>CM070791.1:31121023-31196023 GCA_036346955.1 Dipus sagitta
GCAATTAGAACACACAAACTTTCCTACTGGTTTAAACATAAACTGCTGTTTGTTTCTTTTTGTTTTTACACTGATAAGTGAAGTAAACGAACAAACTTACTTTTGTTGTTTCACATAAAGTACTGTTTGGTTCTTTTTTCCCTACTCTGGTAAGCGAAGTAAACTAACAAACTTATGTCACTTATTTCAGAGAAATTGCTTTAATTTGCTGTCTTATCCTGAAGGAGCGACGTACAATAAACCAAACTCCTTACTTTTTCAAATAAACTACG
Organism: Dipus sagitta; assembly: GCA_036346955.1. Taxonomy (NCBI): domain Eukaryota; kingdom Metazoa; phylum Chordata; class Mammalia; order Rodentia; family Dipodidae; genus Dipus; species Dipus sagitta. The sequence continues at coordinate 31,121,296 of CM070791.1, forward strand.
TTTGTTTCTGTGTCTTATCCTGAGAGCGAATTTGAGCGAACAAACTAACTTTACTTGTTTCACAAAGCTACGGTTTTTTTCTGTTGTTTTAAACTCTGTTGGAACGAAGTAAAAAAACAAACTTATGGTACTTATTTTCACACAAATTACACTTTGGTTCGTTGTCTTGTCCTAGGGGGAAGCACAATGAACAAACTTACCTTACTGTTTCACATAAACTACTCATTGTTCTGTTGTCTTATCCTGATGAATCGAAGTAGAATGAACAAACTTTCCTTACTTGTTTAAACAGAAACTACTGTTTTTTCTGTTTTTTAAACCCTGATGACGGGAAGCAGAAGGAACAAACTTCCCAATACTTGTTTCAAAATAAACTGCTGTTTGTTTCTGTTGTCCAATCCTTAGGGAAGTGAATATAACGAAAAAACTTACTTTATTTGTTTCACTAAAATTACTGTTTGGTTCTCTTGCTTACCCTTTGATGGAGCGAAGTACAATAAACCCAAATTTCCCTAATTTCTTCAAATAAACTACTGTTTTTTTCTGTTGTCTTATCCATAAAGTGAAGTGAACAAAAAACTTACTTTACTTTTGCACAAAAACTTCGGGTTTTTTCTGTTGTCTTATACTGAGGAGCAAAGAAACAATAAGAAACTTACATTTTCTTTTTTCCACATAAACTACTGTGTTTTCTGTTGTCTTACACTGATGACGCAAAGTAGAATGAACAAAATTACCATAGTTGTTTTCACAAAAAGTATGTTTGGTTCTATTGTCTTAAACTCTGTTGGAGCGAAATAGAACAAAAAAACTTAGGTTACTTACTCACACAATTAAATTTTTGGGTTTCTGTTGTCTTACTCTTTTGGATCGAATTTAGAACAAACAAATTAGGTACTTATTTCACACGAATTACTGTTTGTTTCGGGTTGTCTTATCCTGATGGAGCGAAGCACAAAAAACCAATTTACTTTACTTTTTCACATAAACTACTGTTGGTTCTTTTGTGTTTATCCCTGGTGGAGCAAAGTACAATGAACAAACTTATCTTCCTTGTTCACATAAACTGTTGTTTTGTTTCTGTTGTCTTACACTGATGGGCAAAGAAACAATGAACAAACTTACCTTACTTTTTTCACATAAACACTTTTTGGTTCTGTTGTCTTAAACTGTTGGAGCGAAGTAGAACAAACAAACCTATGTAAACTTATTTCCCAAAAAATTTTGCTTTTTGTTTCTGCTGTCCGTATCCTAAAGGGTGCGACGTAAAATTGAAAAATCTTTCCTTACTTGTTTCACAAAAACTACTGTTTGTCTCTGTTACTTATCCTGATGGAGCGAAGAAAACGAACAAACTTTTTTTCTTTAACTTGTTTCACAAAACTACTGTTTGGTCTGTTGTCTTATCCTGAAGGAGCAAACACAATGAACAAACTTACCTTACTGTTTCACTAAACAACTGTTTCTTCTGTTGTCTTAATCGTTTGAGGGAAGTAGAACAAAAAACTTATGTCACTTATTTCACAGAAATTGCGTTTTTTCTGCTCTCTTATCCTGAATGAGCGATGTACAATAACAAACTTAAATACTTGTTTCACAAAATGTACGGGTTTGTTTCCCTGTTGCCTTATCCGATAAAGCGAAGTAAACGAACAACTTAAACCTTACTTTTTCACTTTAAACAAACTGTTTGTTTCTGTTGTCTTATCCTGATGAAGCGAAGTAGAACGAAAACTTACCTTACTTCTTCACAAAAAGTACTGTTTGATTCTGTTTGTTTTAAATCCGATAAAGCGAAGTAAACGAACAAACTTCCCTTTAAATTGTTCACATGAACACTTTTTGGGTTTCTGTTGTCTTATCCTGATGAAGAGAAGTAGAACGAACAAACTTACCTTACTTGTTTCATATAAACTACTGTTTCTTTCTCTGGTCTTACCCTGATGGAGCGAAGTAGAACGAAAACTTACCTTACTTCTTTCACATAAAGTAGTGTTTGTTTCTGTTTTCTTATCCTGATGGAGTGAAGTTGAACGAAGAAACATTCTTTACTTGTTTCACATAAACTACTCTTTGGTTCTGTTGTCTCACTCTGTAGGAGCAAGTAGAACAAACAAGCTTATGTCACTTATTTCACAGAAATTACTGTTTTTTCCTGCTGTCTTATCCTGATAGAGCGAAGTACAATGAACAAACTTACCTTACTTTTTTCACATAAACTGCTGTTTGTTTGTGTTGTCTTATACTGATGAAGTGAAGCACTATGAACAAACTTTCCTTACTTGTTTCACATAAAACTACTGTGTGTTTCCGTTGTCTTAATACTGATGGAGCGAAGTAGAACGAACAAACTTTCTTTACTTGTTTCACATAAGGTCTTGTTTGGTTCTGTTTTCCTATCCTGATGGAGGAAAGCACAATGAACAAACTTACCTTACTTGTTTCACATAAACTACTGTTTCGTTCTGTTGTCTTACTCTGTTGGAGCGAAGTAGAAACAAACAAACTTCTGTCACTTATTTCACAGAAATTGCTGTTCGTTTCTGCTGTCTTATCCTCAATGAGCGATGTACAATGAACAAACTTACCTTACTTGTTTCACATAAACTACTGTTTGCTTCTGTTGTCTTATCCTGATGCAGCGAAGTAGAACGAACAAACTTACTTTACTTGTTTCACATAAACTACTGTTTGTTTCTGTTGTCTTATCCTGATGAAGCGAAATAGAACGAACAAACTTACCTTACTTGTTTCACATAAACTACTGTTTCTTTCCGTTGTCTTATCCTTATGAAGCGAATTAGAAAGAACAAACTTACCTTACTTGTTTCACATAAACTAGTGTTTTTTTTTGTTGTCTTATCTGATGGAGCGAAGTAGAACGATCAAACTTTCTTTACTTGTTTCATATAAGCTACTGTTTTATTTGTTGTCTTATTATGTTGGAGCGAAGTAGAACAAACAAACTTATGTCACTTATTTCACAGAAATTGCTATTTTTTTCTGCGGTCTTATCCTCATGGAGCGAAGTACAATGAACAAACTTAACTTACTTGTTTCACATAAACTAGTGTTTGTTTCTGTTGTCTTATCCTGATGAAGTGAAGTAGAACAAACAAACTTATGTCACTTATTTAACAGAAATTGCTGTTTGTTTCTGCTGTCTTATCCTGAATGAGCGATGTACAAGGAACAAAGTTAACTTACGTGTTTCACATAAACAACTGTTTGTTTCTCTTGTCTTACCCTGATGATGCGAAGTAGAACGAACTACCTTACTTTACTTGTTTCACATAAACTACTGTTTGTTTCTGTTTTCTTACTCTGTTGGAGAAAAGTAGAACAAACAAACTTATGTTACTTATTTCACGTAAAGTACTCTTTGGTTCTGTTGTCTTACTCTGTTGGAGCGCAGTAGAACAAACAAGCTTATGTCACTTATTTCAGAGAAATTGGTGTTTGCTTCTGCTGTCTTATCCTGAAGGAGCGACGTACAATGAACAAACTGACCTTACTTGTTTCACATAAACTCGCGTTTGTTTCTGTTGTCTTATCCTGACGGAGCAAAGTGGAAGGAACAAACTTACTTTACTTGTTTCACATAAGCTACTGTTTGGTTTTGTCTTACTCTGTTCAACGAAGTAGAACAAACAAACTTATGTTACTTATTTCACACAAATTACTCTTTGGTTCAGTTGTCTTGTCCTGGTGGAGTGAAGCCACAATGAACAAACTTTCCTTACTCTTTTCACATAAACTACTGTTTGTTTCTGTTGTCTTATCCTGATGAAGCGAAGTAGAACGAAAAAACTTTCCTTACTTGTTTCACATAAACTACTGTTTGTTTCTGTTGTCTTACCCTGATGACACGAAGTGGAAGGAACAAACTTACTTTACTTGTTGCACATAAAGTAGTGTTTTGTTCTGTTGTCTTACACTGTTGGAGTGAAGTAGAACAAAGAAACCTTATGTCACTTATTTCACAGAAATTGCTGTTTTTTTTCTCCTGTCGTATCCTTAATGAGCGACGTACAATGAACAAACTTACCTTACTTGTTTCAGATAAACTACTGTTTGTTTGTGTTGTCTTATCCTGATGGAGCGAAGTAGAACGAACAAACTTACCTTACTTGTTTCACATAAACTACTGTTTGTTTCTGTTGTATTATCCTGATGGAGCGAAGTAGAACGAACAAACTTTCTTTACTAGTTTCACATGAGCTACTGTTTGTATTTGTTGTCTTACTCTGTTGGTTCTGTTGTGTTATCCTGATGAAGTGAAGTAGAACGAAGAAATTTACTTTTTTACATAAACTGGTGTTTAGTTCTGTTGTCTTACTCCATTGGAGCGAAGTAGAACAAACAAACTTATGTTATTTATTTCACACAAATTACTGTTGGTTTCTGATGTCTTATCCTGATGGAGCAAAGTACAATGATGAAACTTACCTTACTTGTTTCACATAAACTACTGTTTGTTTCTCTTGTCTTATCCTTATTAAGCGAAGTACAATGAAGAAACGTACTTTACTTGTTTCACATGAACTACTTTTTTTTTCTGTTGTCTTATCCTGAAGGATCGAAGTACAATGAACAAACTTACCTTCCTTGTTTCACATAAACTACTGTTTGTTTTGTTGTCTTATCTTGATGAAGCGAAGTAGAACGAACAAACTTACTTTACTTGTTTCACATAAACTACTGTTTGTTTCTGTTGTCTTATCCTGTTGAAGCGAAGTAGAACGAACAACCTTACTTTACTTGTTTCACATGAATTATATTTCTGTTCTGTTGTCTTATCCTGATGGAGCGAAGTACAATGAACAAACTTACCTTATTTGTTTCACATAAAATGTTTGTTTCTGTTGTCTTATCCTGATGAAGCGAAGTAGAAAGAACAAACTTACTTTACTTGTTTCACATAAACTACTGTTTGGTTCTATTGTCTTCCTCTGTTGGAGCGAAGTAGAACAAACAACTTATGTTACATATATCTCAGAAATTGCTGTTTGTTTCTGCTGTCGTATACTTAAGGAGCGACGTACAATGAACAAACTTACCTAACTTGTTTCACACAAACTAATGTTTGTTTCTGTTGTCTTATCCTGATGAAGCGAAGTAGAACGAACAAACTTACCTAACTTGTTTCACTTTAACTATTGTTTGTTTCCATTGTCTTATCCTGATGAAGCGAAGTACAATGAACAAACTTACCTTACTTGTTTCACATAAACTACTGTTTGTTTCTGTTTTCTTATCCTGATGAAGTGAAGTAGAACGAACAAGCTTACTTTAATTGTTTCACATAAACTGCTGTTTGGTTCTGTTGCCTTACTCTGTTGGAGCGAAGTAGAACAAACAAACTTATGTTACTTATTTCACACAAATTACTATTTGTTTCAGTTGTCTTATCCTGATGGAGAGAAGCACAATGAAAAAACTTGCCTTACTTGTTTCAAATAAACTACTGTTTGTTTCTGTTGTCTTAACTGATGAAGCGAAGTAGACCGAACAAACTTACTTTACTTGTTACACATAAACTACTGTTTGTTTCTGTTGTCTTACATTGATGAAGCGAAGTAGAACGAACAAACTTACTTTACTTGTTTCACATAAACTACGGTTTGGTTCGGTTTTCTTACTCTGCTGGAGCGAAGTAGAACAGACAAACCTATGTTACTTATTTCACACAAATTACTGTTTGTTTCTGTTGTCTTATCCTGATGGACCGAAATACAATGAACAAACTTACCTTACTTGTTTCACATAAAGGAGTGTTTGTTTGTGTTGTGTTATCCTGATATAGCAAAGTAGAGCGAACAAACTTACTTTACTTGTTTCACATCAGATACTGTTTGGTTTTGTTGTCTTATCCTGATAGAGCGAAATACAATGAACAAACTTACCTTACTTGTTTCACATTAACTACTCTTGTTTCTGATGTCTTATCCTGATGAAGCGATCTCGCATGAAAAAACTTACATTACTTGTTTCACATAAGCTACTATTTGATTCTTTTGTCTTATCCTGATGGAGCGAAATGCAATGAACAAACTTACCTTACTTGTTTCACAATAACTATTGTTTGTTTCTGTTGTCTTATCCTGATGAAGCGAAGTACAGTAAATAAACTTACCTTACTTGTTTCACATAAACTACTGTTGTTTCTGTTGTCTTATCCTGATGAAGCGAAGTAGAAAGAAGAAACTTACATTACTTGTTACACATAAACTACTGTTTGGTTCTGTTCTCTTGCTATGTTTTAGCGAAGTAGAACAAACAAACTTATGTCACTTATTCACAGAAATTGCTGTTTGTTTCTGCTGTCGTATACTGAAGGAGCGACGTACAATGAACAAACTTACCTTACTCGTTTCACATAAACTAGTGTTTGTTTCTGTTGCTTTATCCTGATGGAGCAAAGTAGAACGAAGAAACTTACTTTACTTGTTTCATATTAGCTCCTGTTTTGTTCTGTTGTCCTACTCTGTTGGAGCGAAGTAGAAGAAACAAACTTATGTCACTTATTTCACAGAAATTGATGTTTGTTTCTGCTGTTTTATCCCGAAGGAGCGACGTACAATGAACAACCTTACCTTACTTGTTTCACATAAAGTAATGTTTGTTTCTGTTGTGTTATCCTGATGAAGCGAAGTAGAACGAACAAACTTTCTTTACTTGTTTCACATAAAGTACTGTTTGGTTCTGTTGTCTTATCCTGATGAAGCGAAGTAGAACAAACAAACTTATGTCACTTATTTAACAGAAATTGCTGTTTGTTTCTTCTGTCTTATCCTGAATGAGCGATGTACAATGAACAAAGTTACCTTACGTGTTTCACATAAACGACTGTTTGGTTCTGTTGTCTTACCCTGATGATACGAGGCAGAATGAACAAACTTACCATACTTGTTTCACATAAACTACTGTTTGTTTCTGTTGTCTTATCCTGATGAAGTGAAGTAGAATGAAAAAACTTACTTTCCTTGTTTCACATAAACTACTGTTTGGTTCTGTTGTCTTCTCCTGATGGATCGAAATACAAGGAACAAACTTACCTTACTTGTTTCACATAAACTACTGTTTGTTTCTGTTGTCTTATCCTGATGGAGCAAAACACAATGAACAAACTTACCTTAGTTGTTTCACATAAACAACTGTTTGTTTCTGTTGTCTTACACTGATGACGCGAAGTGGAACGAACAAACTTACCATACTTGTTTCACATAACCTACTGTTTGTTTCTGCTGTCATATACTGAAGGAGCGACGTGCAATGAACAAACTTACCTTACTTGTTTCACATAAAGTACTGTTTGTTTCTGTTGTGTTATCCTGATGAAGCGAAGTAGAACGAACACACTTGCTTTACTTTTTTCACATAAAGTACTGTTTGGTTCTGTTGTCTTACTCTGTTGTAGCGAAGTAGAACAAACAAACTTATGTCACTTATTCCACAGAAATTGCTGTTTGTTTCTGCTGTCGTATACTGAAGGAGCGACGTACAATGAACAAACTTACCTTACTTGTTTCACATAAAGTAGTGTTTGTTTCTATTGTCTTATCCTGATGGAGCGAAGTAGAATGAACAAACTTATTTTTCTTGTTTCTCATAAACCACTGTTTGTTTCTGTTGTCTTATCCTGATGGAGCGAAGAACAATGAGCAACTTACTTTACGTGTTTCACATAAGCTTCTGTTTGGTTCTGTTGTTTTACTTTGTTGGAGTGAAGTAGAACAAACAAACTTATGTCACTTATTTCACAGAATTTGCTGTTTGTTTCTGCTGTCTTATCGTCATGGAGCGACGTACAATGAACAAACTTACCTTACTTGTTTCACATAAACTACTGTTTGTTTCTGTTGTCTTATCCTCATGGAGCGAATACAATGACCAAACTTACATTACTTGTTTCACATAAACTACTGTTTGTTTCTGTTGTTTTATCCTTATGACGCGAAGTAGAACAAACAAACTTACCTTACTTTTTTCACATAAATTACTGTTTGTTTTGTTGTCCTATCCTGATGAAGTGAAGTAGAACGAACAAACTTACCTTACTAGTTTCACATAAACTATTGTTTGTTTCTGTTGTCTTACCCTGATGAAGCGAAGAGAACGAACAAACTCACTTTACTTGTTTCAGATAAAGTACTGTTTGGATCTGTTGTCTTACTCTGTTGCAGCGAAGTAGAACAAACAAAGTTATGTCACTTATTTCAGAGAAATTTCTGTTTGTTTCTGCTGTCGTATACTGAAGGAGCGACGTACAATGAACAAACTTACCTTACTTGTTTCACATACAGTACTGTTTCTTTCTGTTGTCTTATCAGGATGAAGTGAAGTAGAATGAATAAACGTACCTTATTTGTTTAACATTAACTACTGTTAGTTTCTGTTGTCTTATCCTGATGAAGAGAAGTAGAACAAACAAGCTTACTTTACTTGTTTGACATAAACTACTGTTTGCTTCTGTTGTCTTCTTCTGTTGGAGCGAAGTAGAACAAAGAAACGTAGGTTACTTATTTCACACGAATTACTGTTTGTTTCTGTTGTGTTATCCTGATGAAGCGAAGTAGAACGAACAAATTTACTTTACTTGTTTCACATAAACTACTGTTTACTTCTGTTGTCTTACTCCGTTGGAGCGAAGTAGAACAAACAAACTTATGTTATTTATTTCACACAAATTATGTTGTTTTCTGTTGTCTTATCCTGATTGAGCAAAGTACAATGTTGAAACTTACCTTCCTTGTTTCACATAAACTACTGTTTTTTCTGTTGTCTTATCCTGATTAAGCGAAGTAGAACGAACAAATTTACTTTACTTGTTTCACATAAACTACTGTTTACTTCTGTTGTCTTACTCCTTTGGGGCGAAGTAGAACAAACAAACTTATGTTATTTATTTCACACATATTACTCTTGGTTTCTCTTGTCTTATCCTGATGCAGCAAAGTACAATGTTGAAACTTACCTTCCTTGTTTCACATAAACTACTGTTTGTTTCTGTTGTCTTATCCTGATTAAGCGAAGTAGAACGAACAAACCTACTTTACTTGTTTCACATAAACTACTTTTTGGTTGTGTTGTCTTACTTTGTTGGAGCGAAGTAGAATAAACAAACTTAGGTTACATATTTCACACAAATTACTGTTTGTTTCTGTTGTCTTATCCTGATGGAGCGAAGTACAATGAACAAACTTACTTTACTTGTTTCAAATAAACTACTGTTTATTTCTGTTGTCTTACCCTGATGAAACGAAGTAGAACAATCAAACTTATGTCACTTATTTCACAGAAATTGCTGTTTGTTTCTGTTGTATTATCCGCAAGGAGTGACGTAGAATGAACAAACTTACCTTACTTATTTTAGAAAAAGTACTGTTTGTTTCTGTTGTCTTACCCTGATGAAGCGAAGTAGAACGAACAAACTTACTTTACTTGTTTCACATAAAGTACTGTTTGGTTCAGTTGTGTTATCCTGATGGAGCGAAGTACAGTGAACAAAATTAACTTACTTGTTTCACCTAAACTACTGTTTGTTTTTGTTGTCTTTTCCTGATGAAGCAAAGTAGAACGAACAAACTTACCTTACTTATTTCACATAAACTACTGTTTGTTTCTGTTTTCTTATCCTGATGATGCGAAGTAGAAAGAACAAACTGACTTTACTTGTTTGACATTAATTACTGTTGGTTCAGTTGTCTTACTCTGTTATAGCGGAGTAGAACAAACAAACCTATGTCACTTATTTCACAGAAATTGCTGTTTGTTTCTGCTGTCGTACACTGAAGGAGCGACGTACAATGAACAAACTTACCTTACTTGTTTCACATAAACTAGTGTTTGTTTCTGTTGTCTTATACTGATGGAGCGAAGTAGAACGAACAAACTTACTTTACTTGTTTCACATTATCCACTGTTTTGTTCTGTTGTCTTAGTCTGTTGGATCGAAGTAGAAGAAACAAACTTATGTCACTTATTTCACAGAAATTGATGTTTGTTTCTGCTGTCTTATCCCGAAGGAGCGACGTACAATGAACAAACTTACCTTACTTGTTTCACATAAAGTACTGTTTGTTTCTGTTGTCTTATCCTGATGAAGCGAAGTAGAACAAACAAACTTATGTCACTTATTTAACAGAAATTGCTGTTTGTTTCTTCTGTCTTATCCTGAATGAGCGATGTACAATGAACAAAGTTACCTTACGTGTTTCACCATAAACTACTGTTTGGTTCTGTTGTGTTACCTGATGATACGAAGCAGAACGAACAAACCTTACCATACTGTTTCACATAACTACTGTTTGGTTTCTGTTGTCTTATCCTGATGAAGTGAATAGAATGAAAATACATACTTTCATTGTTTCACATAACTACTGTTTGGGTTCTGTTGTCTTATCCTGATGGATCGAAGTACAAGGAAGAAACTTATCTTACTTGTTTCATATAAACTACTGTTTGTTCCGGTTGTCTTATCCTGATGCCAGCAAAAGCACAATGAACAAACTTACCTTACTTGTTTCACATAAACAACTGTTTGTTTCTGTTTTCTTACACTGATGACGCGAAGTGGAACGAACAAACTTACCATACTTGTTTCACATAAGCTACTGTTTGTTTCTGCTGTCATATACTGAAGGAGCGACGTGCAATGAACAAACTTACCTTACTTGTTTCACATAAAGTACTGTTTGTTTCTGTTGTGTTATCCTGATGAAGCGAAGTAGAACGAAACACACTTGCATTACTTGTTTAACATAAAGTACTGTTTGGTTCTTTGTCTTACTCCTGTTGTAGCGAAGTAGACAAACAAACCTTATGTCACTTAGTTTCACAGAAATTGCTGTTTGTTTCTGCTGTCGTTATACTGAAGGAGCGAGTACAATGAACAAACTTACCTTACTTGTTTCACATAAACAAGTGTTTGTTTCTATTGTCTTATCCTGATGGAGCGAAGTAGAATGAACAAACTTATTTTTCTTGTTTCTCCTAAACTACTGTTTGTTTCTGTTGTCTTATCCTGATGGAGCGAAGTAGAACAAAGAAACTTACTTTACTTGTTTGCATAAACTACTGTTTGCTTCTGTTGTCTTCCTCTTTTGGAGCGAAGTAGAACAAAGAAACGTAGGTTACTTATTTCACACGAATTACTGTTTGTTTCTGTTGTCTTATACTGATGGAGCGAACCACAATGAACAAACTTACTTTACTTCTTTCACATAAACTACTGTTTGTTTCTGTTGTGTTATCCTGATGAAGCGAAGTAGAACGAACAAATTTACTTTACTTGTTTCACATAAACACTGTTACTTCTGTTGTCTTACTCCGTTGGAGCGAAGTAGAACAACAAACTTATGTTGTTTATTTCACACCAAATTATGTTGTTTTCTGTTGTCTTATCCTGATTGAGCAAGTACAATGTTGAAACTTACCTTCCTTGTTTCACATAAACTACTGTTTGTTTGTGTTTTCTTATCATGATGGATCATAGACAACGAACAAACTTACATTACTTGTTTCACATAAGCTACTGTTCGGTTCTGTTGTCTTATCCTGATGGAGCGAAATACAATGAACAAACTTACCTTACTTGTTTCACATTAACCACTGTTTGTTTCTGTTGTCTTATCGTGATGAAGCGAAGTACAGTGAACATACTTACTTTACTTGTTTCACATAAAGTACTGTTTGTTTCTTTTGTCTTATCCTGATGAAGCGAAGTAGAACGAACAACCTTACTTTATTTGTTTCACATAAAGTAGTGTTTGTTTCTGTTGTGTTATCCTGATGACGCGAAGTAGAACGAACAATCTTACCTTACTTGTTTCACATGAACTACTGTTTGTTTCTGTTGTCTTACCCTGATGAAGCGAATGAGAACGAACAAACTTACTTTACTTGTTTCACTTAAGATCCCGTTTGGTTCTGTTGTCTTACTCTGTTGGAGCGAAGTAGAAGAAACAAACTTATGTCACTTATTTCACCGAAATTGATGATTGTTTCTGCTGTCTTACCTTGAAGGAGCAACGTACAATGAACAAACTTACCTTACTTCTTTCAGATAAAATACTGTTTGTTTCTGTTGTCTTATCCTGATGAAGTGAAGTAGAACGAAAAATTTCCTTTACTTGTTTCACATAAACTACTCTTTGGTTCTGTTGTCTTACTCTGTTGGAGTGAAGTAGAACACACAAACTTGTGTTATTTATTTCACACAAATTACTGTTTGTTTCTGATGTCTTATCCTGATTGAGCAAAGTACAATGAACAAACTTACCTTACTTGTTTCACATAAACTACTGTTTGTTTCTGTTGTCTTATCCTGATGGAGCGAAGTAGAATGAACAACCTTACATTGCTTGTTTCACATAAGCTACTGTTTGGTTCCGCTTTTTTACTCTCTTGGAGCGAAGTAGAACAAACAAACTTATGTCACTTGTTTCACAGAAATTGCTGTTTGTTTCTGCTGTTTTATCCTGAAAGACCAACGTACAATGAACAAATTTACCTTACTTGTTTCACATAAAGTACTGTTTGTTTCTGTTGTCTTATCCTGATGAATCGAAGTAGAACGAAGAAACTGACCTAACTTGTTTCACATTAACTACTGTTTGTTTCTGTTGTCTTATCCTGATGAAGGGAAGCACGATGGACAAACTTACTTTACTTGTTTCACATAAACTACTGTTTGTTTCTGTTGAATTATCCTGATAAAGCGAATTAGAACACACAAACTTATGTCACTTATTTCACAGAAATTGCTGTTTGTTTCTGTTGTCTTACTGTGAAGGAGCGACGTACAACGAAAAAACTTACCTTACTTGTTTCACATAAAGAACTGTTTGTTTCTGTTATCTTATCCTGATGGAGCGAAGTACAATGAACAAACTTACCTTACTTGTTTCACATAAACTACTGTTTGTTTCTGTTGTCTTGTCCTGATGAAGCGAAGTAGAAAGAGAAAACTTAACCTACTTGTTTCACATAAACTACTGTTTGTTTCTGTTGTCTTATCCTGATGAAGCGAAGTAGAACGAACAAACGTACCTTACTTGTTTCACATAAACTACTGTTTGTTTCTGTTGTCTTATCCTGATGAAGCGAAGTAGAACGAACAAACTCACCTTACTTGTTTCACATAAACTACTGTTTGTTTCTGTTGTTTTGTCCTTATGCAGCGAAGCAGATCAAACAAACTTACTTTTCTTGTTTCACAGAAGCTACTCTTTGGTTCTGTTGTCTTACTGTGTTGGAGTGAAGTAGAACAAACTTATGTCAATAATTTCACAGAAATTTTTGTTTCTTTCTGTTGTCTTATCCTGAAGGAGCGACGTGCAGTGAACAAACTTACCTTACTTGTTTCCGATAAAATACTGTTTGTTTCTGTTTTCTTATCCTGATGAAGCGAAGTAGAACGAAAAAATTTACTTTACTTGTTTCACATAAACTATTCTTTGGTTCTGTTGTCTTACTCTGTTGGAGCGAAGTAGAACAAACAAACTTATGTTATTTATTTCACACAAATTACTGTTTGTTTCTGTTATCTTACCCTGATGAAGCGAAGTAGAACGAACAAACTTACTTTACTTGTTTCTCTGAAAATACTGTTTGGTTCTGTTTTCTTACTCTGTTGTAGCGAAGTAGAACAAACAAACTTCTGTCACTTATTTCACAAATATTGCTGTTTATTTCTGCTGTCATATACTGAAGGAGCGATGTAGAATGAACAAACATACCTTACTTGTTTCACATAAACTACTGTTTCTTTCTGTTGACTTATCCTGATGAAGCGAAGCACAATGAACAAACTTACCTTACTTGTTTTACATAAACTACTGTTTGTTTCTGTTGTCTTATCCTGATGGAGCGAAATACAATGAACAAACTTCCCTTGCTTGTTTCACATAAACTACTGTTTGTTTCTGTTGTGTTATCCTGATGAATCGAAGTCGAACGAACACACTTAACTTACTTGTTTCACATAAACTACTGTTTCTTTCTGTTGACTTATCCTTATGAAGCGATGTAGAACGAACAAACTTACGTTACTTGTTTCACATAAACTACTGTTTGTTTCTGTTGTCTTATGCTGATGAAGCGAAGTAGAACAAACAAACTTATGTCATTTCTTTCACAGAAATTGCTGTTTGTTTCTGTTGTCTTATCATGAAGGAGCAACGTACAATGAACAAACTTACCTTACTTGTTTCACATATAGTACTGTTTGGTTATGTTGTCTTACTCTGTTGGAGCGAAGTAGAACAAACAAACTTATGTCACTTATTTCACAGAAATTGCTGTTTGTTTCTGCTGTCGTATACTGAAGGTGCGACGTAGAATGAACAACCTTACCTTACGTGTTTCAAAGAAACTAGTGTTTGTTTCTGTTGTCTTATCCTGATGGAGCAAAGTAGAAAGAACAAACTTACTTTACTTGTTTCACATTAGCTACTGTTTGGTTCTGTTGTCTTACTTTGTTGGAGCAAAGTAGAACAAACAAACTTATGTCACTTATTTCAAAGAAATTGCTGTTTGTTTCTGCTGTCTTATCCTGAAAGAGCGACGTACAGTGAACAAACTTACATTACTTCTTTCACATAAAGTACTGTTTGTTTCTGTTGTCTTATCCTGATAAAGCGAAGTAGAACGAACAAACTTACCTTACTTGTTTCACATTAACTGGTGTTTGTTTCTGTTGTGTTATCCTGATGAAGCGAAGTACAATGAAAAAACTTAACTTACTTGTTTCACATAAACTACTGTTTTTTTCTGTTGTCTTATCCTGATGAAGCGAAGCAGATTGAACAAACTTACTTTACTTGTTTCACATAAACTACATTTTGGTTCTGTTGTCTTATCCTGATGAGCGAAGCACAGTGAACAAAGTTACCTTACTTGTTATACATAAAATACTGTTTGTTTCTGTTGTCTTATCCTGATGAAGCTAAGTAGAAAGAAGAAACTTACTTTACTTGTTTCACATAAACTAGTGTTTCTTTCTGTTGTCCTACACTGATGAAGCGAAGTAGAATGAAGAAACTTACTTTACTTGTTTCACATAACCTAGTGTTTGGTTCGGTTTTCATACTCTGTTGGAACGAAGTAGTACAAAAAAACTTATGTCACTTATTTCACCGAAATTGTGGTTTGTTTCTTTGTCTTAAAGTGAAAGAGCGACGTACAATGAACAAACTTACCTTACTTGTTTCAAATAAACTACTATTTCTCTCTGTTGTCTTATCCTGATGAAGTGAAGTAGAACGAACAAACTTACTTTACTTGTTTCACATAAAGTACTGTTTGGTTCTGTTGTCGTATCCTGATGGAGCGAAGCACAATGAACAAATTTACTTTACTTGTTTCACATAAACTCCTGTTTGTTTGTGTTGTCTTATCCTGATGAAGCGAAGTAGACCGAAGAAATTTACTTTACTTGATTAATATAAACTACTGTTTGGTTCTGTTGTCTTCCTCTGTTGGAGCGAAATCGAACAAACAAATTTATGTTATTTATTTCACACAAATTACTGTTTGTTTCTGTTGTCTTATCCTGATGGAGCAAAGTTCAATGAACAAACTTACCTTACTTGTTGCACATAAACTACTGTTTGTTTCTGATATCTTATCATGATGAAGCGAATTAGAACGAACAAACTTACTTTACTTGTTTCACATAAACTACTGTTTGTTTCTGTTGTCTTATCCTGATGAAGTGAAGTGGAATGAACAAACTTACTTTACTTGTTTTACATAAACTACAGTTTGGTTCTGTTGTCTTACTGTGTTGGAGCAAGTAGAACAAACAAACTTACGTTACTGGTTTCACATAAACTACTGTTTGGTTCTATTGTCTTATCCTGATGAAGCGAATTAGAACAAACAAACTTACCTTACTTGTATTACATAAACTACTGTTTGTTTCTGTTGTCTTACACTGATGAAGCGAAGTAGAATGAACAAACTTACATTACTTGTATCACATAAACTACTGTTTGGTTCTGTTGTGTTACTCTGTTGGAGCGAATTAGAACAAACAAACTTATGTTATTTATTTCGCACAAATTACTGTTTGTATCTGTTGTCTTATCTTGATGAAGCGAAGTACAATGAACAAACTTACCTTACTTGTTTCACATAAACTACTGTTTGTTTCTGTTGTGTTATCCTAATGAAGTGAAGGAGAATGAACAAACTTACTTTACTTGTTTCACATAAGCCACTGTTGTTTCAGTTGTCTTATCCCGATGGAGCGAAGCACAATGAACAAACTTACCATACTTGTTTCACATAAACTACTGTTTGTTTCTGTTGTGTTATCCTGATGAAGCGAAGTAGAAGGAACAAACATACCTTACTTGTTTCACATAAACTACTCTTTCTCTCTGTTGTCTTATCCTGAGGAAGCGAAGTAGAATGAACAAACTTACTTTACTTGTTTCACATAAACTACTGTTTGGTTCTGTTGTCTTATCCTGATGAAGCGAAGTAAAACGAGCAAACATACCTTGCTTGTTTCACATAAACTACTGTTTGTTTCTGTTGTCTTATCCTGATGAAGCGAAGTAGAAAGAACAAATTTTCTTTACTTCTTTCTCATAAACTACTGTTTGGTTTTGTTGTCTTACTCTGTTGGAGCGAAGTAGAACAAACAAACTTATGTCAGGTATTTCACAGAAATTGCTGTTTGTTTCTGCTGTCTTACCCTGAAGGAGCGACATACAGTGAACAAACTTACCTTAATTGTTTCAGGTAAAGTACTGTTTGTTTCTGTTGTCTTATGCAGATGAAGAGAAGTAGAACCACCAAATTTACTTTACTTGTTTCACATAAACTACTGTTTGGATCTGTTGTCTTACTCTGTTGGAGCGAAGTAGAACAAACAAACTCATGATATTTATTTCACACAAACTATTGTTTGTTTCTGTTGTCTTATCTAGATGGAGCTAAGTACAGTGAACAAACTTATCTTACTTGTTTCACATAAACTACTGTTTGTTTCTGTTGTCTGATCCTGATGAAGCGAAGTTGAATGAACAAACTTACCTTACTTGTTTCACATTAACTACTGTTTGTTTCTGTTGTCTTACCCAGATGAAGCGAAATAGAAAGAACAAACTTTCTTTACTTGTTTCACATAAAGTACTGTTTGGTTCTGTTGTCTTACTCTGTTGGAGCGAAGTAGAACAAGCAAACTTATGTCACTTAGTTCACAGTAATTGCTGTTTGTTTCTACTGTCTTATCCTGAAGCAGCGACGTACAATGACCCAACTTACCTTACTTGTTTCAGGTAAACTAGCATTTGTTTCTGTAGTCTTATCCTGATGGAGCGAAGTAGAACGAAAAACTTACTTTACTTGTTTCACACAAACTACTCTTTCTTTCTGTTTTATTATCCTGATGAAGCGAAGTAGATCGAACAAAGTTATTTTACTTGTTTCACATAAACTACTGTTTGGTTCTGTTGTCTTATCCTGATGGAGCGAAGTACAAAGAACAAACTTACCTTACTTGTTTCACATTATCTACTCTTTGTTTCTGTTGTCTTATGCTGATGAAGAAAAGCAGAACGAACAAAATTACCTTACTTCTTTCACGTAAACTAGCATTTGTTTCTCTTGTCTAAATGTGATGGAGCGAAGTAGAACGAACAAACTTACCTTACTTGTTTCACATAAACTACTGTTTGGTTCTGTTGTCTTACTCTGTTGGAGCGAAGTAGAACAAACAAACTTATGTTACTTATTTCACACAAATTACTGTTTGTTTCTGTGGTCTTATTCTGTTGGAGCGAAGTACAATGAACAAACTTACCTAACTTGTTTCACATAAACTTCTGTTTGTTTCTGTTGTCTTATCCTGATGAAGCGAAGTAGAACGAACAAACTTACTTTACTTGTTTCACATAAACTACTGTTTTGTTCTGTTGTCTTAACCTGATGGAGCGAAGTACAATGAACAAACTTACCTTACTTGTTTCACATAAACTACTGTGTGTTTCTGTTGTCTTATACTGATGAAGCAAAGTAGAAAAAATAAAGTTACTTTACTTGTTTCACATAAGCTACTGTTTGGTTCTGTTGTCTTACACTGTTGGAGAGAAGTAGAACAAACAAACTTATGTCAGTTATTTCACAGAAATTGCAGGTTGTTTCTGTTGTCTTATCCTGAAGGAGCATTGTACAATGAACAAACTTACCTTTCTTGTTTCACGTAGAGTACTGTTTGTTTCTGTTGTCGTATGCAGATGAAAAGCGAAGTAGAACGAACAAATTTACTTTACTTGTTTCACATAAACTACTGTTTGGTTGTGTTGTCTTACTCTGTTGGAGCGAAGTAGAACAAACAAACTCATTATATTTATTTCACACAAACTATTGTTTGTTTCTGTTGTCTTACATTGATGGAGGAAAGTACAATGAATAAACTTACCTTACTTGTTTCCCATAAACTACTGTTTGTTTCTGTTGTCTGATCCTGATGAAGCGAAGTTGAATGAACAAACTTACCTTACTTGTTTCACATTAACTACTGTTTGTTTCTGTTGTCTTATCCTGATGAAGTGAAGTAGAACGAACAAACTTACCTTACTTGTTTCACATAAACTACTGTTTGGTTCTGTTGTCTTATCCTGATGGTGCGAAGTACAATGAACCAACTTACCTTAATTGTTTCACATAAACTACTTTTTGTTTCTGTTGTCTTACCCTGATGAAGCGATGAAGAACGAACAAATTTACTTTACTTGTTTCACGTAAACTACTGTTTGTTCTGTTGTCTTACTCTGTTGGAGCGAAATAGAACAAACAAACTTACGTTATTTATTTCACACAAATTACTGTTTGTTTCTGTTGTCTTAAACTGATGGAGCGAAGTACAATGAACAAACTTATCTTACTTTTTTCACATAAACTAGTGTTTGTTTGCCTTGTATTATCCTGTTGGAGCGAAGTAGAACGAACAAACTTACTTTACTTGTTTCACATAAGCTATTGTTTGGTTCTGTTGTCTTACTCTGTTGGAGCGAATTAGAACAAACAAATTTATGTCACTTATTTCACAGAAATTACTGTTTGTTTCTGTTGTCTCATCCTGAAGGAGCGAGGTACAATGAACAAACTTACCTTACTTCATTCACATAAAGTACTGTTTGTTTCTGTTGTCTTATCCTGATGAAGCGAATTGGAACGAACAAACTTACTTTACTTCTTTCATGTAAACTACTGTTTGCTTCTGTTGTCTTACTCTGTTGGAGCGAAGTATAACAAACAAACTTTGGTTACTCATTTCACACAAATTACTGTTTGTTTCTCTTGTCTTATCCTGATGGAGCGAAGCACAATGAACAAACTTACTTTACTTGTTTCACATAAACTCCTGTTTGTTTCTGTTGTCTTATCCTGATGAAGCGAATTATATCGAACAAATTTACTTTACTTGATTCATATAAACTACTGTTTGGTTCTGTTGTCTTACTCTGTTGGAGTGAAGTAGAACAAACAAATTTATGTTATTCATTTCACACAAATTACTGTTTGTTTCTGTTGTCTTATGCTGATGGAGCAAACTACAATGAACAAACTTACCTTACTTGTTGCACAAATACTACTTGTTGTTTCTGTTGTCTTATCCTGAAGAAGCGAAGTAGAACGAACAAACTTACTTTACTTGTTTTACATAAACTACTGTTTGGTTATGTTGTCTTACTGTGTTTGAGCAAGTAGAACAAACAAACTTATGTTACTTGTTTTACATAAACTACGGTTTCGTTCTATTGTCTTATCCTGATGAAGCGAATTAGAACAAACAAACTTACCTTACTTATTTTACATAAACTACTCTTTGTTTCTGTTGTCTTACACTGATGAAGCGAAGTAGACGAACAAACTTACGTTACTTGTTTCACATAAACTACTGTTTGTTCTGTTGTCTTACTCTGTTGGAGCGAAGTAGAACAAACAAACTTATGTCAGTTATTTCACAGAAATTGCTGTTTGTTTCTGCTGTCTTATCCTGAAGGAGTGACGTACAATGAACCAACTTACCTTACTTGTTTCAGGTAAACTAGCGTTTGTTTCTGTAGTCTTATCCTGATGGAGCGAAGTAGAACGAACAAACTTACTTTATTTGTTTCACACAAACTACTGTTTCTTTCTGTTTTATTATCCTGATGATGCCAAGTAGATCGAACAACGTTATTTTACTTGTTTCACATAAATTACTGTTTGGTTCTGTTGTCTTATCCTGATGGAGCAAAGTACAAAGAACAAACTTACCTTACTTGTTTCACATTAACTACTGTTTGTTTCTGTTGTCTTATGCTGATGAAGAAAAGCAGAATGAACAAAATTACCGTACTTCGTTCACGTAAACTAGCGATTGTTTCTGTTGTCTTAATCTGAGGGAGCGAAGTAGAACGAACAAACTTACCTTACTTGTTTCACATTAACTAGTGTTTGTTTCTGTTGTCTTATCCTGATGATGAGAAGTAGAATGAACAAACTTATTTTAATTGTTTCACATAAACTACTGTTGGTTCTGTTGTCTTACTCTGTTGGAGCGAAGTAGAACAAACAAACTTATGTTACTTATTTCACACAAATTACTGTTTGTTTCAGTTGTCTTATCCTTTTGGAGCGAAGCACAATGAACAATCTTACCTTACTTGTTTCACATAAACTAATGTTTGTTTCTGTTGTCTTATCCTGATGAAGCGAACTAGAACGAACAAACATGCCTTACTTGTTTCACATAAACTACTGTTTGTTTCTGTTGTCTTATCCTGATGAAGCGAAATAGAACGAACAAACTTACTTTACTTGTTTCACATAAACTACTGTTTAGTTCTGTTGTCTTAACCTGATGGAGCGAAGTACAATGAACAAACTTACCTTACTTGTTTCACATAAACTACTGTGTGTTTCTGCTGTCTTATACTGATGAAGCGAAGTAGAAAAAACAAACTTACTTTACTTGTTTCACATAAGCTACTGTTTGGTTCTGTTGTCTTACTCTGTTGGAGAGAAGTAGAACAAACAAACTTATGTCAGTTATTTCACAGAAGTTGCTGGTTGTTTCTGTTGTCTTATCCTGAAGGAGCGTTGTACAATGAACAAACTTACCTTTCTTGTTTCATGTAAAGTACTGTTTGTTTCTGTTGTCTTATGCAGATGAAGCGAAGTAGAACGAACAAATTTGCTTTACTTGTTTCACATAAACTACTGTTTGGTTCTGTTGTCTTACTCTGTTGGAGCGAAGTAGAACAAACAAACTCATGGTATTTATTTCACACAAACTATTGTTTGTTTCTGTTGTCTTATCTTGATGGAGCAAAGTACAATGAATAAACTTACCTTCCTTGTTTCACATAAACTACTGTTTGTTTCTGTTGTCTGATCCTGATGAAGCGAAGTTGAATGAACAAACTTACCTTACTTGTTTCACATTAACTACTGTTTTTTTCTGTTGTCTTATCCTGATGAAGTGAAGTAGAACGAACAAACTTACCTTATTTGTTTCACATAAACTACTCTTACGTTCTGTTGTCTTATCCTGATGGAGCGAAGTACAATGAACAAACTTACCTTACTTGTTTCACATAAACTACTGTTTGTTTCTGTTGTCTTATCCTGACGAAGTGAAGTAGAACGAACAAACTTACTTACTTGTTTCACATAAACTACTCTTACGTTCTATTGTCTTATCCTGATGGAGCGAAGTACAATGAAAAAACTTACCTTACTTGTTTCACATAAACTACTGTCTGTTTCTGTTGTCTTATCCAGATGAAGCCAAGTAGACCAAAAATATTTACTTTACTTCTTTCACATAAACTACTGTTTAATTCTGTTGTCTTACTCCGTTGGCGCGAAATAGAACAAACAAACTTATGTTATTTATATCACACAAATTACTGCTGGTTTCCTTTGTCTTATCCTGATGGAGGGAAGCACAGTGAACAAACTTACCTTACTTGTTTCACATAAACTACTTTTTGTTTCTGTTGTCTTACCCTGATGAAGCGAAGTAGAATGAACAAATATACTTTACTTGTTTCACGTAAACTACTGTTTGTTCTGTTGTTTTACTCTGTTGGAGTGAGGTAGAACAAAGAAACTTATGTTACTTATTTCACAAAAATTACTCTTTGTTTGTGTTGTCTTAACCTAATGGAGCGAAGTACAATGAACAAACTTATCTTACTTTTTTCACATAAACTAGTGTTTGTTTCCCTTGTATTATCCTGATGGAGCGAAGTAGAACGAACAAACTTACTTTACTTGTTTCACATAAGCTACTGTTTTGTTCTGTTGTCTTACTCTGTTGGAGCGAAGTAGAACAAACAAACTTATTTTATTTATTTCCCACAAATTACTGTTTGTATCTGTTGTCTTATCTTGATGAAGCGAAGTACAATGAACAAACTTACCTTACTTGTTTCACATAAACTAGTATTTGTTTCTGTTGTGTTATCCTAATGAAGCGAAGTAGAAAGAAAAAACTTACTTTACTTGTTTCACATAAGACACTGTTTGGTTCTGTTGTCTTACTCTGTTGGACCGAAGTAGAACAAACAAACTTATGTCACTTATTTCAAAAAATTGTTTTTTGTTTCTGTTGTCTTATCCTGAAGGACGACATACAATGAAAAAACTTAACTTATTTGTTTCACATCAAGTACTGTTTGTTTCTGTTGTCTTATCCTGATAGAGCCAAGCACAATGAGCAAACTTACCTTACTTGTTGCACATAAACTACTGTTTGTTTCTGTTCTCTTATCCTGATGAAGCGTAGTAGAACCAACAAACTTACCTTACTTGTTTCGCATAAACTACTGTTTCTTTGTGTTGTCTTTACCTGATGGAGCTAAGTACAACGAACAAACTTACCTTACTTGTTTCACATAAAGTACTGTTGGTTTCTGTTGTCTTATCCTGATGAAGCGAAGCACAATGAACAAACTTACCTTACTTGTTTCACATAAACTACTGTTTGGTTCTGTTGTCTTATCCTGATGGAGTGAAGTACAATGAACAAACTTACCTTATTTGTTTCACAAAAACTACTGTTTGTTTCTGCTGTCTTATCCTGATGAAGCGAAGTAGAAGGGAAAAAACATACCTCACTTGTTTCACATAAACTACTCTTTCTCTCTGTTGTCTTATCCTGAGGAAGCGAAGTAGAATGAACAAACTTACTTTATTGTTTCACATAAACTACTGTTTGGTTCTGTTTTCTTATCCTGATGGAGCTAAGTACAATGAACAAACTTACCTTACTTGTTTCACATAAACTACTGTTTGTTTCTGGTGTCTTATCCTGATGAAGCGAAGTAGAAAGAAGAAACTTACTTTACTTGTTTCACATAAGCTACTGTTTGTTTCTGTTGTCTGACTCTATTGGAGCAAAGTAGAACAAACAAACTTATGTCAGTTATTTCAAAGAAATTGTTGTTTGTTTCTGCTGTCTTATCCTGAAGGAGCAACGTACAATGAACAAAGTTATTTTACTTGTTTCGCGTAAAGTACTGGTTGTTTCTGTTGTCTTATGCAAATGAATCGAAGTAGAACGAACAAATTTACTTTACTTGTTTCACATTAACTACTGTTTGTTTCTGTTGTCTTATCCTGATGAAGCGAAGTAGAACGAACAAATTTACTTTTCTTGTTTCATATGAACTTCTGTTTGCTTCTGTTGTCTTATCCTTATGGAGCGAAGTACAATGAACAAACTTACCTTACTTGTTTCACATAAACTACTGTTTGTTTCTGTTGTCTTATCCAGATGAAGTGAAGTAGAAAGAACAAACTTACTTTACTTGTTTCACATAAACTACTGTTTGGTTCTGTTGTCTTACTCTGTTGGAGCGAAGTAGAACAAACTTATGTTACTTATTTCACAAAAATTACTGCTTCTCTCAGTTGTCTTATCCTGATGGAGCGAAGTACAATGAACAACTTACCTCACTTGTTTCACTTAAACTACTGTTTGTTTCTGTTGTCTTATCCTGATGAAGAGAAGTAGAACGAACAAATTTACTTTACTTGTTTCACGTAAACTACTGTTTGGTTCTGTTGTCTTACTCTGTTGGGGCGAAGTAGAACGAACAAAATCATGATATTTATTTCACACAAACTATTGTTTGTTTCTGTTGTCTTATCTTGATGGAGCGAAGTTGAATGAACAAACTTACCTTACTTGTTTCACATAAACTACTGTTTGGTTCTGTTGTCTTCTTCTGATGAAGTGAAGTAGAACGAACCAACTTACCTTACTTGTTTCACACAAGCTACTGTTTGGTTCTCTTGTCATATCCTGATTGAGCGAATTACAATGAACAAACTTACCTTACTTGTTTTACATAAGCTACTGTTTTTTCTGTTGTCTTACTCTGTTGGAGCGAAGTACAACAAACAAACTTATGTCAGTTATTTCACAGAAATTGCTGTTTGTTTCTGTTATCTTATCCTGAAGGAGCAACGTACAATGAACAAACTTACCTTTCTTGTTTCACGTAAAGTACTGTTTTTTTCTGTTGTCTTATGCTGTTGAAGCGAAGTAGAGTGAACAAATTTACTGTACTTGTTTCACATAAACTTCTGTTTGGTTCTGTTGTCTTACTCTGTTGGAGCGAAGTTGAACAAACAAACTTATATTTATTTCACACAAACTAGTCTTTCTTTCTGTTGTCTTATGTTGATGGAGCAAAGTAGAATGAACAAACTTACCTTACTTGTTTCACATTAACTACTGTTTGTTTCTGTTGTCTTATCCTGATGAAGCGAAGTAGAACAAACAAACTTACTTTACTTGTTTCACAGCAACTTCTGTTTTGTTCTGTTGTCTTATCCTGATGGAGCGAAGTACAATGAACAAACTTACCTCACTTGTTTCACATAAACTAGTGTTTGTTTCTGTTGTCTTATCCTGATGAAGAGAAGTAGAACGAACAAACTTATGTTACTTGTTTCACATAAGCTACTGTTTGGTTCTGTTGTCTTACTCTGTTGGAGCGAAGTAGAACAAACATACTTATGTCACTTATTTCACTGAAATTTCTGTTTGTTTCTGTTGTCTTATCCTGAAGTGTCGCGACCGCCTCGACCAGCAAGGAAGAGGCAATGATTGAACTCTTCTTTAAGCAGTTTATACAGGAATCTTGAACAATCTTCTGACTGATCCAGAGGAAAGGCAGCCCATCGTATATATGGCCCTTGGGTACCCAACCCCAGTACGTCACGTGATGAATGCAGATAGGTCCACATACGAGGAAGCAAGCCAGATTCTCAGCCTTAGCCATATATTGAGTTGTTTACGACAGAGAGCACTCACCATCGGGGAGGTGGAAGGCGGAAGCCAGCGCCCTCTTTAAGGCGCGGCTCTTCGCAGCTCTCTACTGTTCCCTCTTTTTGTTTTAAATGAACGCCAGAGGCAAGAGTAGAGGTTCGATCTCTGATACTCCAAGGAACAACTATCTGATCTTCATAAGATGTTATCCATCCCATGAGTACCAGACCCGTCCGATACCATTTTCTCAGAGGCGGGACCTGGGGTATCAACCCGCATGCAAACGAACATACTCTTCTGTGAGTCGCTAAAAGCTGGCTCGGAGTGCAGTGCTTAGCCTCGCATCCTGAGCGCTTAATTGGTTTTCAGAGTGGCTAACCATGCCTGGGGAGACTGTCCCACCTCAATGGCTGTAAAGGCTTGAATGATCATGACTGCATCGCGCTTTTGTTTGACTCTCATTCTACACAAACACCACATGAAGACCAGGGAGGCCAGCACCAAAAGACCCGCTAACACTCCTATGCCTGCCCACTCCTTCAGATGACTCATCGCGGAAGTTAGCCAAGATGATAATCCCGTTGCAAGGGAAAGATCCACTCTGGTGGAGTTCACGTGGACCACAGCCAGTCTCAATTCCTTCAAGGTATCTTCAAATTCAAATGACCAATTCTGTAAGGGATAACTGGACAGCGTCCTAGACAAATTTGCAGCTTTTGTATAATTAGCATATTGAACAGATGTGACACACAGTCCTTGTATTTTCCACTCACAGCCTAGCTGAGCTATTTGCCAGAGAGTATCTACCTGTTCCTGCACCCTCACCGGATCTTGCTGATCCTGTGGAAAAACACATACAGAACCTCTTGCCCATGTCAGCACGGGATCAGGCCCGCGCCAAAGGCCTGTTAGAATGTGCTTCCACTTGACCATCCCTTTTGCAGGGCCATGATAATCTTGATGTCTATCAGCCGCAGAATGGCCTTGAGCATCGAAATTTAAAAAATTAATAGTAAATAAGGCTAGGGAAAGTCTCTCCTTTGTGGTGCGGCCGTGGCCTATTCCCCCTTTTTGTTTTAAAAGACATTCTTTCAATGTGCGATGAGCACGCTCCACAATGCCTTGTCCTGGAGGATTATATGGCAGCCCATGAAGGAGCTGTACTTCCATTTGATGACAAAAAGAGGTAAAGGTTTGAGCTGTATAGGCTGGTCCATTGTCAGTTTTTAACTGCTGGGGCTTGCCCCACGCAGCCCAAGCTTCTAGGCAATGAGTTATGACATTGCGTGCCTTTTCTCCAGTTAAAGGCGTGGCGTATATTACGCCTGAACAGGTATCAACAGACACATGCACATATTTTAAGCTTCCAAATTCTGATATGTGTGTTACATCCATTTGCCAAATTTTCAGAGGGAGCAAACCTCTTGGATTCACTCCCATGCTGGGTGAATGTTGATGAATCACACATTGAGGACAATCCAGAATCACCTGTCGAGCATCTGCTCGAGAAAGATGAAATTTTTGTTGCAATGCTCTAGCATTTACATGAAAAGTCTTATGAAAGTCCCTTGCCTTTTCTAAGGTAGAGCTCAAAAATATACATTCCATCCTATTCCATTGATCAACTGTATCATTCCCTTTACTTAGAGGCCCTGGCAGGCCTGTATGTGCTCTAATATGCTGCACAAAAAAGCGAGTTTTTCTTTGCCAAATTAAAATTTGTAACTGTTGGAATAAAAGGCAAACCGGACTGGCACTCTTTATAGGTCCCGCCACTTCCAAAACTCTAACAGCATTAACAACATAAGCTGAATCAGAGATCAAATTAAAAGCAAAAGGACAAGCTTCAAAAACTTCTACTACTATCTTTAATTCTACAATTTGAGGGGAGCCAGGTTGAAATTGATGCAACACAGGCTCCTGCTTTTCTATCATATAGGCTCCACAGCCTGTTTTAGAACCATCTGTAAACACTAATGGGGCCATAGGAATAGGCTTAGACGATGTTACCTTGGGAAATACTACTGGATGTTCCTTAAAAAATCCTAACAATGGATGCTTTGGATAATGATTATCTATATCCCCGTCAAATCCACATTGCAAAATGGCCCAATCATCTATTGTGGCACAAAGTATTTTAACTTGATGACTAGAATAAGGCACTATAACTGTACTCGGAGTGACTCCGAAATGCTGCAAACATTGTTGAATTCCATTAACAGCTAGCTTAGCCACCACAGTGGGATAATGTTCAATAGATTTAGCAGGAGATATTTTAGGATAAATCCAAAGTAACGGTCCCTCTTGCCATAATAAGCCCGTAGGCTGATAATATGTAGGAAGAATACACATAACAACGTTTTGGCCTTCTTTTACCCTCTGCAAAAAGGCATTCTGTAATCTCTCTTCTACCTTCTGTAAAGCCTTTCTTGCTTCTGCAGTTAGTTGTCTAGGAGAATCTAGGGCAGAATCTCCATTCAAAACATTATATAAAGGTTTTAGTTCATAATTTGGTAATTTCAAATAACATCTTATCCAATTTATATCCCCCAACAATTTTTGAAAATCATTTAAGGTTTTCAAATCATCTTTTCTCAATTCTATTGTCAAAGGTCCCCCTAGCTCTCAGCAAACTTTCATCCACGCCTTTAAACCCTTATTCTTATACGGTGTAATGGCTGTTCTACACTCCTTAGTACACTGCTCATAAACAAGTTGTTTAATCAAAGACATAGCTGTATCAGGATCACCAAACACTCTTCCTGCCGCTTCAACCATATGAGCAACAAAGTCTGAGAATGGCTCCATGGGGCCCTGTATGATCTTAGTAAGATTGCCGCTCACTTCCCCTTTATTAGGTAGGGATTTCCATGCCTTTATAGCAATCCGATTAATCTGTTCAAAAACTTGCTCTGGGTATCCTGTCTGCTGATTGGCAAAGCGCCCCTGTCCAAGCAGCATGTCTCTGTCCCATGCTGGATTTCCAGCCTCCTGATTAGCCGCGGCCTGCTCATTGGCATATTCAATTAAGAAGGCTCTCCAATCCAAGTACTGTCCTGGGCTTAGGCATGCCTGAGTTAGCCCACTCCAATCACTAGGGGTCATGCAGTGTCTATTCAGGGCCTCCACTTGTGCCACAGTAAAAGAGGCTGTAATTCCATATGTTCTTACAGATTCGGCCAAAGATTTAATCACCTTAAAATCTAGTGGCTCTTCATATCTATTTCCCTGTGGATCTTGAAACACTGGGTAGGCCAAGCGTAACTCTGTCCTCACTGTCTTCCAGATTCCTGGACAAAAGGAACGCCCTGAACTGCCATTCCTTCCCTCCGCATACGAAGTGGGTGCGGACGGCATCACTGGGCACGAAGGGGGCTCAGAGCACTCTCTCCCCCCGGGGTCATCTTTCTCTCTCCTTTTCTCTCTCTTTCTTATTCTTGTCCTCTCCATCTGCTCTATGAGAGCCTGCAGCTCTTCCTCAGAATCTGTAGACTCTGAGTCTTCTAATTCTGTGAGATCGGGGTACAAGTTGTTTCTAGTCTTGGTTCCCTCTTCACTACTGCCTGTTCTGATCTTTTTTCCTGCAACATCTCTAGAGCAGCCTGTCCATTCTCTATCGCCTCACTGCATCGTTGATCCTCAAGGCAGCTCCTTACCAACTTCCAAATAGGCTTTACGCCACCCTTGAGTGTTCCCTGTTCAAAAGCGAAATCTAGATCTCTCCCTAACTTTTCCCATGAAGGGACCGTAAGACTCCCAGAGACTGCGAACCATGGTGCAACGGTATCGCACTCCTCTAAAAATCTCTCTAAGGTGTTTTTCTAAATTTTTAAATTCTTAGAACGAAGCAGCTCACTCAGAGCCAAAAAAATTGGGTGCGACTGAGAAGCGCCCATAGTTAAACTAACAAGTCTCCTTTTAAACTTTTACTTTTGGTTCGCTGCTCCGCGAACTCTTTCCGCTCTCTCTCTATCTACAGAGTAGAGCAAACTACCCGCTTTTGTCACGGATTCCCACCTTACTTGGGAACTTACCAGCGCACTGCCCAGACTGGAAAAAGTTCTCAGTCCTAAGAAAGGTTCCCTGTACGGGCCACCACTTGTCGCGACCGCCTCGACCAGCAAGGAAGACGCAACGCTCAAACTCTTCTTTAAGCAGTTTATTCAGGAACCTTGAACAATCTTCTGACCGACCCAGAGGAAAGCCAGCACATCGTATATATGGCCCATGGGTAGCCAACCCCAGTACGTCACGTGATGAATGCAGATAGGTCCACATACGAGGAAGCAAGCCAGATTCTCAGCCTTAGCCATATATGAGGTTGTTTACGACAGAGAGCACTCACCATCAGGGAGGTGGAAGGCGGAAGCCAGCGCCCGATTTAGGCGCGGCACTTCTCAGCTCTCTACACTGAAGGAGAAACGTACAATGTACAAACTTACCTTACTTATTTCACATAAAGTACTGTTTGTTTCTGTTGTCTGATCCTGATGAAGCGAAGTAGGACGAACAAACTTACCTTACTTATTTCACATAAAATACTGTTTGTTTCCGTTGTCTTATCCTGGTGAAGCGAAGTAGAATGAAAAAACTTACTTTACTTGTTTCACATAAACTACTGTTTAGTTCTGCTGTCTAACTCTGTTGGAGCGAAATAGAACAAACAAACTTAGGTTATTTATTTCACACAAATTACTGTTTGTTTCTCTTGTCTTATCCTGATGGAGCGAAGCACAATGAATAAACTTACATTACATGTTTCACATAAACTACGGTTTGGTTCTGTTGTCTTACTTTGTTGGAGCGAAGTAGAACAAAGAAACTTATGTTACTTATTTCACACAAATTACTGTTTGTTCGTGTTTTCTTATCCTGATGGAGTTAAGTACAATGAACAAATATATCTTACTTGTTTCACATAAACTAGTGTTTGTTTCTGTTGTATTATCATGATGGAGTGAAGTAGAAGGAACAAACTTACTTTACCTGTTTCACATAAGCTACTGTTTGGTTCTGTTGTCGTACTCTGTTGGAGCAAAGAACAAACAAACTTAGGTTACTTATTTCACACAAATTACTGTTTGTTTCAGTTGTCTTATCCTAATGGAGCGGAGCACAATGAACAAACTTACCTTACTTGTTTCACATAAACTACTGTTTGTTTCTGTTGTCTTATCCTGATGAAGCGAAGTAGAACGAACAACCGTACCTTACTTGTTTCACATAAACTACTGTTTCTTTCTGTTGTCTTATCCTGATGAAGCGAGTAGAACGAACAAACTTACTTTACTTGTTTCACATAAACTACTGTTTGATTCTGTTGTCTTACCCTGATGGAATGAAGTACAATGAACAAACTTACCTTACTTGTTCCACATAAACTACTGTTTGTTTCTGTTGTCTTATCCTGATGAAGAGAAGTAGAAAAAAAAAACTTACCTTACTTGTTTCACATAAGCTACTGTTTGGTTCTGTTGTCTTACTCTGTTGGAGCGAAGTAGAACAAACAAGTTTATGTCAGTTATATCACAGAAATTGCTGTTTGTTTCTGTTATCTTATCCTGAAGGAGCGACGTACAACGAACAAACTTACCTTACTTGTTTCACGTAAAGTACTGTTTGTTGCTGTTGTATTATGCTGATGAAGCGAATCAGAATGAACAAATTTACTTTACTTGTTTCACATAAACTACTGTTTGTTTCTGTTGTCTGATCCTGATGAAGCGAAGTCGAGTGAACAAACTTACCTTACTTGTTTCACATTAACTACTGTTTGTTTCTGTTGCCTTATCCTGATGAAGCAAAGTAGAACTAACAAACTTACTTTACTTGTTTCACATGAACTTCTGTTTGGTTCTGTTGTCTTATCCTTATGGAGCAAAGTACGATGAACAAACGTACCTTACTTGTTTACACATAAACTACTGTTTGTTTCTGTTGTCTTATCCTGATGAAGAGAAGTAGAAAGAACAAACTTACTTTACTTCTTTCACATAAACTACAGTTTGGTTCTGTTGTCTTACTCTGTTGGAGCGAAGTAGAACAAACAAACTTATGTTACTTATTTCAGACAAATTACAGTTTGTTTCATTTCTGTTATCCTGATGGAGCCAAGTACAATGAACAAACTTACCTCACTTGTTTCACATAAACTAGTGTTTCTTTCTGTTGTCTTATCCTGATGAAGCGAAGTAGAACGAACAAACTTACGTTACTTCTTTAACATAAGGTACTGTTTGGTTCTGTTGTCTTACTCTGTTGGCGCGAAGTAGAACAAACTTCTTTCACTTATTTCACAGAAATTTCTGTTTGTTTCTGTTGTCTTATCCTGAAGGAGCGACGTAGAATGAAAAACTTACCTTACTTGTTTCACATAAAGTACTGTTTGTTTCTGTTGTCTTATCCTGATGAAGCGAAGTAGAACGAACAAACGTACCTTACTTGTTTCAAATAAACTACTGTTTGTTTCTGTTGTCTTATCCTGGTGAAGCGAAGTAGAACGAACAAACTTACTTTGCTTGTTTCACTTAAACTTCTGTTTGATTCTGTTGTCTTATCCTGATGGAGCGAAGTACAATGAACAAAGGTACCTTACTGGTTTCACATAAACTACTGTTTGTTTCTGTTGTCTTATCCTGATGAAGCAAAGTAGAAAGAACAAACTTACTTTACTTGTTTCACATATGCTACTGTTTGGTTCTGTTGTCTTACTCTGTTGGAGCGAAGTACAACGAACAAACTTATGACAGATATTTCACAGAAATTGCTGTTTGTTTCTGTTATCTTATCCTGAAGGAGCGACGTACAATGAACAAACTTACATTACTTGTTTCATGTAAAGTACTGTTTGTTTCCGTAGTCTTATGCAGATGAAGCGACGTAGAATGAACAAATTTACTTTAGTTGTTTCACATAAACTACTGGTTGGTTCTGTTGTCTTACACTGTTGGAGCGAAGTACAACAAACAAACTTATGATATTTATTTAACACAAACTACTGTTTGTTTCAGTTGTCTTATCCTGATGGAGCGAAGTACAATGATCAAATTTACCTTACTTGTTTCACATAAACCACTGTTTGTTTCTGTTGTCATACACTGATGAAACGAAGTAGAGCAAACAAATTTACTTTACTTGTTTCACATAAACTACTGTTTAGTTCTGTTGTCTTACTCTGTCGGAGCGAAGTAGAACCAACAAACTTTTGTTATTTACTTCACACAAATTACTGTTTGTTTCCGTTGTTTTATCCTGATGAAGTGAAGTAGAACGAACAAACTTACTTTACTTGTTTCACATAACCGACTGTTTGGTTCTGTTGTCTTATCCTGATGGAATGAAGTACAATGAACAAACTTACACTACTTGTTCCACATAAACTACTGTTTGTTTCTGTTGTCTTATCCTGATGAAGCGAAGTAGAAAAAAAAAAACTTACCTTACTTGTTTCACATAAGCTACTGTTTGGTTCTGTGGTCTTACTCTGTAGGAGCGAAGTAGAACAAACAAGTTTATGTCAGTTATTTCACAGAAATTGCTGTTTGTTTCTGTTATCTTATCCTGAAGGAGCGACTTACAATGAACAAACTTACCTTACTTGTTTCACGTGAAGTACTGTTTGTTGCTGTTGTCTTATGCTTATGAAGCGAAGTAGAATGAACAAATTTACTTTACTTGTTTCACATAAACTACTGTTTGTTTCTGTTGTCTGATCCTGATGAAGCGAAGTCGAGTGAACAAACTTACCTTACTTGTTTCATATTAACTACTGTTTGTTTCTGTTGTCTTATCCTGAGGAAGCGAAGTAGAACTAACAAACTTACTTTACTTGTTTCACATGGACTTCTGTTTGGTTCTGTTGTCTTATCCTTATGGAGCGAAGTACGATGAACAAACGTACCTTACTTGTTTCACATAAACTACTGTTTGTTTCTGTTGTCTTATCCTGATGAAGCGAAGTAGAAAGCACAATCT
Source organism: Dipus sagitta (assembly GCA_036346955.1). NCBI lineage: Eukaryota > Metazoa > Chordata > Mammalia > Rodentia > Dipodidae > Dipus > Dipus sagitta. The sequence continues at coordinate 31,154,561 of CM070791.1, forward strand.
TACTTTACTTCTTTCGCATAAACTACAGTTTGGTTCTGTTGTCTTACTCTGTTGGAGCGAAGTAGAACAAACAAACTTATGTTACTTATTTCAGACAAATTACAGTTTGTTTCATTTCTGTTATCCTGATGTAGCCAAGTACAATGAACAAACTTTCCTCTCTTGTTTCACATAAACAAGTGTTTGTTTCTGTTGTCTTATCCTGATGAAGCGAAGTAGAACGAACAAACTTACGTTACTTCTTTAACATAAGGTATTGTTTGCTTCGGTTGTCTTACTCAGTTGGAGCAAAGTAGAACAAACTTATTTCACATATTTCACAGAAATTTCTGTTTGTTTCTGTTGTCTAATCCTGAAGGAGCGACGTAGATTGAAAAACTTACCTTACTTGTTTCACATAAAGTACTGTTTGTTTCTGTTGTCTTATCCTGATGAAGCGAAGTAGAACGAACAAACGTACCTTACTTGTTTCAAATAAACTACTGTTTGTTTCTGTTGCCTTATCCTGGTGAAGCGAAGTAGAACAAACAAACTTACTTTGCTTGTTTCACTTAAACTACTGTTTAGTTCTGTTGTCTTACTCTGTTGGAGCGAAATAGAATAAACAAACTTAGGTTATTTATTTCACACAAATTACTGTTTGTGTCTGTTGTCTTATCCTGATGGAGCAAAGCACAATGAACAAACTTACCTTACTTGTTTCACATAAAGTACTGTTTGTTTCTGTTGCCTTATCCTGAAGAAGTGAAGTAGAACTAACAAACTTACTTTACTTGTTTCACATAAACTACTGTTTGGTTCTGTTGTCTTATCCTGATAGAGCGAAGTACAATGAACAAACTTACCTTACTTGTTTCACATTAACTACTGTTTGTTTCTGTTGTCTTATCCTGATGAAGCGAAGTAGAAAGGACAAACTTACTTTACTTGTTTCACATAAACTACTGTTTGGTTCTGTTGTCTTACTGTGTTGGAGCAAATAGAACAAACAAACTTAGGTTACTTATTTCACAGAAATTACTGTTTCTTTCTGTTGTCTTATCCTGATGGAGCGAAGCACAATGAACAAACATACTTTACTTGTTTCACATAAACTACTGGTTTTCTGTTCTCTTATCCTGATGATGCGAAGTAGAACGAACAACTTTACTTACTTTTTTCACATAAAATACTGTTTGGTTTTGTTGTCTTACTCTGTTGGAGCGAATTAGAACAAACAAACTTATGTTATTTATTTCACACAAATTACTGTTTGTTTCTGTTTTCTTATCCTGATGAAGCAAAGTACAATGAAGAAACTTACCTTACTTGTTTCACATAAACTACTGTTTTTTTCTGTTGTCTTATCTTGATGAAGTGAAGTAGAGCGAACAAACTTACTTTACTTGTTTCACATAAACTACTGTTTGGTTCTGTTGTCTTATCCTGATGAAGCGAAGTAGAATGATCAAACTTTCCTTACTTGTTTCACATAAACTACTGTTTGTTTCTGTTGTCTTATCCTGATGAAACGAAGTAGAACGAACAAACTTACTTTACTTTTTTCACATGAACTTCTGTTTGGTTCTGTTGTCTTATCCTTATGGAGCGAAGGACAATGAACAAACGTACCTTACTTGTTTCACATAAACTACTGTTTGTTTCTGTTGTCTTATCCTGATGGAGCAAAGTACAATGAAGAAACTTACCTTACTTGTTTCACATAAACTGCTGTTTGTTTCTGTTGACTTATCCTGATGAAGTGAAGTAGAACGAACAAACTTACTTTACTTGTTTCACATAAACTACTGTTTGCTTCTGTTGTCTTATCCTGATGAAGCGAAGTAGAACAACAAACTTACATTAATTGTTTCACATAAACTACTGCTTGTTTCTGTTGTCTTATCCTGATGAAGCGAAGTAGAACGAACAAACTTACTTTACTTGTTTCCCATTAACTACTGTTTGGTTCTGTTGTCTTATCCTGATGGAGCGAAGTACAATGACAAACTGACCTTACTTGTTTCACATAAACTACTGTTTGTTTCTGTTGTCTTATCCTGATGAAGCAAAGTAGAAAGAACAAACTTACTTTACTTGTTTCACATATGCTACTGTTTGGTTCTGTTGTCTTACTCTGTTGGAGCGAAGTACAACGAACAAAGTTATGTCAGTTATTTCACAGAAATTGCTGTTTGTTTCTGTTATCTTGTCCTGAAGGAGCGACGTACGATGAACAAACTTACATTACTTGTTTCATGTAAAGTACTGTTTGTTTCCGTTGTCTTATGCAGATGAAGCGACGTAGAATGAACAAATTTTCTTTAGTTGTTTCATATGAACTACTGATTGGTCCTGTTGTCTTACTCTGTTGGAGCGAAGTAGAACAAACAAACTTATGATATTTATTTCACACAAACTACTGTTTCTTTCAGTTGTCTTGTCCTGATGGAGCGAAGTACAATGATCAAATTTACCTTACTGGTTTCACATAAACCACTGTTTTTTTCTGTTGTCATACACTGATGAAACGAAGTAGAGCAAACAAATTTACTTTACTTGTTTCACATAAACTACTGTTTAGTTCTGTTGTCTTACTCTGTCGGAGCGAAGTAGAACCAACAAACTTATGTTATTTACTTCACACAAATTTCTGTTTGTTGCCGTTGTTTTGTCCTGATGATGTGAAGTAGAACGAACCAACTCACTTTACATGTTTCACATCACCGAATGTTTGGTTCTGTTGTCTTATCCTGATGGAGCGAAGTACAATGAACAAACTTACCTTACTTGTTTCACATAAACTACTGTTTGTTTCTGTTGTCTTATCCTGATGAAGCGAAGTAGAAAGAACAAAGTTCCTTTACTTGTTTCACATAACCTACTGTTTCGTTCTGTTGTATTACTGTGTTGGAGCAAATAGAACAAACAAACTTCTGTTACTTATTTCACACAAATTACTGTTTGTTACAGGTGTCTTATTTTGATTAAGTGAAGTAGAACGAACAAACTTACTTTACTTGTTTCACATAAACCACTGTTTGGTTCTCTTGTCTTACTCTGTTGGAGCGAAGTAGAACAAACAAACTTATGTTATTTATTTCACAGAAATTACTGTTTGTTTCTGTTGATTTATCCTGATAGAGCGAAGCACAATGAACAAACTTACCTTACTTGTTGCACATAAACTACTGTTTGTTTCTGTTCTCTTATCCTGATGAAGCGAAGTATAACAAACAAACATACCTTACTTGTTTCACATAAACTACTGTTTCTTTCTGTTGTCTTATCCTGATTAAGCGAAGTAGAACGAACAAACTTACTTTACTTGTTTCACATAAGCTACTGTTTGGTTCTGTTGATATACTCTGTTGGAGCAATGTAGAACAAAAAAACTTATTTCACTTATTTCACAGAAATTTCTGTTTGTTTCTGTTGTCTTATCCAGAAGGAGCGACGTAGAATGAACAAACTTACCTTACTTGTTTCACATAAAGTGCTGTTTGTTTCTGTTGTCTTATCCTGATGGAGCGAAGGAGAACGAACAAACTTTACTTGTTTCACATAAACTACTGTTTAGTTCTGTTGTCTTATCCTGATGGAGCGAAGCACAATGAACAAACTTCCCTTACTTGTTTCACATAAACTACTGTTTCTTCTGTTGTCTTACTCTTTTGTAGCGAAGTAGAACAAAGAAACTTATGTTACTTATTTCACACAGATTTCTGTTTGTTTCTATTGTCTTATCCTGATGGAGCGAAGTACAATGAACAAACTTACCTTACTTGTTTCACATAAACTACTGTTTGTTTCTGTTGTACTATGCTGATGCGGCGAAGTAGAACGAACAAACTTACTTTACTTGTTTCACATAAGCTACTGTTTGGTTCTGTTGTCTTACTCTCTTGGAGCGAAGTAGAACAAACAAACTTATGTCACTTATTTCACAGAAATTGCTGTTTGTTTCTGTTGTCTTATCCTGAAGGAGCGACGTACAATGAACAAACTTAACTTACTTGTTTCACATAAAGTACTGTTTCTTTCTGTTGTCTTATCCTGATGAAGCGAAGTAGACCAAACAAACTTACGTTACTTCTTTCACATAAACTACTGTTTAGTTCTGTTGTCTTATCCTGATGAAGCAAAGTAGAACGAACAACGTACTTTACCAGTTTCACATAAACTACTGTTTGCTTCTGTTATCTTATCCTGATAGAGTGAAGTACAATGAACAAACTTACCTTACTTGTTTCACATAAACTACTGTTTTGTTCTGTTGTCTTATCCTCATGGAGCGAAGTGCAAGGAAGAACCTTACCTTACATGTTTTACATAAACTACTTCTTGTTCTGTTGTCTTATCCTGATGAAGCGAAGTAGAACGAACAACCTACTTTACCTGTTTCACATAAACTACTGTTTGGTTCTTTTGTCTTATCCTGATGGAGTAAAGTACAATGAACAAACTTACCTTACCTGTTTCACATAAACTACTGTTTGTTTCTGTTGTCTTATTCTGATGAAGCGAAGTAAAAAGAACAAACTTACTTTACTTGTTTCACATAAACTACTGTTTGGTTCTGTTGTCTTACTGTGTTGGAGCAAATAGAACAAACAAACTTATGTTACTTATTTCACACAAATTACTGTTTGTTTCAATTGTCTTATCCTGATAGAGCGAAGCACAATGAACAAACTTCCCTTACTTGTTGCCCATAAACTAACGTTTGTTTCTGCTGTCCTATCCTGATGAAGCGAAGTAGAACGAACAAACTTACCTTACTTGTTTCACATAAACTACTGTTTCTTTCTGTTGTCTTATCCTGATGAAGCGAAGTAGAGCGAACAAACTTACGTTACTTGTTTCACATAAACTGCTGTTTGGTTCTGTTGTCTTATCCTGATGGAGCGAAGAGCAAGGAAGAAACTTACGTTACAGGTTTTACATAAACTACTGTTTGTTTCTGTTGTCTTATCCTGATGAAGCGAAGTAGAACGAACAACCTACTTTACCTGTTTCACATAAATTACTGTTTGGTTCTTTTGTCTTATCCTGATGGAGTGAAGTACAATGAACAAACTTACCTTACCTGTTTCACATAAACTACTGTTTGTTTCTGTTGTCTTATCCTGATGAAGCGAAGTAGAAAGAACAAACTTACTTTACTTGTTTCACATAAACTACTGTTTGGTTTTGTTCTCTTACTCTGTTGGAGCGAATTACAACAAACAAACTTATGTTACTTATTTCACACAAATTACTGTTTGTTTCTCTTGTCTTATCCTGATGGAGCGAAGCACAATGATGAAACATACTGTGTTGGATCAAATAGAACAAACAAACTTCTGTTACTTATTTCACACAAATTACTGTTTGTTACAGTTGTCTTATTTTGATGAAGCGACGTAGAATGAACAAACTTACTTTACTTTTTTCACATAAACCAGTGTTTGGTTCTCTTGTCTTACTCTGTTGGAGCGAAGTAGAACAAACAAACTTATGTTATTTATTTCACACAAATTACTGTTTGTTTCTGTTGTATTATCCTCATAGAGCGAAGCACAATGAACAAACTTACCTTACTTGTTTCACATAAACTACTGTTTGTTTCTGTTCTCTTATCCAGATGAAGTGAAGTAGAACAAACAAATTTACCTTACTTGTTTCACAAAAACTACTGTTTATTTCTGTTGTCTTATTTTGATTAAGCGAAGTAGAACGAACAAACTTACTTTACTTGTTTCACATAAGCTACTCTTTGGTTCTGTTGATATACTCTGTTGGAGCAATGTAGAACAAACAAACTTATTTCACTTATTTCACAGAAATTTCTGTTTGTTTCTGTTGTCTTATCCTGAAGGAGTGACGTAGAATGAGCAAACTTACCTTATTTGTTTCACATAAAGTGCTGTTTGTTTCTGTTGTCTTACCCTGATGAAGCAAAGTAGAACAAACAAACTTACTTTACTTGTTTCACATAAACTAGAGTTTGTTTGTGTTGTCTGATTATGATGAAGCGAAGTAGACTGAAAAAATTTACTTTACTTGTTTCATGAAAAACTATTGCTTAGTTGTGTTGTCTTACTCTGTTGGAGCGAAGCAGAACACACAAACTTAGGTTACTTATTTCACACAAATTACTCTTTGTTTCTGTTGTCTTATCCTGATGGAGCAAAGCACAATGAACAAACTTACTTTACTTGTTTCACATAAACTACTGTTTGTGTCTGTTGTCTGATTATGATGAAGCAAAGTAGACCGAAAAAATTAACTTTACTTGTTTCACATAAACTACTGTTCAGGTCTGTTGTCTTACTCTGTTGGAGTGAAATAGAACAAACAAACTTATGTTATTTATTTCAAACAAATTTCTGTCTGTTTCTGTTGTCTTATCCTGATGGAGCGAAGCACAATGAACAAACTTCCCTTACTTGTTTCACATAAACCACTGTTTTTTTTCTGTTGTCTTACATTGATGAAGCGAAGTAGAACGAACAAACTTACTTTACTTGTTTCACATAAACTACTGTTTGCTTCTGTTGTCTTACTCTGTTGTAGCGAAGTAGAACAAAGAAACTTATGTTACTTATTTCACACAGATTTCTGTTTTTTTCTATTGTCTTATCCTGATGAAGCGAAGTACAATGAACAAACTTACCTTGCTTGTTTCACATAAACTACTGTTTGTTTCTGTTGTATTATCCTGATGGGGCAAAGTTAAACGAACAAACTTACTTTACTTGTCTCACATAAGCTACTGTTTGGTTCTGTTGTCTTACTCTGTTGGAGCGAAATAGAACAAACAAACTTATGTCACTTATTTCACAGAAATTGCTGTTTGTTTCTGTTGTCTTATCCTGAAGGAGCGACGTCCAATGAAAAAACTTAACTTACTTGTTTCACATAAAGTACTGTTTGTTTTTGTTGTCTTATCCTGATGAAGCGAAGTAGACCAAACAAACTTACGTTCCTTCTTTCACATAAACTACTGTTTGGTTCTGTTGTCTTACTCTGTTGGATCGAAGTAGAACATACAAACTTAAGTTACTTAATTCACACAAATTACTGTTTGTTTCTGTTGTCTCATCCTGATGGAGCGAAGTACAATGAACAAACTTACATTACTTGTTTCACATAAACTACTGTTTGTTTCTGTTGTCTTATGCTGATGAAGCCAAGTAGAACGAATAACCTACTTTCCTGTTTCACATACACTACTCTTTGCTTCTGTTGTCTAATCCTGATAGAGCGAAGTACAGTGAACAAACTTACCTTACTTGTTTCACATAAACTACTGTTTGGTTCTGTTGTCTTATCCTGATGGAGCGAAGTGCAATGAACAAACTTACCTTACTTGTTTCACATAAACTACTGTTTGTTTCTGTTGTCTTATCCTGATGAAGCAAAGTAGAACGAACAAACTTACTTTACTTGTTTCACATAAACTACTGTTTGGTTCTGTTTTCTTACTGTGTTGGAGCAAATAGAACAAACAAACTTATGTTACTTATTTCACACAAATTACTGTTTGTTTCAGTTGTCTTATCCTGACGGTGCGCAGCAGAATGATCAAATTTACCTTACTTGTTTCACATAAACCACTGTTTGTTTCTGTTGTCATACACTGATGAAGCGAAGTGGAACGTAGAAACTTAGGTTACTTATTTCACATAAACTACTGTTTGGTTCTGTTGTCTTGCTCTTTGGAGTGAAGTAGAACAAAAAAACTTATGTTACTTATTTCACAGAAATTGCTGTGTGTTTCTGTTGTCTTGTACTGATGAAGTGAAGCACAAAGAACATCCTTACTTTACTTGTTTCACATAAACTATTGTTTGTTTCTGTGGTCTTATCCTGATGAAGCGAAGTAGAGCAAACAAATTTACTTTCCTTTTTTCACATAAACTACTGTTTAGTTCTGTTGTCTTTCTCTGTTAGAGCGAAGTAGAACGAACAAACTTATGTTATTTACTTCACACAAATTACCTTTTGTTTCTGTTGTCTTATCCTGATGGAGCGAAGCACAATGAACAAACATACTTTACTTGTTTCACATAAACTACTGTTTTTCTGTTGTCTTATCCTGATGGAGCAAAGTACAATGAACAAACTTTCCTTACTTGTTTCAAAGAAACTACTGTTTGTTTCTGTTGTCTTATACTGATGAAGTGAAGTAGAACGAACACACTCACTTTACTTTTTTCACATAAACTACTGTTTGGTTCTGTTGTCTTATCCTGATGGAGCGAATTACAATGAACACACTTACCTTTCTTGTTTCACATAAACTACTGTTTGTTTCTGTTGTCTTATCCTGATGAAGCGAAGTAGAAAGAACAAACTTACTTTACTTGTTTCACATAAACTACCTTTTTTTCTGTTGTCTTATCCTGAATTAGCGAAGCACAATGAACAAACATACTTTACTTGTTTCACATAAACTACTGTTTGTTTCTGTTGTCTTACCCTGATGAAGCGAATTAGAATGAACAAACTTACCTTACTTGTTTCACATAAACTACTGTTTGTTTCTGTTGTCTTATCCTGATGAAGTGAAGTAGAACGAACAAACTTACCTTATTTGTTTCACATAAACTACTCTTACGTTCTGTTGTCTTATCCTGAAGGAGCGACGTACAATGAACAAACTTAACTTACTTGTTTCACATAAAGTACTGTTTCTTTCTGTTGTCTTATCCTGATGAAGCGAAGTAGACCAAACAAACTTACGTTACTTCTTTCACATAAACTACTGTTTAGTTCTGTTGTCTTATCCTGATGAAGCAAAGTAGAACGAACAACGTACTTTACCAGTTTCACATAAACTACTGTTTGCTTCTGTTATCTTATCCTGATAGAGTGAAGTACAATGAACAAACTTACCTTACTTGTTCACATAAACTACTGTTTTGTTCTGTTGTCTTATCCTCATGGAGCGAAGTGCAAGGAAGAACCTTACCTTACATGTTTTACATAAACTACTTCTTGTTCTGTTGTCTTATCCTGATGAAGCGAAGTAGAACGAACAACCTACTTTACCTGTTTCACATAAACTACTGTTTGGTTCTTTTGTCTTATCCTGATGGAGTAAAGTACAATGAACAAACTTACCTTACCTGTTTCACATAAACTACTGTTTGTTTCTGTTGTCTTATTCTGATGAAGCGAAGTAAAAAGAACAAACTTACTTTACTTGTTTCACATAAACTACTGTTTGGTTTTGTTCTCTTACTCTGTTGGAGCGAATTACAACAAACAAACTTATGTTACTTATTTCACACAAATTACTGTTTGTTTCTCTTGTCTTATCCTGATGGAGCGAAGCACAATGATGAAACATACTGTGTTGGATCAAATAGAACAAACAAACTTCTGTTACTTATTTCACACAAATTACTGTTTGTTACAGTTGTCTTATTTTGATGAAGCGACGTAGAATGAACAAACTTACTTTACTTTTTTCACATAAACCAGTGTTTGGTTCTCTTGTCTTACTCTGTTGGAGCGAAGTAGAACAAACAAACTTATGTTATTTATTTCACACAAATTACTGTTTGTTTCTGTTGTATTATCCTCATAGAGCGAAGCACAATGAACAAACTTACCTTACTTGTTTCACATAAACTACTGTTTGTTTCTGTTCTCTTATCCAGATGAAGTGAAGTAGAACAAACAAATTTACCTTACTTGTTTCACAAAAACTACTGTTTATTTCTGTTGTCTTATTTTGATTAAGCGAAGTAGAACGAACAAACTTACTTTACTTGTTTCACATAAGCTACTCTTTGGTTCTGTTGATATACTCTGTTGGAGCAATGTAGAACAAACAAACTTATTTCACTTATTTCACAGAAATTTCTGTTTGTTTCTGTTGTCTTATCCTGAAGGAGTGACGTAGAATGAGCAAACTTACCTTATTTGTTTCACATAAAGTGCTGTTTGTTTCTGTTGTCTTACCCTGATGAAGCAAAGTAGAACAAACAAACTTACTTTACTTGTTTCACATAAACTAGAGTTTGTTTGTGTTGTCTGATTATGATGAAGCGAAGTAGACTGAAAAAATTTACTTTACTTGTTTCATGAAAAACTATTGCTTAGTTGTGTTGTCTTACTCTGTTGGAGCGAAGCAGAACACACAAACTTAGGTTACTTATTTCACACAAATTACTCTTTGTTTCTGTTGTCTTATCCTGATGGAGCAAAGCACAATGAACAAACTTACTTTACTTGTTTCACATAAACTACTGTTTGTGTCTGTTGTCTGATTATGATGAAGCGAAGTAGACCGAAAAAATTAACTTTACTTGTTTCACATAAACTACTGTTCAGGTCTGTTGTCTTACTCTGTTGGAGTGAAATAGAACAAACAAACTTATGTTATTTATTTCAAACAAATTTCTGTCTGTTTCTGTTGTCTTATCCTGATGGAGCGAAGCACAATGAACAAACTTCCCTTACTTGTTTCACATAAACCACTGTTTTTTTTCTGTTGTCTTACATTGATGAAGCGAAGTAGAACGAACAAACTTACTTTACTTGTTTCACATAAACTACTGTTTGCTTCTGTTGTCTTACTCTGTTGTAGCGAAGTAGAACAAAGAAACTTATGTTACTTATTTCACACAGATTTCTGTTTTTTTCTATTGTCTTATCCTGATGAAGCGAAGTACAATGAACAAACTTACCTTGCTTGTTTCACATAAACTACTGTTTGTTTCTGTTGTATTATCCTGATGGGGCAAAGTTAAACGAACAAACTTACTTTACTTGTCTCACATAAGCTACTGTTTGGTTCTGTTGTCTTACTCTGTTGGAGCGAAATAGAACAAACAAACTTATGTCACTTATTTCACAGAAATTGCTGTTTGTTTCTGTTGTCTTATCCTGAAGGAGCGACGTCCAATGAAAAAACTTAACTTACTTGTTTCACATAAAGTACTGTTTGTTTTTGTTGTCTTATCCTGATGAAGCGAAGTAGACCAAACAAACTTACGTTCCTTCTTTCACATAAACTACTGTTTGGTTCTGTTGTCTTACTCTGTTGGATCGAAGTAGAACATACAAACTTAAGTTACTTAATTCACACAAATTACTGTTTGTTTCTGTTGTCTCATCCTGATGGAGCGAAGTACAATGAACAAACTTACATTACTTGTTTCACATAAACTACTGTTTGTTTCTGTTGTCTTATGCTGATGAAGCCAAGTAGAACGAATAACCTACTTTCCTGTTTCACATACACTACTCTTTGCTTCTGTTGTCTAATCCTGATAGAGCGAAGTACAGTGAACAAACTTACCTTACTTGTTTCACATAAACTACTGTTTGGTTCTGTTGTCTTATCCTGATGGAGCGAAGTACAATGAACAAACTTACCTTACTTGTTTCACATAAACTACTGTTTGTTTCTGTTGTCTTATCCTGATGAAGCAAAGTAGAACGAACAAACTTACTTTACTTGTTTCACATAAACTACTGTTTGGTTCTGTTTTCTTACTGTGTTGGAGCAAATAGAACAAACAAACTTATGTTACTTATTTCACACAAATTACTGTTTGTTTCAGTTGTCTTATCCTGACGGTGCGCAGCAGAATGATCAAATTTACCTTACTTGTTTCACATAAACCACTGTTTGTTTCTGTTGTCATACACTGATGAAGCGAAGTGGAACATAGAAACTTAGGTTACTTATTTAACTAAACTACTGTTTGGTTCTGTTGTCTTGCTCTTTGGAGTGAAGTAGAACAAAAAAACTTATGTTACTTATTTCACAGAAATTGCTGTGTGTTTCTGTTGTCTTGTACTGATGAAGTGAAGCACAAAGAACATCCTTACTTTACTTGTTTCACATAAACTATTGTTTGTTTCTGTGGTCTTATCCTGATGAAGCGAAGTAGAGCAAACAAATTTACTTTCCTTTTTCACATAAACTACTGTTTAGTTCTGTTGTCTTTCTCTGTTAGAGCGAAGTAGAACGAACAAACTTATGTTATTTACTTCACACAAATTACCTTTTGTTTCTGTTGTCTTATCCTGATGGAGCGAAGCACAATGAACAAACATACTTTACTTGTTTCACATAAACTACTGTTTTTCTGTTGTCTTATCCTGATGGAGCAAAGTACAATGAACAAACTTTCCTTACTTGTTTCAAAGAAACTACTGTTTGTTTCTGTTGTCTTATACTGATGAAGTGAAGTAGAACGAACACACTCACTTTACTTTTTTCACATAAACTACTGTTTGGTTCTGTTGTCTTATCCTGATGGAGCGAATTACAATGAACACACTTACCTTTCTTGTTTCACATAAACTACTGTTTGTTTCTGTTGTCTTATCCTGATGAAGCGAAGTAGAAAGAACAAACTTACTTACTTGTTTCACATAAACTACCTTTTTTTCTGTTGTCTTATCCTGAATTAGCGAAGCACAATGAACAAACATACTTTACTTGTTTCACAAAAACTACTGTTTTTCTGTTGTCTTATCCTGATGAAGCGAAGTAAAACGAACAAATTTACTTAATTTTTTCACATAAAATACTCTTTGGTTCTGTTGTCTTACTCTGTTGGAGCGAAGTAGAACAAACAAACTTATGTTATTTATTTCACACAAATTACTGTTTGTTTCTGTTGTCTTATCCTGATGGAGCAAAGTACAATGAACAAACTTACCTTACTTGTTTCAAATAAACTACTGTTTGTTTCTGTTGTCTTATCCTGATGAAGTGAAGTACAACGAACACACTCACTTTACTTGTTTCACATAAACTACTGTTTGGTTCTGTTGTCTCATCCTGATGGAGCGAAGGTCAATGAACAAACTTATCTTACTTGTTTCACATAAACTACTATTTGTTTCTGTTGTCTTATCCTGATGAAGCGAAGTAGAACGAACAAACTTACTTTACTTGTTTCACATAAACTACTCTTTGGTTCTGTTGTCTTACTGTGTTGGAGCAAATAGAACAAACAAACTTATGTTCCTTATTTCACACAAATTACTGTTTGCTTCAGTTGTCTTATCCTGATGGAGTGAAGCACAATGATCAAATTTACTTTACTTGTTTCACATAAACGACTGTTTTTTTCTGTTGTCATACACTGATGAAGCGAAGTAGAACGTAGAAACTTACATTACTTGTTTCACACAAACTACTGTTAATTTTGTTGTCTTACTCTGTTAGAGCGAAGTAGAACAAACAAACTTATGTTATTTTCTTCACGAAAATTACTGTTTGTTTCTGTTGTCTTATCCTGATAGACCGAAGCACAATGAACAAACTTACCTTACTTGTTGCCCATAAACTACTGATTGTTTCTCTTGTCCTATCCTGATGAAGCGAAGTGGAACGAAAAAACTTACATTACGTGTTTCACATAAACTACTGTTCCTTTCTGTTGTCTTATATGATGAAGCGAAGTAGAACAAAAAAACTTACATTACTTGTTTCACATAAAGTACTCTTTGGTTCTGTTGTCTTACTCTGTTGCAGCGAAGTAGAACAAACAAACTTATGTTATTTATTTCACACAAATTACTGTTTGTTTCTGTTGTCTTATCCTGATAGAGCGAAGCACAATGAACAAACTTACCTTCTATGTTGCCCATAAACTACTGTTTATTTCTGTTGTCCTATCCTGATGAGGTGAAGTAGAACGAACAAACTCAATTCACTTTTTTCACATAAACTACTCTTTGGTTCTGTTGTCTTATCCGGATGGAGCTAAGTACAATGAACAAACTTACCTTACTTGTTTCACATAAACTACTGTTTGTTTCTGTTGTCTTATCCTGATGAAGCGAAGTAGAACGAACAAACTTACTTACTTGTTTCACATAAACTACTGTTTGGTTCTGTTGTCTTACTGTGTTGGAGCAAATAGGACAAACAAACTTATGTTACTTATTTCACACAAATTACTGTTTGTTTCAGTTGTATTATTTTGATAGAGCGAAGCACAATGAACAAACTTACCTTACTTGTTGCATATAAACTACTGTTTGTTTTTCTTCCCTTATACTGATGAAGCGAAGTAGAACAAACAAACTTACCTTACTTGTTTCACATAAACTACTGTTTCTTTCTGTTGTCTTATCCTGATGAAGCGAAGTAGAACGAACAAACTTACTTTACTTGTTTCACCTAAGCTACTGTTTGGTTCTGTTGATATACTCTGTTGGAGCAATGTAGAACAAACAAACTTATTTCACTTATTTCACAGAAATTTCTGTTTGTTTCTGTTGTCTTATCCTGAAGGAGCGACGTCGAATTAACAAACTTACCTCATTTGTTTCACATAAAGTGCTGTTTGTTTCTGTTGTCTTATCCTGATGAAGCAAAGTAGAACAAACAAACTTACTTTACTTGCTTCACATAAACTAGTGTTTGTTTTTCTTGTCTTATCGTGATGAAGCGAAGTAGACCGAAAAAATTTACTTTACTTGTTTCATAAAAAACTACTGTTTATTTCTGTTGTCTTACTCTATTGGAGCGAAGTAGAACAAACAAACTTAGGTTACTTATTTCACACAAATTACTGTTTGTTTCTGTTGTCTTATCCTGATGGAGTGTAGCACAATGAACAAACTTACTTTACTTGTTTCACATAAACTACTATTTGTTTCTGTTGTCTTATTATGATGAAGGGAAGTAGACCGAAAAAATTAACTTTACTTGTTTCACATAAACTACTGTTTAGTTCTGTTGTCTTACTCTGTTGGAGCGAATTAGAACAAACAAGCTTATGTTATTTATTTCACACAAATTACTGTCTGTTTCTGTTGTCTTATCCTGATGGAGCGAAGCACAAATAACAAACTTCCCTTACTTGTTTCACATAAACTACTGTTTTTTTCTGTTGTCTTACATTGATGAAGCGAAGTAGAACGAACAAACTTTCTTTAATTGTTTCACATAAACTACTGTTTGCTTCTGTTGTTTTACTCTGTTGTAGCGAACTAGAACAAAGACACTCATGTTACTTATTTCACACAGATTTCTGTTTGTTTCTATTGTCTTATCCTGATGGAGCGAAGTACAATGAACAAACTTACCTTACTTGTTTCACATAAACTACTGTTTGTTTCTGTTGTATTATCCTGATGGGGCGAACTAGAACGAACAAACTTACTTCACTTGTTTCACATAAGCTACTGTTTGGTTCTGTTGGCTTACTCTCTTGGAGCGAAGTAGAACAAACAAACTTATGTCACTTATTTCACAGAAATTGCTGTTTGTTTCTGTTGTTTTATCCTGAAGGAGCGACGTACAGTGAACAAACTTAACTTACTTGTTTCACATAAAGTACTGTTTGTTTCTGTTGTCCTATACTGATGAAGCGAAGTAGACCAAACAAACTTACGTTACTTCTTTCACATAAACTACTGTTTGGTTCTGTTGTCTTACTCTGTTGGATCGAAGTAGAACAAACAAACTTAGGTTACTTATTTCACACAAATTACTGTTTGTTTCTGTTGTCTCATCCTGATGGAGCGAAGTACAATGAACAAACTTACCTTACTTGTTTCACATAAACTACTGTTTGGTTCTGTTGTGTTATCATGATGGAGCGAAGGTCAATGAACAAACTTACCTTACTTGTTTCACATAAACTGCTGTTTGTTTCTGTTGTCTTATCCTGATGAAGCGAAGTAGAATGAACAAACTTACTTTACTTGTTTCACATAAACTACTGTTTGGTTCTGTTGTCTTACTGTGTTGGAGCAAATAGAACAAACAAACTTATGTTACTTATTTCACACAAATTACTGTTTGTTTCTGTTGTCTTATCCTGATGAAGTGAAGTAGAACGTCGAAACTTACGTTTCTTGTTTCACATAAACTACTGTTTGGTTCTGTTTTCTTCCCCTTTGGAGCGAACAAGAACAACCAAGCTTATGTTACTTATTTCACAGAAATTGTTGTGTGTTTCTGTTGTCTTATCCTGATGAAGTGAAGCACAAAGAACAACCTTACTTTACTTGTTCCACATAAACTATTGTTTGTTTCTCTGGTCTTATCCTGATGAAGCGAAGTAGAGCAAACAAATTTACTTTTCTTTTCTCACATAAACTACTGTTTTGTTCTGTTGTCTTTCTCTGTTAGAGCGACGAAGAACAAACAAACTTATGTTATTTACTTCACACAAATTACTGTTTGTTTCAGTTGTCTTATCCTGATAGAGCAAAGCACAATGAACAAACTTACCATACTAGTTGCCCTTAAACTACTGTTTGTTTCTCTTGTCCTATCCTGATGAAGCGATGTAGACCGAAAAAATTTACTTTACTTGTTTCATGAAAAACTGCTGCTTAGTTCTGTTGTCTTACTCTCTTGGAGGGAAGTAGAACAAACAACCTTATGTTATTTATTTCACACAAATTACCCGCTCTTTCTGTTGTCTTATCCTGATGGAGCGAAGCACAATGAACAAACTTCCCTTACTTGTTTCACATAAACTACTGCTTTTTCTGTTGTCTTACATTAATGAAGCGAAGTAGAACGAACAAACTTACTTTACTTGTTTCACATAAACTACTGTTTGCTTCTGTTGTCTTATTCTGTTGTAGCGAAGTAGAACAAAGAAACTTATGTTACTTATTTCACACAGATTTCTGTTTGTTTCTATTGTCTTATCCTGATGGAGCGAAGTACAATGAACGAACTTACCTTACTTGTTTCACATAAACTACTGTTTGTTTCTGTTGTATTATCCTGATGGGGCGAAGTAGACGAACAAATTTACTTTACTTGTTTCACATAAGCTACTGTGCTGGCCTCTAAAGGCCCAGGTGTGAGGCCTAGTGGAACTTCCTGAGCCTAGCTAAAGTTTGGTGATCTGCCTCTGGCCAGACGTGACTCAGCAAGACGCCTAATGGCTTCTTACCTGCTACCTCCACATGGGAGTTAGAATTATCATTTCAATAGTCACAGTTTACTATTGGCCCTTACCTTTCCCCACCATCCTACAATCCCCGCCTTCACCCCCAACATTATATAGGCAACTGTTCATAGCAATAAATCGACTTCCTGCTTCTACAAGACTCCCGACTCAGTGTGGTTTTTCTCCGGTGGCCAGGAGAGGTCTGAGTCGTCGGACGCTCATCTCCTCCTCAGCCCCTCGGGAGGAACCAGCGGGCCTGGTCCTTCCCTCGGCACTACCTGCCCCCGCCGGCGGAGCCCGCCATCTGGCGCCTAACGTGCGGCTCTTGGAATCTGGCAGACTAGTGCCCCCTGAGAGACATTCGTTGAGGAGGTCAATCGGTGTACATATGCGGTGAGCGTACCCCCATAAGTAGTCTTTATATTTAATGCGCTAAACTTTGCTTCTATAACCTGTACTTGTTGATCAACATCTCTTTGTTCTCTTTCTCTTTCCTTTCACTTTTAGTTTGCAGACAAGCTACATCTGCGGCTTTTGTACAGCATGTTTACCTATCTTTTGGATCCTTGTGGTTGTATTGTACTCATGTGTATGTGGGTTGCTATTGCCCTAATTTTATGGACATTTTTCTCTCAACTTTATAATGTGGGACAGTCTAACTGTAAATCCAATCCTGCCTTAGAATCTCTCAGGGCACTCCTAAAGAGTAGAGGGCTTAATTTGACTGATAATCAGGCTCAACAGACCTGGGATTGCCTTCTCAAACTGGCGCCATGGCTGCCGGAAGGAAATCTCTTTGATTGGGACACGTGGGATAGGGTAGAGGCCCTTGTTTGTCAGGCACATGTGGAGAAGGGTCAAATACCCCCCTCAGGGGTCCTCCCTATGATCTCAGCCCTCAAGGCCTGCTTCCCTCCAAGGCCAACCAAACATAAACAAAAGACAGAAGAAAAAGATAATATACAGCCTAATCCAGCTACTCCTCCTGGAGATACAGCTTTAAAAAAACCCCAAAAGGATGCATCTTTATGCTCCTCACTCGATCCCTTTGAGAGTGCTCCCTGGCCTTCCGGGGGACCTCCTCCACCTCCTCCATCAACTAACCCTTTCTGGACCCCCTCGGCCCCTCCTTCATATTCGGCCGCCGAGACCCCCTCAGCCCCTCCATATTCGGCAGCCAAGCCGTCAGAAAATAAAGCTACTTTTTTATTTCCCGTCAATCTAAATCCTGGGGGCAATCGCCCTGCTGCCTGGTATCCGTGGGAAGCTCAGGACCTTAAGGAGCTTAAAAAAGCGGTCTCGGAGGATGGGCCTAACTCTCCTTGGGCTGAGACCCTGTTACAGGGACTTGCCCATCAACCTTGTACAACCCAAGATTGGAAAAATCTAGTCAGGGCTGTCTTGTCAGGTCCCCTATACATTAAGTGGTGTGCCTTTTTTAGAGATGAATGCCATGCACAGGCAGAACGAAACCAAAATCAACAGCCCCCTGTGCCGATAACTTTTGGGATGCTCTCCGGTACCTCTGATCAATATGCTACAGGCACTCAACAGGCGGCTATACCTGACCCGTATAGGGACCAGGTCAGGGCACTGGGCTTGGCGGCATGGAAAAAGCTTGATGAGGGACCCTCTGAAACTCCCCTTATGAGTATTACTCAAAAACCATCTGAGGATTTGGCTACATTTATAGATAGGGTGGAAAAAAGTCTCCAAAGAAAATTTCCCCCAGGGGCATTACGGGATCAGTTTACTAAAATGTTGGTCTGGGATGGGATGACGGCCGATCACCGCCTCGCCTGTGCGGGTCTCAAGGACAACTCCATGAGTAGATGGATTGTAGCCACCAAGGACGTTGGCACTATCTCCCATCAGGCTAGGGCCATGGCTGCCGCCCTTCAGGAAAATAAACAGAGAGATTTGGCCAATACGATCTGTGCATTACAGTTAAATTCTAAAAACTTGACATGTTTTGGATGCGGGGACGAGGGCCACTTTAAAAAGGAGTGCCCCAACAGGACAAAGCCTCCTCCGCGCTCTGGGGGGACGACCAACGCCCCTCACACCCTTTGCCCTAAATGCAATAAAGGGTTTCATTGGGCTAAGGAATGTAAATGGAAGTTTAACATACAGGGAAAGCCTTTAAACTCCTCCAGGGGCTTCCCCAGCCCCGTTAAATAAGGGGAAAGAGACCATCAAAGCCTATTGGACCGTCCCCCTGGTCCCCGGCCTTAGACCCAAAATTATTTTGAATATTGGCAATAAAAAATTCAAACTTCTCATTGACACTGGAGCGGACCGAACGGTCCTGAGAAAGGAGGAAGTGCCCCCCTCCTGGCAGCTTGTGCCCGGCCCTCCCCTACTGGGAATTGGCGGGCAATCCACCTCCTGGGAGACTGCCACGTGGCTCCCTTGGACTGACCCAGGTGGGGACAGGGGAAAAGTCCGCCCTCTCGTGGTGACTGGGCTCACTGCTAACTTACTGGGGCAAGACATCCTTGGAGATGCCGAGGCTTTCATCACTACTGACCATAAGGCCTTTTATAATGATTTGTTAGATAAAAAAGAATATCAACAACAGTCTGAGGAAGGGAGGGAATATCATCCCAATTATAGAGATGACCCTTACTTTGAGCAACTCAGACAAAAGTACTCCAATAAACACCCCCAATTCTAAGGGCCACTGCCCAGCCCCCCCCATTTAAAATCCAGTGGAGACCGGGGGATCCTGTATGGGTTGAGCAGTGGCCTCTCCCTTCTTCTAAGTTACACCAACTCCACATACTTATTGATCAACAGTTGGAGGCCGGACATATTCGTCCCTCCACTAGTCCCTGGAACTCTCCTGTCTTTGTCATAAAAAAGCCTAATGGGTCCTGGAGATTTTTACATGATTTAAGAAAGATCAATGAACGCATGATCCCCTTCGGAACTCCCCAGAGGGGACTCCCATGGATCCCAGCTATTCCCAATATATACCATATTACTATCATTGACATTAAAGATTGCTTCTTCTCTATCCCTCTCCATCCAGGAGACATGGAAAAATTTGCATTCTCTGTACCTGCTGTTAATTTTTGTGGCCCAGATAGGAGATTTGAATGGACTGTCTTACCTCAGGGCATGGCAAATAGCCCACCCATTTGTCAATATTACCTGTCATCCATTTTCTCTTCTCTTATCAATCTCCCTGATACCCTGTTTTATATTTACATGGATGATATTATTCTTGGGTGCCTAGATTCCTCCACACTCCAGGACCTTACCCACCAATGTCTAACTATCCTGCATACTCACGGCTTTAAAGTAGCTCCAGAAAAAGTTCAAACTGTGCCTCCCTTTAAGATCTTGGCTCAATCCTTACCCTAGATACAGTTTCACCTGTTAAACCACAACTTTATATTCAGGATTCTTACACCTTGCCTCAACTCCAGAAGCTTTTGGGAGAAATTAATTGGATGAGGCCTTGGATACCCATAACTACTGAAGAGCTGTCCCCTTTATTTGACCTCCTAAAGGACCTTAACTTCTCCTCTCAGGTAATTTTGTCCCCTTGTCATCAACAAATTTTTCATAAGGTACAACAGGCTATAAATACTGTGACCCTAAAGAGGTTCAATCCTGATTTGCCCATCTCCCTCTACATTTTCTCTGGGGAAACATTATGCACTGCACTGTTGGCCCAGGAAGGTGAACCCATCCAATGGGTCCACCTCTCAATCGGTGAGGTCCCCAGAGTTTATTCTATAACCAACCAGGTTGCTGATTGCATTATCAAGGGCAGAGACACCTCTGTCCGGTTGTTTGGCACAGAACCTCACCTTATTGTCACCCCCTTTAAGATAACAGATTTCACCTGGCTTCAGAGAAATAATAATAGAGTTGCTACGGCTCTCGAGGGGTTTCTAGGTAAATTGATTGCCATTATGGCCCCCACAAATGGATGAGTTCTTTCTCCAGATTAGAATGGAAGCCCCCCAGGCTTTTTCTGTCTCAACCTAACCCTGACTTTCTTACCGTGTTTACTGATGGAGGGCACCTGGGGGCTTCCCTAGTCATTTACCCTCCCTTAAAACAGGAAAAAGAGCCTATGCCCATTAAGTCAGTCTCTCATGAGGTTGAGGGGTCAGCACAATTCAAAGAACTATTTGCTGTCGTTCTAGCTTTGGACACTATTCAAGAGCCATTTAACTTATTTTCTGACAGCCTTTATGTTGTTAATTTATTACCCAACCTGGTTGAGGCCCATATTAGACTGGACTCCAACCCTGTATCTCCTCTGATGATTCAAGCTCGTTCCCTACTCAAACAAAGAATTAACCCCATTTTTCTTCAACATCTCAGGGGTCATCAAAACTTACCGGGATTTCTTTCTCGAGGAAACAATTTGGCTGATAAAATGGCTTCTATGCCTCAGTGTAATACTATTACAGAAGCTACACGCTTCCACTTATTGACCCATGTCAACTGGAGAGGTCTCAAGCACAGGTTTCCACAGGTACCAGTCAAGGACCTTAAAAAAATTGTCCGGACTTGTAAGTCCTGTCAGCCCTTCCTCCAAGTACCCCCCCTTCAAACTACAGGAAGCAATCCTAGAGGGCTACGCTCTAATCATCTGTGGCAAATTGATGTCACACACTATTCTCCATTTGGGAAACTTAAATATATTTTTCTTTCAGTTGATACCTTTTCCCGTGCCTGCTGGGCATCAGCACATGCCGGGGAAAAATCTAAACATGCCATTAGTCATATGCTTCAATGTTTTGCCACTCTTGGGCTGCCTGATCAAATTAAAACAGATAATGGCCCCTGCTTCGTAAGCAAGGCCTTTGTAGATTTTCTCCAGAACTGGAAAATCTCACATTCTACAGGCATCCCATACAACCCCCGGGGCCAAGCTATCGTTGAAAGATATAATCAGACTCTCAAGTCTCAATTACAAAAACAAAAGGGGGAATCCTTACCCCCCACACGACCAACTAAAAAAGGCATTATTTACCCTAAATATTTTAAACTTTTCTAAAGAAGATAAACAACTCTCCCCTTTTCAAAAACATTGGTCTTCATCCATTACCTACAGTTCTATCTGGGTAAGATGGAGGGACCCATTGACTGGGGCCTGGAGAGGGCCTGATCCGCTCCTCACAGCAGGGAGAGGGTTTGGATGTGTCTTCCCTCAAGATGAAAAAAGACCCATTTGGGTACCAGCGAGAGACCTAAAATATTTGTCCCAACAAGAGGACACTGACAGTCACTTCTCTAGGGAGTGTCCCACCCCTGAGGACTGTTCCTAAAATGGTCCTTCACCCTACTAAACTAAACAATTCCCTCCCTTGTGGAGGATTGCTGGCTTTGCCTCCAATCTGGGCCTCTCTGGCTGCTTGCAGTACAGTTGCCTGTACGACCTTAAAACATTACTCAGCCACCTTCCCCATCCCCGTCCAGCTTTTCCCAATGTTTCCCCTGGAACTTGCATTTGGGCCCCGCCTTCCCCTAATAATTCCAGTATAGATGTGGGATACATTCATCCTTCCTTCTGTACTTTTAACACAGCTGATCCCAATGCTCAATGCTGCCCACCTTCTGGAATGGTTTATGTTTGTGGAGGCGGGATGGCCTATGACTTTCTGCCCACCAATTGACGGGCCTTTGTGCCCCAGCCACCTTAATCCCAGATGTAGATATCATCCCTGGAAATGAGGCCCTCCCTGTATCCGAGGGAGACCTATCTTCAACAACAGCTAGATTCCCTGGCTGAGGTAGTCCCACAAAACAGGAGAGGACTAAACCTACTAACGGCCGAAAAAGGAGGCGTATGTTTGTTTTTACAGGAAAAATGCTGCTTTTACGCCAATAAATCAGGAATCATCCAGGACAAGATTAAGAGGCTCCAGGAAGACTTGGAGAGGAGGCAGCGGGATCTCCAGGACAACCTGCTGTGGACGGGCTTATATGACTTCTTACCCTACCTTCTGCCTCTACTTGGGCCCCTCCCCCTCCTTCTCCTTCTCCTCACTGTCGGGCCTTGTGTAATTAATAAGATTACACAATTTATTCACCAATGGCTAGAGGCAATAAAACCTCATCAGGTCAAAATATCACAGGCTGGCAACTCAGGAATTAAGTTTCGCAGATGACCCACTGCCACCTCCTCTGCCCTCCATGTGACCAATGACGGGTAAGATCCCCATAGGGGGACAACCTAAGACAGGCCATGGGGTGGGTTTCTCACCGAGCTAAACACATGGTACCCAGTGACGGGTAAGATCCCCAGAGGGGGACAACCTAAGACAGGGGCCATGATGAATGCTCTGAGCTAAACACCTGGTACCCAATGACGGTTAAGACCCCCAGAGGGGGACAACCTAAAACAGGGGCCATGGTGACTAATGCTCTTACAAAAACAAAAGGGGGAGATGCTGGCCTCTAAAGGCCCAGGTGTGAGGCCTAGTGGAACTTCCTGAGCCTAGCTAAAGTTTGGTGATCTGCCTCTGGCCAGACGTGACTCAGCAAGACGCCTAATGGCTTCTTACCTGCTACCTCCACATGGGAGTTAGAATTATCATTTCAATAGTCACAGTTTACTATTGGCCCTTACCTTCCCCACCATCCTACAATCCCCGCCTTCACCCCCAACATTATTATAGGCAACTGTTCATTAGCAATAAATCGACTTCCTGCTTCTACAAGACTCCCGACTCAGTGTGGTTTTTTCTCCGGTGGCCAGGAGAGGTCTGAGTCGTCGTACGCTCATCTCCTCCTCAGCCCCTCGGGAGGAACCAGCGGGCCTGGTCCTTCCCTCGGCACTACCTGCCCCCGCCGGCGGAGCCCGCCACTACTGTTTGGTTCTGTTGTCTTACTCCTTGGAGCGAAGTAGAACAAACAAACCTTATGTCCTTATTTCACAGGAAGTGCTGTTTGTTTCTGTTGTCTTATCCTTATATGCGAGGACACTTGTCTTTCACTATTACTGTTTGGGGGGTTTAAGGAGACAAAAAAAAACCTTAATCCCTTTTTACAAATTCTGTTGTTTCTGTTGAACTGTAAGGAGCCAAGAACAAACCTTATTTTACTTTTTTCACAAATAGTTTTTTTGGGTTCTTATCCTAAATACCAATAAAAAAAAATTTTACAATTTTTTCCAAAAACTATGGGGTTTTTCTTCCTTTTGGAGGAAAAAAAACCTTTTATGTATTTTTCCAAAAAACGTTTTTTTCCCCTTGCAATCCTGGGGCAAAGCCCCGAAAAAAACTTTTTTTTTTCCCTTTGGGGTGCCCAAAAAATTTATTTTTTTTCCCTTTTTTTGTTCCTAACCTAAAGCAAAAAACAAACAAATTTATTTACTTATTCCCCCAAAAATTACTGTTTGTTTCTTTTTCTATCCTAGGAGGAAGCAAGAAAATTCCCTTCTTTTTCCAAAAAAACTACTGTTTGTTTCTTTTGTCTTACCTGAGGGCAAAGAACGAAAAATATTTTACTTTTCACAAAACACGTTTGTTTGTTTTTTTCCTGATGGAGCAAGTAAGAAAAATTTTTCCTTACTTTTTTTCACATAAACCTGTTTTTTTCTGTTGTCTTATCCTATGAAGGAAAGAAAGAACAAACCTTTTTATTTGTTTCCCATAAACTACTGTTTGTTTTTGTTTCTTATTGTGAAGGAAGTAAACAAAAACTTATTTACTTTTAACAAAAACTTTTTGGGTTTGTTTCTTACCAAGGGGACCAAAAAAAAACCCAAACTTATTTTTTTCACAAAATTACGTTTGTTTCGTGTTTAAACCTGATGGAGCGAAGCAATAAACAAATTCCCTTTTCTTGTTTCACATAAACACTGTTTTTTTCTTTTTCTTACCTGAGAAGAAGTAGAAAAAAAATTTCTTACTTGTTTCAAAAAACTACTTTTGGTTCTTTTCTTTCTTTGGGGAAGTAAAAAACAAATTTTATTTTATTATTTCCAAAATTCTGTTTTTTCTTGTCTTTCCTGAGGGGAAAGACAAAAAAAAACAACCTTTATTTGTTTCACAAAAGTATGTTTGTTTCTTTTTGTCTTACCCTATAAAGGAAGTAAAACAAACAAATTATTTTACTTTTTCACATAAACTACTGTTTTCGTTTTAAAACTCTTTGGAGCAATTTAAAAAAAAAAAAATTATTTTATTTCACAAAATTTTTTTTTGTTTCTTTTGTCTTATCCTGTGGAAAGACAAACAAACTTACTTTTTTTTTCCCATAAACTACTTTTTGGTTTCTTTGTCTTATTTTGGACAAGTAGAAAAAAAATTTACTTATTTTTCCAAAATACTGTTGTTTCGTTTCTTATCCTAGGAGAAAGAAAAGAACAAACAAACCTACTTTTTTCACAAAACCGTTTTTTTTCGTTGTTTTTCCTGAGAAGGAAGAAACAAACAATCCCTTTTTTTTTCCAAAACTACTTTTGTTTGTTGTCTTTCCGATGAAAAAGGGAAAAACTTACCTTACATGTTTCACATAAACAACTGTTTGTTGTCTGTTGTCTTATGCTCATGAAGTGAAGTAGAAAGAACATACTTACTTTACTTGTTTCACATAAACTACTGTTTGGTTGTGTTCTCTTACTTTGTTGGAGCGAAGTACAACAAACAAACTTATGTTACTTATTTCACACAAATTACTGTTTGTTTCTGTTGTCTTATCCTGAAGGAGCGATGTACAATGAAAAAACTTAACTTACTTGTTTCACATAAAGTACTGTCTGTTTCTGTTGTGTTATACTGATAGAGCGAAGTACAATGAACAAACTTACCTTACTTGTTTCACATAAACTACTGTTTATTTCTGTTGTCTTATCCTGATGAAGCCAAGTAGAAAGAACAAACTTTCTTCACTTGTTTCACATAAGCTACTGTTTGGTTCTGTTGTCTTACTCTGTTGGAGTGAAGTAAAAGAAACAAACTTATGTCAGTTATTTCACAGAGATTGCTGTTTGTTTCTGTTGTCTTATACTGAAGGAGCGATGTACTAGGAAAAAACTGACCTTACTTGTTTCACATAAAGTACTGTTTGTTTCTGTTGTCTTATCCTGATGAAGTGAAGTAGAACAAACAAACTTACTTTACTTGTTTCACATAAACTACTGTTTGGTTCTGTCGTCTAACTCTGATGGAGCGAATTTGAACAAACAAACTTAGGTTACTTATTTCACACAAATTACTGTTTGTTTCTGTTGTCTTATCCTGATGGAGTGAAGCACAATGAACAAACTTACTTTATTGTTTCACATAAACTACTGTTTGTTTCTGTTGTCTTACCCTGATGGAACAAAGTACAATGAAGAAACTTACCTTACTAGTTTCACGTAAACTACTGTTTGTTTCTGCTTTCTTATCCTGATGGAGCAAAGTACAATGAAC
This sequence comes from Dipus sagitta, assembly GCA_036346955.1. NCBI lineage: Eukaryota > Metazoa > Chordata > Mammalia > Rodentia > Dipodidae > Dipus > Dipus sagitta. The sequence goes on from CM070791.1 coordinate 31,180,815, forward strand.
AAACTTACCTTACTTGTTTCACATAAACTTCTGTTTGTTTCTGTTGTCTTATCCTGATGAAGCGAAGTAGAACGAACAAACTTACCTTACTTGTTTCACATTAACTACTGTTTGTTTCTGTTGTCTTATCCTGATGAAGTGAAGTAGACCGAACAAACTTACTTTACTTGTTTCACATGAACTACTGTTTGGTTGTGTTGTCTTACTCTATTGGAGTGACCCTAGAACAAACAAACTTATGTTACTTATTTCACACAAATTACTGTTTGTTTCAGTTGTCTTATCCTGATGGAGCGAAGTACAATGAACAAACTTACCTTACTTGTTTCACATAAACTACTGTTTCTTTCTGTTGTCTTACACTGATGAAATGACGTAGAAAGAACAAATTTACTTTACTTGTTTCACATAAACTACTTTTTGGATCTATTTTCTTACTCTGTTGGAGCGAAGTAGAACAAACAAACTTATGTTACTTATTTCACACAAATTACTGTTTGTTTCTAATGTCTTCTCCTGATGCAGCGAAGTACAATGAACAAACTTACCTTACTTGTTTCACATAAAGTACTGTTTGTTTCTGTTGTCTTATCCAGATGAAGGGAAGTAGAACGAACAAACTTACGTAACTTGTTTCACATAAACTACTGTTTAATTCTGTTGATTTACTCTGTTGGAGCAATGTAGTACAAACGAATTCATTTCACTTATTTCACAGAAATTTCTGTTTGTTTCCGTTGTCTTATCCTGGTGAAGCGAAGTAGAACAAACAAACTTACTTTACTTGTTTCACATAAACTACTGTTTGGTTCTGTTGTCTTACTGTGTTGGAGCGAAGTAGAATAGAACAAACAAGCTTAGGTTATTTATTTCACACAAATGACTGTTTGTTTCAGTTGTCTTATCCTGAAGGAGTAAAGTAAAATGAACAAACTTATCCTACTTGTTTCACATAAACTACTGTTTGTTTCTGTTGTCTTATCCTGATGAAGTGAAGAAGAACGAACAATCTCACTTTTCTTTTTGCACATAAACTACTGTTTGTTTCTGTTGTCTTATCCTGATGAAGCAAAGGACAATGAACAAACTTACCTTACTTATTTCACATAAACTACTGTTTCTTTCCGTTTTCTTATCCTGATGAAGTGAAGTCGAACGACCAAACTTACTTTACTTGTTTCACATAAACTACTGTTTCGTTCTGTTGTCTTATCCTGATGGAGCGAAATACAATGAAAAAACTTATCTTACTTGTTTCACATAAAGTACTGTTTGGTTCTGTTGTCTTACTGTATTGGAGCAAATACAACAAACAAACTTATGTTACTTATTTCACACAAATTACTGTTTCTTTCAGTTTTCTTATCCTGATGGAGCGAAGCACAATGAACAAACTTACCTTACTTGTTGCACATAAACTACTGTTTGTTTCTGCTTTCTTCCCCTGATGAAGCGAAGTAGAACGAACAAACTTACTTTACTTGTTTAACATAAACTACTGTTTGCCTCTGTTGTCTTACTCTGTTGGAGCAAATTAGAACAAAGATACTTATGTTACTTATTTCACAGAGATTACTGTCTGTTTCTGTTGTCTTATCCTGATGGAGCGAAGTACAATGAACAAACTTATCTTACTTGGTTCACACAAACTAGTGTTTGTCTGTTGTATTATCTTGATGGGGTGAAATAGAACGAACAAACTAACTTTACTTGTTTCACATAAGCTACTTTTTGGTTCTCTTGTCTTACTCTGTTGGAGCGAAGTAGAACAAACAAACTGATGTCACTTATTTCACAGAAATTACTGTTTGTCTGTTGTCTTATCCTGAAGGAGCGACGTACAATGAACAACTTACCTTACTTGTTTCACATAAAGTAATGTTTGTTTCTGTTGTGTTATCCTGATGAAGCGAAGTGGAACGAACAAACTTACCTTACTTCTTTCACATTTACTACTGTTTGGTTCTGTTGTCTTATCCTGATGAAGCGAAGTAAAACAAACAATCTTAGGTTACTTATTTCGCCCAAATGACTGTTTTTTTCTGTTGTCTTATCCTGATGGAGGGAAGCACAAAGAACAAACTTATCTTACTTGTTTCACATAAACTACTGTTTTTTCTGTTGTATTATCCTGATGGGGTGAAGTAGAACGAACAAACTTACTTTACTTGTTTCACATAAGCTACTGTTTGGTTCTGTTGTCTTACTCTGTTGGAGCGTAGTAGAACAAAGAATCTTATTTCACTTATTTCACAGAAATTTCTGTTTGTTTCTGTTGTCTTATCCTGGAGGAGCAACGTACAATGGACAAACTTCCCTTAATTGTTTCACATAAAGTACTGTTTGTATCTGTTGTCTTATCCTGGTGAAGCGAAGTAGAACGAACAAACTTACTTTACTTGTTTCACATAAACTACTGTTTGGTTCTTTTGTCTTACTCTGTTGGAGCGATGTAGAACAAACAAACTTAGGTTACTTATTTCACACAAATTACTGTTTGTTTCTATTGTCTTATCCTGATGGAGCGAAGCACAATGAACAAACTTACTTTACTTGTTTCACAGAAACTACTGTTTGTTTTTGACGTCTTATTATGACGATGCAAAGTAGACCGAAAAAATTAACTTTACTTGTTTCACATAAACTACTGTTTAGTTCTGTTGTCTTACTCTGTTGGAGAGAAATAGAAGAAACAAATTTATGTTATTTATTGCACACAAATTACTGTTTGTTTCTGTTCTCTGATCGTGATGGAGAGAAGCACAATGAAAAAACTTCCCTTACATGTTTCAAATAAACTACTGTTTGTTTCTGTTGTCTTACATTGATGAAGCGAAGTAGAACGAACAACTTACTTTACTTGTTTCACATAAACTACTGTTTGCTTTTGTTGTCTTACTCTGTTGGATCAAAGTAGAACAAAGAAACTTATGTTACTTATTTCACACAGATTACTGTTTTTTATTATTGTCTTATCCTGATGGAGAGAAGTACAATGAACAAACCTACCTTACTTGTTTCACATAAACTACTGTTTGTTTCTGGTTTATTATCCTGATGGGGCGAAGTAGAACGAAAAACCTTTCTTTACTTGTTTCACAAAAGCTACTCTTAGGTTCTGCTGTCTTACTCTGTTGGAGCGAAGTAGAACAAACAAACTTATGTCACTTATTTCACAGAAATTGCTGTTTGTTTCACTTGTCCTACCATGAAGGAGCGACGTACAATGAAGAAACTTAACTTACTTGTTTCACATAAAGTACTGTTTGTTTCTGTTGTCTTATCCTGATGAAGCGAAGTAGAACGAACAAACGTACTTTACTTCTTTCACATAAACTACTGTTTGGTTCTGTTGTCTTACTCTGTTGGATTGAAGTAGAACAAACAAACTTATGTTACTTATTTCACACAAATTACTGTTTGTTTCTGTTTTCTTATCCTGATGAAGCGAAGTAGAACGAACAACCTACTTTACCTGTTTCACATAAACTGCTGTTTGGTTCTGTAGTCTTATACTGATGGACGAAGCACTATGAACAAACTTACATTACTTGTTTCACATAAACTACTGTTTGTTTCTGTTGTCTTATCCTGATGAAGCGAACTAGAACGGACAAACTTACCCTACTTGTTTCACAAAAACTACTCTTTGTTTCTGTTGTCTTATCGTGATGAAGCGAAGTGGAACCAAAAAACTTACCTTACTTGTTTCACATGAACGACTTTTTGCTCCTGTTGTCTTATCCTGATGGAGCGAAGTACAATGAACAAACTTACCTTCCTTGTTTCACATAAACTACTGTTTATTTCTGTTGTCTTATCCTGATGAAGCCAAGTAGAGAGAACAAAGTTTCAGTTGTCTTCTCCTGATTCAGCGAAGTACAATGAACAAACTTACCTTACTTGTTTCACATAAACTACTGTTTGTTTCTGTTGTCATACACTGATAAAGCGAAGTAGAACGAACTAACTTAGTTTACTTGTTTGACATAAACTTCTCTTTGGTTCTGTTGTCCTACTCTGTTGGAGCATAGTAGAACAAACAAACTTAAGTTACTTATTTCACACAAATTACTGTTTGTTTCTATTGTCTTCTCCTGATGGAGCAAAGTACAATGAACAAACTTACCTTACTTCTTTCACATAAACTTCTGTTTGGTTCTGTTTTCTTACTCCGTTGGAGCGAAGTAGAACAAACAAACTTATTTCACTTATTTCACAGAAATTTCTCTTTGTTTCTGTTGTCTTATCCTGAAGGAGTGACGTACAATGAACAAACTTACCTTACTTGTTTCACATAAAGTACGATTTGTTTCTGTTGTCTTATCCTGATGAAACGGAGCAGAATGCACAAACTTACCTTACTTTTTCCGATAAAGTACTGTTTGTTTCTGTTGTCTTATCCTGATGAAGCGAACTAGAACGAACAAACTTACTTTACTTGTTTCACATAAACTACTGTTTGGTTCTGTTGTCTTATCGTGATGAAACGAAGTAGAATGAACAAACTTACCTTTCTTGTTTCACATAAACTACTGTTTGGTTATGTTGTCTTATCCTGATGGAGGGAAGCGCAATGAACAAACTTATCTTACTTGTTTCACAAAAACTACTCTTTTTTTCTGTTCTCTTATCCTGTTGAAGCGAAGTAGAAAGAACAAACTTCCTTTCCTTGTTTCACATAAACTACTGTTTGGTTCTGTTGTCTTACTGTGTTGGAGCAAATAGAACAAACAAACTTATGTTACTTATTTCACACAAATTACTGTTTGTTTCTGTTGTCTTATCCTGATGAAGCGAAGAAGAAAGAACAAACTTACTTTTCTTGTTTCACATAAGCTACTGTTTGGTTCTGTTTCTCACTCTTTTGGAGTGACGTAGAAAAAACAAACTTATGTCACTTATTTCACAGAAATTGCTGTTCGTTTCTGTTGTCTGATCCTGATGAAGCGAAGTAGAATGAACAAACTTACTTTACTTGTTTCACATGAACTTGTGTTTTGTTCTGTTGTCTTATCCTTATGGAGCGAAGTACAATGAACAAACTTACCTTACTTGTTTCACATAAACTAGTGCTTGTTTCTGTTGTCTTATCCTGATGAAGCGAAGTAGAAAGAACAAAGTTACTTTACTTGTTTCACATAAACTACTGTTTGGTTCTGTTGTCTTACTCTGATGGAGTGAAGTAGAACAAAGAAACTTATGTTATTTATTTCACACTAACTACTGTTTTTTCTGTTGTCTTATCCTGATGGAGCAAAGTACAATGAACAAACTTACCTTACTTGTTTCACATAAACAAGTTTGTTTCTGTTGACTTATCCTGATGACGCGAAGTAGAACGAACAAACTCACCTTACTTGTTTCACATAAACAAGTTTGTTTCTGTTGTCTTATCCTGATGACGTGAAGTAGAACGAACAACCTACTTTACTTGTTTCACATAAACTACTGTTTGTTTTTGTTGTCTTACACTGATGAAGCGAAGTAGAATGAATTAATTTACTGTACTTGTTTCACATAAAATACGGTTTGGTTCTGTTGTCTTACTCTGTTGGAGCGAAGTAGAACAAACAAGCTTTTGTTATTTATTTCACAGAAATTACTATTTTTTTCTGTTGTCTTATCCTGATGGAGCAAAGTACAATGAAAAAACTTACCTTACTTGTTTCACATAAACTACTGTTTATTTCTGTTGTCTTATCCTGATGAAGCGAAGCACAATGAACAACCTTACTTTACTTGTTTCATATAAACTATTGTCTGTTGCTGTTGTCTTATCCTGATGAAGCGAAGTAGAACGAACAAATTTACTTTACTTGTTTCACATAAACTACTGCTTGGTTCTGTTGTCTTACTCTGTTGGAGTGAAGTAGAACAAAGAAACTTATGTTATTTATTTCACACTAACTACTGTTTTTTCTGTTGTCTTATCCTGATGGAGCAAAGTACAATGAACAAACTTACGTTACTTTTTCACATAAACTACTGTTTGGTTCTGTTGTCTTATCCTGATGGAGGAGTAGAACGAACAAACTTACCTTACTTTTTTCACATAAACTACTGTTTGGTTCTGTTTTCTTACTCTGTTGCAGCGAAGTAGAACAAACAAACTTAGGTTACTTATTTCGCCCAAATTACTGATTTTTTCTGTTGTCTTATCCTGATGGAGTGAAGCACAATGAGCAAACTTACTTTACTTGTTTCACATAATCTCCTGTTTGTTTCTGTTGTCTTATCCTGATGAAGCGAAGGAGAACGAACAAACTTACTTTACTTTATTCACATAAACTACTGTTTGGTTCTGTTTTCTTAATCTGTTGAAGTGATGTAGAACAAACAAACTTATGTTATTTATTTCACACAAATTACTGTTTCTTTCTGTTGTCTTATCCTGATTGAGCAAAGTACAATGAACAAACTTACCTTACTTGCTGCACATAAACTACTGTTTTTTTCTGTTGTTTTATCCTGATGAAGCAAAGTAGAACGAACAAACTTATTTTACCTGTTTCACATAAACTGCCGTTTGGTTCTGTTGTCTTACACTCATCAAGAGAAGTAGAATGAAGAAACTTACGTTACTTGTTTCACATAAACTACTGTTTGGTTCTGTTGTCTTATCCTGATGGAGCAAAGTACAATGAACAAACTTACCTTACTTGTTTCACGTAAACTAGTGTTTGTTTTCGTTGTGTTATCCTGATGAAGCGAATTAGAACGAACAAACTTACTTGTTTTGTTTCACATAAGCTACTGTTTGGTTCTGCTGTCTTACTCAGTTGGAGCGAAGTAGAATAAACAAAGTTATGTCATTTATCTCACAGAAATTGCTGTTTGTTTCAGTTGTCTTATCCTGAAGGACCGACGTACAATGAACATTCTTAACTTATTTGTTTCACATCAATTACTGTTTGTTTATGTTGTCTTATCTGATGAAGCGAAGCAAAATAACAACCTTACTTTACTTGTTTCACATAAACTATTGTTTGTTTCTGTTCTCTTATCCTGATGAAGCGAAGAGAACGAACAAATTTCCTTTACTTGTTTCACATAAACTTCTGTTTAGTTCTGTTGTTTAACTCTGTTGAAGCGATGCAGAAAAAACAAGCTTATGTTATTTATTTCACACAAATTACTTTTTGTTTCTGTTGTCTTATCCTGATAGAGCGAAGCACAATGAACAAACTTACCATACTTGTTGCACATAAACTACTGTTTGTTTCTGTTCTCTTATCCTGATGAAGCTAAGTAGTACGCACAAACTTACCTTACTTGTTTCACATAAACTACTGTTTCTTTCTGTTGTCTTATCCTGATGAAGCGAAGTAGAACGAACAAACTTACTTTACTTGTTTCACATAAACTACTGTTTGGTTCTGTGGTCTTATCCTGACGGAGCGAAGTACAATGAACAAACTTACCTTACCTGTTTCACATAAACTACTGTTTGTTTCTGTTGCGTATCCTGATGAAGCGAAGTAGAAAAAACAACCTACTTTACTTGTTTCACACAAACTACTCTTTGGTTCTGTTGTGTTACTCTGTTGGAGCAAAGTAGAAAGAACAAATTTACCTTACTTGTTTCACATAAACTACTGTTTGTTTCTGTTTTCTTATCCTGATGAAGCGAAGTAGACCGAAAAAATTTACTTTACTTGTTTCACATAAACTACTGTTTAGTTCTGTTGTCTTACTCTGTTGGAGCGAAATAGAGCAAACAAACTTATGTTATTTATATCACACAAATTACTGTTTGTTTCTGTTGTCTTATCCTGATGGAGCGAAGCACAATGAACAAACTTACCTTACTTGTTTCACATAAACTACTGTTTGTTTCTGTTGTCTTACCCTGATGAAGCAAAGTCGAACGAACAAACTTACTTTACTTGTTTCACATAAGCTAATGTTTGGTTCCGTTGTCTTACTATGTTGGAGCGAAATAGAACAAACAAACTTATTTCACTTATTTCACAGAAATTACTGTTGGTTTCTGTTGTCTTATCCTGAAGGAGCGAAGTACAATGAACAAACTTACCTTACTTGTTTCACATAAATACTGTTTGTTTCTGTTGTCTTATCCTGATGAAGCGAAGTGGAACGAACAAACTTACACTCTACTTCTATCACAGAAACTACTGTTTGTTCTTGTTGTCTTACTCTGTGGAGCGAAGTAGAACAAACAAACTTAGGTTAATTATTCGTCCAAATTACTGTTTTTTCTTCGTCATATCCTGATTGGGTTGAAGGGACAATGTTTCAAGCTAACTTTTCTTTTTCACATCACCTCTTTTCCTCTGTTTTCTTATCCCTATGAGCGAAGTAAACAACAAACTTAAATTTACTTTTTTCACAAAACTTCTGCTTGGTTCGTTGTCTTATCTGTTGGAGCGAAGTAAAAACAACAAACTTATGGATTTATTTTCCCAAATAAATTTTTTTCTCTTGTCTTATCCTGATGGAGCAAATACAATGAACAAACTCCTTTTCTTGTTTCTCACAAACTACTTTTTGTTTCTGTTGTCTTACCTGATGAAGCGAAGTAGAACTAACAAACTACCTTTCTTGTTTCACATGAACTACTGTTGTTTCTGTTTTTCTTATCAGATGAAGCCAAGTAGCACAACCAAACGAACTTTACTTGTTTTCACATAAACACTGTTTGGTTCTGTTGTCTTATCCCAGGAGCAAGTACAACGAACAAACTTACCTGACTTGTTTTCCCCATAAACTACTGTTTTCTGTTTCCCTTTTCCTGATGAAGCGAAGTAGAACGAACAAAAATTACCTTGCTTGTTTCACATAAAACAAGCCCTTTGTTTCAGTTGGGCTTATCCTGATGACAAAGTAGAACCCAACAAAAATTTCTTTTTTACTTGTTTCACATAAAATATTTTGGTTCTGTTGTCTTACTCTGTTGGAGCGAAGTAGAACAAACAACTTATGTTATTTATTTCACTGAAATACTGTTTTTTTTTTGGTTTCTTTCCTGTGGGAGCAAAGTGAATAAAAAACTTCCTTCGGGCACATAAACACTCTTTTGTTTCTGTGTCTTATCCTTATGAAGCGAAGCACAATGAACAACCTAACTTTACTTTTTCACATAAATTTATCTTTTCTTTTGGTCTTATCCGATGATGCAAGTAGAACCCAAATGTACTTTACTTGTTTCTCATAAACTACTGTTTGGTTCTGTTGTTTTACTCTTTTGGGAGCGAATTAGAACAAGAAACTTATGTTTTTTAACTTCAACACAAACTACTGTTTTTTCTGTTGTCTAATCCTGATGGAGCAAAGACAAAGAACAAACTTCCCTTACTTTTTCACAAAAACTCTGTTTTTCTGTTGTTCTATCCTGATGAAGCAACTTAAAACAAAAAAAACTTACTTACTTGTTTCACATGAACTATTTTTTGGGGTTCTGTTGTCTTTCCCTGGGCCGAAGCAGAACAAAAAACTTAGTTATTTCTTTCACACAAATTACTGTTTGTTCCCTTGTCTTATCCTGATGGAGCAAAGTACAGTTAACCAACTTACCTTACTTGTTTCACATAAACAACTGTTTGTTTCTGTTGTCTTATTCTGAGAAGCGAAGTAGAGCGAACACACTTACTTACTTGTTCCACATAAGCTACTATTTGGTTCTTGTTGTCTTATCCTTGATGAAGCGAAGTTGAACGAACAAACATACCTTACTTGTTTCACAAAAACTACCGTTTTTTTTTCTGTTTTCTTATCCTGTTGAAGCGAAGTAGAACGAACAAACTTACTTTACTTCTTTCACATAAACCACTGTTTGGTTCTGTTGTCCTGCTCTTGCGAAGTAGAAACAACCAAACTTATGATATTTATTTTCACATCTAACTAACTCTTGTTTCGTTGTCTTATCTTGATGGAGCAAAGTACAATAACAAAACTTACCTTTCTTGTTTCACATAAACTACTGTTTTTTCTCCTGTCTGATCCTGATGAGCGAATTTAGAATAAACAAACTTACCTTTCTGTTTCAAATAACTACTGTTTGTTTTCTGTTGTCTTATCCTGATGAACGAAGTAGAACGAACAAACTTACCTTACTTGTTTCACATAACTACTGTTTTGTTTGTTGTCTTATCCTGATGAAGCGAAGTGGAACAAACAAACTTATGTTATTTATTTCACACAAATTCCTGTTTGTCTCTGTTGTCTTATCCGATGAACAAGTACAATGAACAAACATACTTACTTGTTTCACATAAACTAATGTTGTTTTCTGTGTCTATCTATAAGCGAAGACTAACCAACAAACTTACTTTACTTGTTTCACATAAACTGCTGTTTGTTCTGTTATTTTAAATCTGATGCACAAAGTTGAACGAACAAACTTACTTACTTGTTTCACATGAACTAATTGTTTGTTTCTGTTGTCTTATCTGATGAAGCGAAGTAGAATGAACAAACTTACTTTACTGTTTCACATAAACTAACTGTTTCGTTCTGTTGTCTTATCCGAGGAAGCGAAGTAGAATGCACAAACTTACTTTACTTGTTTCACATAAACTACTGTTTGTTTCTGTTGTCTTATCCTGGTGCAGCCAAGTAGATCGAACAAACTTACTTTACTTGTTTTACATAAACTACTGTTGTCTGTTTTTTACAATGTGGAGCTAATAGAACAACAAACTTATTACTTATTTCACACAATTACTGTTTGTTTCTTCTTGTCTTAACCTGATGAGCGAAGCACAATGAACAAAATTACTTTACTTGTTTCACATAAACTACTGTTTGTTTCTGTTGTTTTATCCTGATGAAGCGAAGTAGACCGAAAAAATTTGCTTTACTTGTTTCACATAAACTACTCATTAGTTCTGTTGTCTTACTCTGTTGGAGCGAAGCAGAACAAACAAACTTATGTTATATTATTTCACACAATTACTGTTTGTTCTGTTGTCTTATCCTGATAGAGGGAAGCACAATGAAAACACTTTCCTTACTTGTTGCCCATAAACTACTGTTTGTTTCTGTTGTCTTATCCTGATGAAGCGAAGTAGAACGAACAAACGTACCTTACTGTTTCACATAAACTACTGTTTCTTTCTGTTGTCTTATCCTGATGAAGCGAAGTAGAACGAACAAACATACTTTACTTGTTTCACATAAACTACTGTTTGGTTGTGCTGTCTTATCCTGATAGAGCGAAGTGCAATGAACAAACTTAACTTACTTGTTTCACATAAACTAGTGTTTGTTTATGTTGTCTTATCCTGATGAAGCGAAGTAGAACGAATAACGTACTTTACTTTTGTCACATAAACTACTGTTTGTTCCTTTTGTCTTATCCTGAGAAGCGAGTAGAACGAATAAATTTACTTTACTTGTTTCAATAAAATACGGTTTGGTTCTGTTGTCTTACTCTGTTGGAGCGAAGTAGAACAAAAAGCTTATGTTATTTATTTCACAACAATCTACTGTTTGTTTCTGTGTCTTATCCTGATGGAGCGAAGTACAAAGAACAAAGTTACCTTACTAGTTTCACATAAACTACTGTTTTTTTCTGTTGTCTTATCCTGATGAAGCGAAGTAGAAAGAAAAAACTTACTTTACTTGCTTCACATAAACTACTGTTTGGTTCTGTTGTCTTACTCTGTTGGAGAAAAGTAGAACAAACAAACTTATGTTACTTATTTCACACAAATTAATGTTTGTTTCAGTTGTCTTATCCTGATGGAGCGAAGTACAATGAACAATCTTACCTTACTTGTTTCACATAAACTGTTGTTTGTTTCTGTTGTGTTATCCTGATGAAGCGAAGTAGAACGAACAAACTTACTTTACTTGTTTCACATAAACTAATGTTTGGTTCTGTTGCCTTATAGTGACGGAGCGAAGTAGAAAAAACAAACTTACTTTACTTGTTTCACATTAGCTGCTCTTTGGTACTGTTGTCTTACTCCGTTGGAGCGAAGTAGAACCAACAAACTTATGTCAGTTATTTCACAGAAATTGCTGTTTGTTTCTGTTGTCTTATCCTGAAGGAGCGACGTACACTGAACAAACTAACCTTAATCGTTTGAGGTAAAGTACTGTTTGTTTCTGAGTCTTATCCTGATGAAGCGAAGTAGAACGAAAAAACTAACTTTACTTGTTTCACATAAACTACTGTTTGCTTCTGTTGTCTTAAACTGATGAAGCGAAGTAGAACGAACAAACTTACTTTACTTGTTTCACATAAACTACTGTTTCGTTCTGTTGTCTTATACTGATGAAGCCCGGTTCAATGAAAAAACTTACCTTACTTGTTTCACATAAAATACTGTTTCTTTCTGTTGTCTTATCCTGATGAAGCGAAGTAGAACAAACAAACTTATTTTACTTGTATCACATAAACTACTGTTTGGTTCTGTTGTCTTATCCTGATGGAGCGAAGTACATTGAACAAGCACACCTTACTTGTTTCACATAAACTACTGTTTGGTTCTGTTGTCTTACTCTGTTGGAGTGAAGTAGAACAAACAAACTTATTTCACTTATTTCACAGAAATTTCTGTTTGTTTCTGTTGTCTTATCCTGAAAGAGCGACGTACAATGAACAAACTTACCTTACTTGTTTCACATAAACTACTGTTTGTTTCTGTTGTCTTGCTCTTATGAAGCGAAGTAGAACGAACACACTTACTTTACTTCTATCACATAAACTACTGTTTGTTTCAGTTGTCTTACTCTGTTGGAGCGAAGTAGAACAAACAAACTTATTTCACTTACTTAACAGAAATTTCTGTTTTTTTCTGTTGTCTTATCCTGAAGGAGTGACGTGCAAGGAAGAAACTTACCTTACTTGTTTAACATATACTACTGTTTGTTTCTGTTGTCTTATCCTGATGAAGCCAGTAGAACGAACAACCTACTTTACTGGTTTCCCATAAACTACTGTTTTGTTCTTTTTTGTCTTATCCTGATGGAAGCGAACTACAATGAACAAACTTACTTTACTTGTTTCACATAAACTACTGTTTGTTTCTGTTGTCTTATCCTGATGGAGCGAAGCACAATGAACAAACTTACCTTACTTGTTTCACATTAAGTACTGTTTGTTTCTGTTCTCATATCCTGATGAAGCGAGGTAGAACGAACAAACTTACTTTCCTACTTTCACATAAACTACTGTGCGGTTCTGTTGTCTTACTCTGTTGGACCGAAGTTGAACAACCAAACATAGGTTACTAATTTTACACAAATTACTCTTTGTTTCTGTTGTCTTATCCTGATGGAGCAAAGTACAATGAACAAACTTACCTTACTTGTTTCACATAAACTAATGTTTTTTTCTGTTGTCCTTATCCAGTTGAAGCGAAGTAGAACGAAAAAACTTACTTTACTTGTTTCACATAAACTACTGTTTGGTTCTGTTGTCTTATCCTGATGAAGCGAAGTAGAACGAAGAAACTTACCTTACTTGTTTCACATAAACTACTGTTTGTTTCTGTTGCCTTATCCTGATGCAGCAAAGTAAAACGAACAAACTTACTTTACGTGTTTCACTTGAACTACTCTTTGGTTCTGTTGTCTGACTGTGTTGGAGCAAATAGAACAAACAAACTTAGGTTACTTATTTCACACAAATTACCGTTTGTTTCAGTTGTCTTATCCTGATGGAGCTAAGCACAATGATCAAACTTACCTTACTTGTTTCACATAAACTACTGTTTGTTTCTGTTGTCTTATCCTGATGAAGCGAATTAGAACAAACAAACTTACCTTACTTGTTCACATAAACTACTGTTTGCTTCTGTTCTCTAACACTGATGAAGCGAAACATAACGAACAAACTTACTGTACTTGTTTCACATATACTACTGGTTGGTTCTGTTGTCTTATCCTGCTGGAGCGAAGTACAATGAAAAAACTTACCTTACTTGTTTCACATAAGCTACTGTTTTTTCTGTTGTCTTATCCTGATGAAGCGAAGTAGAAAAAACAAACTTACTTTACTTGTTTCACATAAGCTACTCTTTGTTCTGTTGTCTACTCTGTTGGAACCGAAGTAGAACAAAGATAAGGACAAACTTATGTCAGTTATTTCACAGAAATTGCTGTTTGTTTCTGTTGTCTTATCCTGAAGGAGCGACGTACAATGAACAAACTGACCTTACTTGTTTGACGTAAAGTACTGTTTGTTTTTGTTGTCTTACAATGATGAAGCGAAGTAGAACAAATAAACGTACTTTATTTGTTTCACATAAACTACTATTTGGTTCTGTTGTCTTATCCTGATGGAGTAAAATACAACGAACAAACTTACCTTACTTGTTTCACATGAAGTACTGTTTGGTTCTGTTGTCTTATCCTGATGAAGCCAGTAGAACGAACAACGTACTTTACTTGTTTCCCATAACTACTGTTTTGTTCTATTGTCTTATCCTGATGGAGCGAACTACAATGAACAAACTTACTTTACTTGTTTCACATAAACTACTGTTTGTTTCTGTTGACTTATCCTGATGAAGCCAAGTTGAACGAACAAACTTACCTTACTTGTTTCACATATAATACTGTTTGCTTCTGTTGCCTTATCCTGATGGAGCGAAGTACAATGAACAAACTTATGTTACTTATTTCATACAAAATACTGTTTGTTTCTGTTGTCTTATCCTAATGGAGCTAAGACATGAAAAACTTACTTACTTGTTTCACATAAACTACTGTTTTTTTGTTTTCTTATCCTGATGAAGCGAAGTAGAAAAAACAACGTTACTTTACTTGTTTCACTAAGCTACTACTTGGTACTGTTGTCCTACTTCCGTTGAGGCGAAGTAGAACAAACAAACGTATGCAGTTTATTCACAGAAATTGCTGTTTGTTTCTGTTGTCTTATCCTGAAGGGGCGACGTACAATGAACAAACTAACCTTACTTGTTTGACGTAAAGTACTGTTTGTTTCTGTTGTCTTATCCTGATGAAGCGAGTAGAACGAAAAAAATACTTACTTGCTTCACATAACTACTGTTTGCTTCTGTTGTCCTTAACTGATGAAGCAAATAGAACAACAAACTTACTTTACTTGTTTCACATAAAACTACTGGTTTGTTCTGTTGTCTTATCCTGAGGGAGCGAAGTAAAATGCACAAACTTACCTTACTTGTTTCACATAAACTACTGTTTGGTGTTCTCTTTTCTTATCCTGCATTAAGCAAGTAGAACGAATAACCTACTTTAATTGTTTCACATAA
>CM070791.1:31196123-31218117 GCA_036346955.1 Dipus sagitta
ATCAGGATAAGAAACAGAAAAATACAGTAGTTTATGTGAAACAAATAAGGTAGTTTGTTCATTGTGCTTGCTCCATCAGGATAAGACAACAGAAACAAACAGTAATTGTGTGAAATAAGTAAATAAGTTTGTTTGTTACTTCGCTCATCAGGATAAGCAACAAAACAAACAGTGTTTCTGTGAAGAGTAAGTAAGTTGTCTTTACTTGCTAACAGGATAGCAACAAAACAGTAGTTTATGTGAAACAAGTAAGGTAAGTTGTTCATTCTACTTCGCTTCATCAGGGATAAGACACAGAAACAAACAGTAGTTTATGTGAAACAAGTAAGGTAAGTTTGTTCATTGTACTTCGCTTCCATCAGGATAAGACACAGAACAAACAGTATTATGTGAAAAAGTAAAGTAAGTTTGTTCGTTCTACTTCGCTATCAGGATAAGACAACAGAAACAAACAGTAGTTTATGTGAAACAAGTAAGGTAAGTTTTCATTGTTCTTGCTCCATCAGGATAAGAACAGAGAAGCAAACAGTAGTTTATGATGAAACAAGTAAGTAAGTTTGTTCTATCTACTTCGCTTCATCAGGATAAGACAACAGAAACAAACAGTAGTTTATGTGAAACAAGTAAGGTAAGTTTGTTCATTGTCACTTCGATTCATCAGGATAAGACAACAGAAACAAACAGTAAGTTATGTGAAACAAGTAAGTAAGTTGTTCTTTCTTCGCTCATCAGGATAAGACAACAGAAACAAACAGTAGTTTATGTGAAACAAGCAAGGTAGTTTGTTCATTTACTTCGCTCCATCAGGATAAGACAACAGAAACAAACAGTAGTTTATGTGAAACAAGTAAGTAGTTTGTTCATTTCTACTTCGCTCCATCAGGATAGAAACAAAAACAAACAGTAGTTTTGTGAAAAAGTAAAGTAAGTTTGTTCATTCTACTTCGCTTCATCAGGATAAGACAACAGAAACAAACAGTAGTTTATGTGAAACAAGTAAGGTAAGTTTGTTCATTGTGCTTCGCTCCATCAGGATAAGACAACTGAAACAAACAGTAATTTGTGTGAAATAAGTAATATGTTTGTTTGTTCTACCTTCGCTTACATCCGGATAAGAAACAGAAACAAACAGTAGTTTATGTGAAACAAGTAAGTATGTTTGTTCTTTCTACTTCGCTTCATCAGGATAAGACAACAGAAACAAACAGTAGTTTATGTGAAACAAGTAAGGTAAGTTTGTTCATTGTGCTTCGCTCCATCAGGATAAGACAACAGAAACAAACAGTAGTTTATGTGAAACAAGTAAGGTACGTTTGTTCGTTCTACTTCGCTCAACAGGATATGACAACAGAAACAAACAGTAGTTTCATGTGAAACAAGTAAGTAAATTTGTTCATTCTACTCGCTTCATCAGGATAAGACAACAGAAACAAACAGTAGTTTATGTGAAACAAGTAGGAAAGTTTGTATTTTACTTCGCTTCATCAGATAGAAAACAGAACAAACAGTAGTTTATGTGAAACAAGTAAGGTAAGTTTGTTCTTTACTTCGCTCATCAGGATAAGACAACAAAAAACAAACAGTAGTTTATGTGAAACAGTAAAGTAAGTTTGTTCATTACTTTCGCTCATCAGGATAAGACAACAGAAACAAACAGTAGTTATGTGAAACAAGTAAGGTAAGTTTGTTCTTCTACTTCGCTTCATCAGGATAAGACAACAGAAACAAACAGTAGTTTATGTGAAACAAGTAAAGTAAGTTTGTTCTTTACTTCGCTCATCAGGATAAGACAACAGAACAAACAGTAGTTTTATGTGAAACAAGTAAGGTAAGTTTTGTTCATTCTACTTCGCTTCATCAGGATAAGACAACAGAAACAAACAGTAGTTTATGTGAAACAATAAAGTAAGTTTGTTCATTGTACTTCGCTTCATCAGGATAAGACAACAGAAACAAACAGTAGTTATGTGAAACAAGTAAGGTAAGTTTGTTCGTTCTACTTCGCTCCATCAGGATAAGACAACAGAAACAAACAGTAGTTTATGTGAAACAAGTAAGGTAAGTTTGTTCATTTTACTTCGCTTCATCAGGATAAGACAACAGAAACAAACATGTAGTTTATGTGAAACAGTAAGTAAGTTTGTTCATTCTCATCAGGATAAGACAACAGAAACAAACAGTAGTTTATGTGAAACAAGTAAAGTAAGTTTGTTCGTTCTACTTCGCTTCATCAGGATAAGACAACAGAAGCAAACAGTAGTTTATGTGAAACAAGTAAGGTAAGTTTGTTCATTCTACTTCGCTTCATCAGGATAAGACAACAGAAACAAACAGTAGTTATGTGAAACAAGTAAGGTAAGTTTGTTCATTTACTTCGCTCATCAGGATAAGACAACAGAAACAAACAGTAGTTATGTGAAACAGTAAAGTAAGTTTGTTCGTTCTACTTCGCTCATCAGGATAAGAAACAGAAACAAACAGTAGTTATGTGAAACAAGTAATGTAAGTTTTGTTCATTCTACTTAGCTTCATCAGGATAAGACAACAGAAACAAACAGTAGTTTATTGAAACAAGTAAGGTAAGTTTGTTCATTGTCTTCGCTTCATCAGGATAAGACAACAGAAACAAACAGTAGTTTATGTGAAACAAGTAAGGTAAGTTTTTCTTCTACTTCGCTTCATCAGGATAAGACAACAGAAACAAACAGTAGTTTATGTGAAACAAGTAAGGTAAGTTTGTTCGTTCTACTTCGCTTCATCAGGATAAGACAACAGAAACAAACAGTAGTTTATGTGAAACAAGTAAGGTAAGTTTGTTCATGTGCTTCGCTCCATCAGGATAAACAACAGAAACAAACAGTAGTTTTTGTGAAACAAGGTAAGTTTGTTCTTGTACTTTCGCTCATCAGGATAAGACAACAGAAACAACAGTAGTTTATGTGAAACAAGTAAAGTAAGTTTGTTCTTCTACTCGCTTCATCAGGATAAGACAACAGAAACAAACAGTAGTTTATGTGAAACAAGTAAGGATAATTTTGTTCATGTTTTTACTCGCTCCATCAGGATAAGCAACAGAAACAAACAGTAGTTTAGTGTGAAACAAGTAAATAATTTGTTCGTTCTACTTCGCTTCATCAGGATAAGACAACAGAACAAACAGTAGTTTATGTGAAACAAGTAAGGTAAGTTTGTTCGTTCTACTTTCGCTTCATCAGGATAAGACAACAGAAACAAACAGTAGTTTATGTGAAACAAGTAAGTAAGTTTGTTCATTGTGCTTCGCTCCATCAGGATAAGACAACAGAAACAACAGTAATTTATGTGAAACAAGTAAGGTAGTTTGTTCATTTACTTCGCTTCATCAGGATAAGACAACAGAAACAAACAGTAGTTTATGTGAAACAAGTAAGGTAAGTTTGTTTCCTACTTCGCTTCATCAGGATAAGACAACAGAAACAAACAGTAGTTTATGTGAAACAAGTAAGGTAAGTTTGTTCATTCTACTTCGCTTCATCAGGATAAGACAACAGAAACAAACAGTAGTTTATGTGAAACAAGTAAGTAAGTTTGTTCTTTACTTCGCTCATCAGGATAAGACAACAGAAACAAACAGTAGTTTATGTGAAACAAGTAAAGTAAGTTTGTTCATTCTACTTCGTTCATCAGGATAAGACAACAGAAACAAACAGTAGTTTATGTGAAACAAGTAAGTAAGTTTGTTCATTCTACTTCGCTTCATCAGGATAAGACAACAGAAACAAACAGTAGTTTATGTGAAACAAGTAAGGTAAGTTTGTTCATTCTACTTCGCTCCATCAGGATAAGACAACAGAAAAAACAGTAGTTTATGTGAAACAAGTAAGGTAAGTTTGTTCTTGTCTTCGCTCCATTAGGATAAGACACAGAAAACAAACAGTAATTTATGTGAAAAAAGTAAAGTAAGTTTGTTTTGTTCTACTTCGCTTCATCAGGATAAGACAACAGAAACAAACAGTAGTTATGTGAAACAAGTAAGGTAAGTTTGTTCATTCTACTTCGCTTCATCAGGATAAGACAACAGAAACAAACAGTAGTTTATGTGAAACAAGTAAGTAAGTTTGTTCATTTACTTCGCTTCATCAGGATAAGACAAACAGAAAAAACAGTAGTTTATGTGAAACAAGTAAGTAAGTTTGTTCATTTTACTTCGCCTCATCAGGATTAAGACAACAGAAACAAACAGTAGTTTATGTGAAACAAGTAAGTAAGTTTGTTCTTTACTTCGCTTCATCAGGATAAGACAACAGAAACAAACAGTAGTTTATGTGAAACAAGTAAAGTAAGTTTGTTCATTCTACTTCGCTCATCAGGATAAGACAACAGAAACAAACATAGTTTATGTGAAACAAGTAAGTAAGTTTGTTCGTTCTACTTCGCTTCATCAGGATAAGACAACAGAAACAAACAGTAGTTTATGTGAAACAAGTAAAGTAAGTTTGTTCGTTTACTTCGCTCATCAGGATAAGACAACAGAAACAAACAGTAGTTAATGTGAAAACAAGTAAGGTAAGTTTGTTCGTTCTACTTCGTTCCCATCATATAAGACAACAGAAACAACAGTAGTTTATGTGAAAACAAGTAAGTAAGATTGTTGATTCTACTCTGCTTCATCAGGATAAGACAACAGAAACAAACAGTACTTTTGAGAAACAAGGAAAGGTAAGTTTGTTCAGTTCTACTTCGCTTCATCAGGATAAAGACAACAGAAACAAACAGTAGTTTAATTGAAAAAGTAAGAGTAAGTTTGTTCGTTCTACTTTCGCTTCATCAGGATAAGACAACAGAAACAAAGCAGGTTTATGTGAAACAAGTAAGGTAAGTTTGTTCGTTCTACTTCGATTCATCAGGATAAACAACAGAAAAAAGAAACAGTAGTTTATGTGAAACAAGTAAGGTAAGTGTGTTCATTGTGCTTAGCTCCATTAAGATAAGAACAACAGAAACAAACAGTAATTTGTATGAAAATAAGTAACATAAGTTTGTTTGTTTACTTCGCTTCATCAGGATAATGCAACACGAAACAACAGTAGTTTATGTGAAACAAGCAAGTAAGTTTGTTCATTCTACTCGCTTCATCAGGATAAGAAACAGAAACAAACAGTAGTTTATGTGAAACAAGTAAGGTAAGTTTGTTCATTGTACTTCGCTCCATCAGGATAAGACAACAGAAACAAACAGTGTTTATGTGAAAAAGTAACATAAGTTTGTTTGTTCTACTTCGCTCATCAGGATAAGAAACAGAAACAAACAGTAGTTTATGTGAAACAAGTAAGGTAAGTTTGTTCTTCTACTTCGCTTCATCAGGATAAGACAACAGAAACAAACAGTAGTTTATGTGAAACAAGTAAGGTAAGTTTGTTCATTGTACTTCGCTTCATCAGATAAGACAACAGAAACAAACAGTAGTTTATGTGAAACAAGTAAGGTATGTTTGTTCGTTCTACTTCGCTTCATCAGGATAAGCAACAGAAAAACATATTTGAAAATAAGTAAGTTTGTCTTTCTTCTCATAGATAAGACAACAGAAAAACATTTGTGAAAATAAATAATTGTTTACTTCGCTTCATCAGGATAAGAACAGAAACAAACAGTATTATGTGAAACAAGTAAGTAAGTTTGTTCATTTCTTCGTTCATCAGGATAAGACAACAGAAACAAACAGTAGTTTATGTGAAACAAGTAAGGTAAGTTTGTTTGTCTTGCTCCATCAGATAGACAACAGAAACAACAGTAGTTATGTGAAAAGTAAGTAAATTGTTCTTTACTTCGCTCACAGGATAAGACAACAGAACAAACAGAGTTATGTGAAACAAGTAGTAGTTTGTCTTCTACTTCGTTCTCAGGATAAGACAACAGAAAAACAGTAGTTTATGTGAACAAGTAAGTAAGTTTGTTCATTGCTTGCTCATCAGGATAAGACAACAGAAACAAACGTATTTGTGAAAAGTAATATTTGTTTTACTTCGCTCATCAGGTAAGACAACAGAAACAAACAGTAGTTTATGTGAAACAAGTAGTAATTTTTCATTTACTTCGCTCATAGATAAGAAACAGAAACAAACAGTAGTTAGTGAAAACAAGTAAGGTAAGTTTGTTCATTGTGCTTCGCTTCCATCAGGATAAGACAACAGAAACAAACAGTAGTTTGTGTGAAACAAGTAACAGTACGTTTGTTGTTCCACTTCGCTGCCATCAGAGATTAAGACAAAAGCCAGAAACAGTAGTTTCTGTGAAAAGTTTAGTAAGTTTGTTCGTTCGCTACATTCGCTTCCATCAGGAGTAAGACAACAGAACAAACAGTAGTTTATATGAAACATGTAAGTAAATTTGTTCATTCTCCTTTGCTCATCCGGAATAAGACATCAGAAACAAACAGTAGTTTACGTGAAACCAGTAAGGTAAGTTTGTTCGTTCTACTTCTATTCATCAGTATAAAACAACAGAAAGAAACAGTACTGTATGTGAAACAAGTAAGGTAAGTTTGTTCATTGTGCTTCAGCCTCCATTAGGATAAGACAACTGAAACAAACAGTAATTTGTATGAAATAAGTAACATAAGTTTCTTTGTTTTACTTCGCTTCATCAGGAGAAGGCAACAGAAACAAACAGTAGTTTATGTGAAACAAGCAAGGTACATTTTTTCATTCTACTTCGTTTCATCAGGATAAGTCAACAGAATCAAACAGTAGCTTATGTGAAACAACTAACGTAAGTTTGTTCATTGTACTTTGCTCCATCAGGAAAAGACAGCAGAGGCAAACAGTACTTTATGTGAAACAAGTAAATTAAGTTTGTTCTCTCTACTTCGCTTCATCAGGATAAGACAACAGAAACAAACAGTAGTTTATGTGAAACAAGTAAGGTAAGTTTATTCATTGTACTTCGCTCCATCAGAATATAACAACAGCAACAAACGGTAGTTAATGTGAAACAAGGAAGGTAAATTTGTTCATTTTACTTCGCTCATCAGGAGGAGACAACAGCAACAAACAGTAGTTAATGTGAAACAAGTAAGGTATGTTTCTTCGTTCTACTTCGCTTCACCAGGATAAGACAACAGAAACAAACAGTAGTTTATGTGAAACAAGTAAGGTAGGTTTGTTCATTGTGCTTCACTCCATCAGGATAAGACAACTGAAAGAAACAGTAATTTGTGTGAAATATGTAACATATGTTTGTTTGTTTTACTTCGCTTCATAAGGATAAGACAAGAGAAACAAACAGTAGTTTATGTGAAACAAGTAAAGTAAGTTTGTTCGTTCTACTTCGCTGCATCAGGATAAGACAACAGAAGGAAACAGTAGTTTATGTGAAACAAGTAAGGTAAGTTTGTTCGTTCTACTTCGATTCATCAGTATAAAACAACAGAAAGAAACAGTAGTGTATGTGAAACAAGTAAGGTAAGTTTGTTCATTGTGCTTAGCTCCATTAGGATAAGACAACAGAAACAAACAGTAGTTTATGTGAAACAAGTAAAGTAAGTTTGTTCGTTCTACTTCGCTGCATCAGGATAAGAAACAGAAGCAAACAGTAGTTTATGTGAAACAACTAAGGTAAGTTTGATCATTCTACTTCGCTTCATCAGGGTATGACAACAGAAACAAACAGTAGTTTATGTGAAACATGTAAAGTAAATTTGTTCATTCTACTTCGCTACATCCGGATAAGACAACAGAAACAAACAGTAGTTTATGTGAAACCAGTAACGTAAGTTTGTTCGTTCTACTTCGATTCATCAGTATAAAACAACAGAAAGAAACAGTAGTGTATGTGAAACAAGTAAGGTAAGTTTGTTCATTGTGCTTAGCTCCATTAGGATAAGACAACAGAAACAAACAGTAATTTGTATGAAATAAGTAACATAAGTTTGTTTGTTTTACTTCGCTTCATCAGGATAAGGCAACAGAAACAAACAGTAGTTTATGTGAAACAAGCAAGGTAAGTTTGTTCATTCTACTTCGTTTCATCAGGATAAGACAACAGAATCAAACAGTAGTTTATGTGAAACAACTAATGTAAGTTTGTTCATTGTACTTTGCTCCATCAGGAAAAGACAGCAGAAGCAAACAGTACTTTATGTGAAACAAGTAAAGTAAGTTTGTTCTCTCTACTTCGCTTCATCAGGATAAGACAACAGAAACAAACAGTAGTTTATGTGAAACAAGTAAGGTAAGTTTGTTCGTTCTGCTTCGATTCATCAGGATAAAACAACAGAAAGAAATAGTAGTTTATGTGAAACAAGTAAGGTAAATTTGTTCATTGTACTTCGCTCCATCAGGATAAGACAACAGGAAAAAAACAGTAGTTTATGTGAAACAAGTAAAGTAAGTTTGTTCGTTCTACTTCGATTCATCAGTATAAAACAACAGAAAGAAACAGTAGTTTATGTGAAACAAGTAAGGTAAGTTTGTTCATTGTGCTTAGCTCCATTAGGATAAGACAACAGAAACAAACAGTAATTTGTATGAAATAAGTAACATAAGTTTGTTTGTTTTACTTCGCTTCATCAGGATAAGGCAACAGAAACAAACAGTAGTTTATGTGAAACAAGCAAGGTAAGTTTGTTCATTCTACTTCGTTTCATCAGGATAAGAAAACAGAAACAAACAGTAGTTTATGTGAAACAAGTAAAGTAAATTTGTTCATTCTACTTCGCTTCATCGGGATAAGACAACAGAAACAAACAGTAGTTTATGTGAAACCAGTAAGGTAAGTTTGTTCGTTCTACTTCGATTCATCAGTATAAAACAACAGAAAGAAACAGTAGTGTATGTGAAACAAGTAAGGTAAGTTTGTTCATTGTGCTTAGCTCCATTAGGATAAGACAACAGAAACAAACAGTAATTTGTATGAAATAAGTAACATAAGTTTGTTTGTTTTACTTCGCTTCATCAGGATAAGGCAACAGAAACAAAGAGTAGTTTATGTGAAACAAGCAAGGTAAGTTTGTTCATTCTACTTCTGCCGCGGACTGACTCTTTGGGAGATCAGGACCGAGGGAGAACAAGGGCGAAGGCTCAAGGAGGACTCGGGATTTGGCGAGGAAATGACAGACAGACACACTCTAAGTTGAATATGTTGCTGCAATTTACTGAAGGTTTCATGAAGGTTTTATACAGATTGAACAAGGAAACTTGGCATATTAACAAGTGATCTCAGACTATTATTTTAAAACAATCTTAACTACTTTCCATTGTAACTATACATTCAGAGCTATCAAGGAGGAAATACCCATTTCTCAAGCACGTCTCGCACCATTGACCACAATAAGTGTTCTCAGACATTCAGAGCTATCAAGGGTTATGAGGTAGGAAATACTGTTAGTTTTAAGAATTACGTCTCACACCATGGTTCGCGGCGCACGCCACTGCTCACAGTGTTCCTAGGAGCTTGACACAGCTGTATGCAATTTCATTTCTTAACTTTTTTAGTTACTGAGTAAGAGATATTTCTTTACTAAGTAGTTTGTTTTTCTTCTTAGTTAGGGGCTTAATGATTCTTCCCCATTGAGTAATTTGTTTATTAATTCCTCAAGAGGGCTGGAAATATTTCCAGCCATGATTCCACCTGTACTGTAAAGCAGGCCTGATTTCTTTTAAATACTGTTGTTTTTTCTCTCTGTTGTATAAACACCAAGGCTTACGTGTCCTGGCTAGACGTTCCAAGAAAGGAAGGGAATTCCACAACTTCCTTTGTCTTTCATAATTTACCCATCGTTGACCAAATTTATCATATCCCCCCGTATAAGGGAGACTATCTAAATACTTTCCAGATTTGGATGACCAACGCGGTGTTGTCCACCATTGCTAATGAATATAGTACTGTATGTACCCTCCAGGGAGCTTTTTCGTGGGAATAGCCAATTTTTATAATTCCAATTTTGTTGTTTTACACCCACTATATCTGTTCCCTCTTAGCCTCTCTATTTTAACCTTTAAAGGACTAGTCTCATTTTCATAAATGAATAACTGCTTCTATTCTACTGCATCCAGGAATTGCCCTAAAGATAGATTTTTATCCCTACTTATATTGTGTACTTTTTCAATGGCCCGAATCAACGGTGGAGTTGCCCCAGTAGTCAGATTGTTCTCAGTGTTCCCGTCAGTCACAGAAATAGGCTTATGATTAGTTTGTGGGGTTTTTTTGTGAAAGGGCTATAGGGAAGAAAAACAAGAATATAAGACAAACATGTCCAAAGACGCAAGCAACTGGGCCTTCGAGGCTTATCTACGACAGGCAGAACCATCACAGTTGCCGACTGCCAAGGGGTCACCGGGGGCATCCCTCCGTGGAGTACTGGCCCTCTGTCCTTGGCATCCATCCTATGAAACATCATTTCTTCTGTTACACAGGCGAGTTTGCCGTGGCTATGGCAGTTCCCCCTTTTTTGTTTTTTTTTAAATGCAGCTCGAAGGCTTCTTGTTTTACAGTGTTGATAGTACTGAAAAGACATTTAAAAATGATAGGAAAGAGAAACACAGCCAATAGCAAAAGAAGAATAATTACCCCAATAAAGATAAAGTATTGAATCCAATTTAAAGGGTTCAAGTGTTTTATTTGTGTCTCAAGATCCTTAGCTAAAGATTCTAATCCTCCCATCTGCAAATGAGACTGACTCATAGCTGTTATATATTTTTGTAAAGATTCTAAATCATGGGTAATATCATTATCTTTCCATACTCCCTGAAGATGAGCCTTAACTTTTTCCCAGGATTCCGAGGCATTATATGGTAGAGGAGTAACACAGATAGATTGAAAATTAACATGGCATCTGGTGGACAGCGTGGTCTTCAAGTTAGCCATATCTTGCCCTAAAGCTAAAACTACTTTTTTAAGAATATTAATTTTTGCTTTTAATTTAGTATCAATAGCAGCTTGTTCCAATAAAGCAGAAGTAATATTTTTATTTAAAGAATTCACATAATGAGTTGTGTGAATTTCCTGTACTAGAGCAGTGGTTGTAACAGCGAAAGTTGTTAATATTGAAATGAGTGTTGTGATACCTAAGATAAGGGCAGCAACAAATCTCTTTGGTCGCAACAATTCATTTACTGATTTTAAAACTTGTAAAGCAGAATTATCATACCAAGGATCTGTCCCTAAATCTACTGGCAGCATAACATATGGTGGTCGCCGTACTATTAATATAGTACCTAAATCTTTTGATTCTCTTGAAGAAATACAATTAGTCAGTTTACAAGAATGACAATGTACATGATAAGATTTTCCTACTTTGGTAATATTAACAAGACTTGATTGAGCTAATAGTAAAGCATTAGGATATGCAGCGCAGGCTTTAATAGCTATAGGTTTAGGTTTAGTCATATTAGGCTTTTTTTTTTAATATCATACCAGAAGCAGCTACTAACCTAAACAGGTCTGAATGAATTTGAGAAACATTGCCTTGTATTGTAACCCAGATTGGACTAACAAAGCCACTTGAATATCAACGTCTTATTTTTTCCCAAACATGTTTTGTAGTTGGAAATTATTAAACTTTGTTTTGTTAGCCTTAATGTATTTTTCATATTTTCCTTCTCCTGAGGAAGCAGAAAAATCCCAAATTTCCATATCTGATCCTTTAGGGTTGAAATAAGTAGCTACATTTGGAAAGCCACATGACAACCAGGCAGGATATTTTGTTAAAGAAGAATCCCAAAATTGATTCTTATCTCTATATTTCAATAAACAAGAAGTAATTGGCATTTTGTATACATGAAGATAAGATTTATTAAAAGTAGTGAAACCTAATGTTTGCATTTGTAACTCCCACATCCATCGCTTACCGGCGTTCTTTCTGTCAGGGGCGTCTGTCAGAAAAGTTTTATAGCTGGTGTGGAGACAGCCCTGAGGTACCTTCCCCTGAAGAACCAGGCAGATCGGTAAAGAATCAGCCCATCCTTCGTAATTTATAAACGAGGAGGTACTTAGTCTGGCCTCTGAATCTTGGGCTCCGCCTACATGTAGTGAGTCATTAGTCAGAATTTTAATATAATTATCATCTAGCCATCCCACGGGTTGCAATAGAGGAGGGTTAGGAACATATGCCCAGTAAGGAGTTCCCCGCACTTTAGGAGTTACAGCCAGTAATGACAGAAAAGCCATAAAATACATGGAAGCAGTCAGGGGCTTCCCCTGAGCGCGCAATAAATCTTTAGCTGTTCGCGTGAAGAGTCTCAGCTTCGTCCATGTCAGATCGATTTTTTTTGGTGCTTTCAGTTTCAGTTTTTCCATCTGCCTCAGCAGCTGCTCGCTTCGTTGTCTCATCCTTTTTAGGCGTCTGCGTGCAGTCTGGGCGGATGAGTCTGTCTGGGATCCACACGGGAGTGTCTGTATTCTGTGGAAAGACACAAGTATATCCTCCTCCCGAGGTTATTAACATATCCGGTCCTTTCCAGGACCCGGTTAAGAGATCTTTCCAGAACACTTTTGGCAACGAGGCAGAAGATTGATGAGACCAATGCGAGAGCGCTGGAGTTTTTTTTTGTTGTTGTTCATTTGTGTTTAAATGATTTATTACAAAAAGACTATGAGATAAAATATGATGAGGAGAAAAATATTTATTAGCATTTTGCAGCCTTTCAATCTGTAACTTTAAGATTTGATGAGCTCTTTCAATAATAGCTTGGCCTTGTGGATTGTAAGGAATACCTGTTGTATGTACAATTTTTCATTGAGCGCAAAAATGTTTAAAACTTTTAGAAGTGTATGCAGGATCATTATCTGTTTTTATCTGTGAGGGACAACCCATAACTTGAAAACAATAAATAAGGTGTTGTATTACATCTTTTAGTGCCTCTCCAGATCTAGCAGTAGCACATAAAAAATGAGAAAAGGTATCAATTGTAACATGGACATAGCTTAATTTCCCAAATGAAGGCACATGTGTCACGTCCATCTGTTAAAGTGTGTTAGGTTTTAAACCTCGGGGGTTAACTCCCATTTTTTGTACATGATGAGTTGGTGGACAAGCCCCACACTGCTTCATTATTTGTCTTGTTTGTTCTCTAGTGATATTAAACATTCTTTTTAATGCTAGGGCATTTTGATGATGAATTTGATGACTCTCCTGAGCTTCTGTAACAGTCCCTACAACCGTTCTTGTTAGCATATCAGCCATGGCATTTCCCTGGGCCAAAGGGCCAGGCAAATTGGAATGCCCTCGTATATGCCCAATATAGAATTTTTCTTTCCTGTTATGAATTAAAGGTAAAATTGTAGAAGTCCCAACTAAAAGGGCAGTCTCTAAGGCTGGAAACAAATTTACCACATACTTAGAATCTGAATATAAGTTAAAAGGTTGAGGGAAATTTGCAAAAGCTAAGATGACTGCTTTAATTTCAGCTCGCTGAGCTGAGGTCTGGTTTACGTCCTCTGTAAGTGGCTGCATACCTGGTGTATAAACCACAGCCCTTCCTGAGGAAGAACCATCTGTAAAAATAACTAATGTCTGTTCAAGCGGTTCCTGTGAACAAAGTTTGGGGAAAACTAATTCCACTGTTTTAGTGAATTCAATAATAGGATGTTTTGGATAATGATATAAAATCTGGCCCACATATCCTTGCAAAGCAATAATCCAATCTTCATTATTCTGTATCAACCATTCGACTTGTTGTTTATTATATGGTGTCACAAGTATGTGAGGCTCTTTGCCAAACAATTCTTTTGATCTTTGTCTGCCTTTCATAATTAACAAAGAGCACATATAAGGATAGTCTGTTAAAATCTTTACCTGTATATGAGGAAGATGTAACCATTCTAACACTCCTTGTTGCCATAGGCAAGCTGTAGGAGTATGTCCCGTAGCAAACATTAGCAATGACCATTCATTTTGATAATTTATTTGTTTAACTCTTGCTTTTGTTAAAGCCTGTTCAACTAAGGCTAAAGCCTTCAAGGCTTCAGAGGTCAGTATTCTGGGAGACCTCGGATGTGAGTCTCCATGCAAGATAGAGAAAAGAGGACTCAAAGCCCCAGTGGGTATTTTCAAGTGTGGACGAATCCAGTTGATGTCTCCTAATAATTTTTGAAAATCATTTAAAGTTTTTAACTTATCTTTTCTGATAGTGACTTTCTGTGTTTGAATATAATCATTATGAATCCATTGTCCTAAATAACTTAAAGGCTTATTTTTCTGAATTTTTTCAGGAGCAATAATCAAACCATATGTTGTTAATTGTTCTATAGTATCTTTAAGAATGTTTTCTAACTTTTTTTTTTATCAAGATGTGCCAATAGAATATCATCCATATAGTGAATTATATATGCGTCTGCATATGTTTTTTTTTATCTTGAATAATGCTTGGTCCACAAATTTTTGACATAACGTTGGACTGTTTTTCATACCCTGTGGCAATGTTCTCCATTGATATCTCTTATAAGGTCGTTGAAAATTTGAAGCTGGTACACTAAAAGCAAAACATGGACTGTCCTTAGGATTTAATTTTATTGTAAAGAAACAGTCCTGTAAGTCTATTATGATAATTTGTCAACCTTCTGGAATTGCTACAGGAGAGGGAAGCCCAGGTTGAAGGGCCCCCATATCTTCCATGACTGTATTGACAGCTCTTAAATCTTGCAATAATCTCCATTTACCTGATTTTTTCTTTATCACAAATACTGGAGTATTCCATGGACTATTAGATTCCTCTAAATGTCCTTTTTCTAATTGTTCTTGTACAAGTTGTTCTAGAGCCTGTAATTTTTCCTGTGTTAGGGGCCACTGACTTACCCATACAGGCTCTGTTGTTAACCATTTCATTTTATCTGCATATAAATTCTCTGTAGTGGCCCCTATATAAAATGCTGTTCATTAAGTTGATCAGCTGTTACCAGTCTTAAATTCATACTTTCTAGCATGTCTCTTCCCCAAAGTGAAAAGGGCAGGGAAGGTAAAACATAAGGCTGTATATAACCTGATTTTCCTTCATCTTCCCATGTCAATAGAGTTGTACTCCGCATAACACCAGAGGCAGAGCCTAGTCCTAACAAAGATGACCCTGTCTTATGTACAGGCCAATTCGAGGGCCACTCAGAGGCTGAAATACATGTCCTATCTGCCCCTGTATCTAAAAGTCCTTTAAATTTTCTTTCATTTATTTTAATAACCTTAAAAGGCCTTTCATTTAATTCCTGCACCCAGGCTACTATATCTGTAGAACCAAACTGACCCATATCCCTTTTCTTCTTTAGGATAGGATTAGGTAAGTTAACGTAGGGTAGCAGCAATAACTGTGCTATTCTTTGTCCTTTATGTATTTGTATTGTTTCTGATAATGGTCTAACCATGATTTTTATATCGTTCTGTGAATCAGCGTCTATAACACCTGGCAGAACTTCAAAGTTCTTTTGATAATTAGAACTCCTTCCAATAATCAGTCCAACTGTTTGAGGCAATAATTGTCCTGAAACAGCTGTAGGAACTAAAGTTATTCCATCCCATTTAGAGAGAATCATATCTTTACTGCTGGCAAGGTCAAGCCCTGCACTCCCTGGTGTGGCTCGAGGAAGTTGATGAATAGTAAACTCTGGAGCAAGAGGATTTAATTTTAATTCCTTCTGCTCTTGAGAAGGAGCCCCCTTTTGTTCTGGGCTAGGAGCTTGCCCCTTCTCTAGTTTTTTGGTTCCTTTTCCTCCTCTTTTCCCCCTGTAAGGGGGGTTCCATCTTTGTGGAACTTAGATTTGTATTTATTTTTCCAATGTCTCCCCTTTTTACATCGGGGACACAATCCTGGAGGTGGCCCTCTCTTATTGGGCCCTGTAGATTGTTGTTTACAATCCTTTTGTGTATGACCTGGCTTATTGCATTTGAAACATATTGGATTTTGTGTAGAGGCTTGTTTCCTTCCTCCATATGTTTTCTTTACAAAGGCGCTGAATCTTTGACCTTTCATGGCTGTAGCGTAAGCCATTCCCTGGATTACTGCTGGTGAGGCATCCATGCATGTTTTGATATAATCTTGTGTGGTTTCTGTTTTTCTAATTGGTCTAATTAGGTCTTGGCACAACGCATTGGCATTTTCCCAAGCCAATTGTTTTAAAAGCATAGATGTCCCCTCTGAAGGGGGAAGCATACGATGGATAGCTTCCTCTAATCGGGCAATGAAATCCTGATAACTTTCTTCATTGCCCTGTAACATGAACTCTTCCAGAACCTTAGTTGACACATTGAACCCGTTTTTAGCCAACATGCGTTGTACCATGACCCCTAACATTTTCTCATTTTTACTCAATGAATGCCCCATGGTTTCTCTTATGATTACTCACTCTTAACCAGTGATCCTTTACTGGCGGGACTGCAGTTCCCTGGTGAGAGCCGATCCTAAATCCTGAGAAAGAAAAAAGGAAAGAAGAAAGATTACCTGTCCTTCAGGTCCCTGTTCGGGCGCCACCTGCCGCGGACTGACTCTCGGGGAGATCAGGACCGAGGGAGAACAAGGGCGAAGGCTCAAGGAGGACTCGGGATTCGGCAAGGAAATGACAGACAGACACACTCTAAGTTGAATATGTTGCTGCAATTTACTGAAGGTTTCATGAAGGTTTTATACAGATTGAACAAGGAAACTTGGCATATTAACAAGTGATCTCAGACTATTATTCTAAAACAATCTTAACTACTTTCCATTGTAACTATACATTCAGAGCTATCAAGGAGGAAATACCCATTTCTCAAGCACGTCTCGCACCATTGACCACAATAAGTGTTCTCAGACATTCAGAGCTATCAAGGGTTATGAGGTAGGAAATATACTGTTAGTTTTAAGAATTACGTCTCACACCATGGTTCGCGGCGCACGCCACTGCTCACAGTGTTCCTAGGAACTTGACACAGCTGTATGCAATTTCATTTCTTAACTTTTTTAGTTACTGAGTAAGAGATATTTCTTTACTAAGTAGTTTGTTTTTCTTCTTAGTTAGGGGCTTAATGATTCTTCCCCACTGAGTAATTTGTTTATTAATTCCTCAAGAGGGCTGGAAATATTTCCAGCCATGATTCCACCAGTACTGTAAAGCAGGCCTGATTTCTTTTAAATACTGTTGTTTTTTCTCTCTGTTGTATAAACACCAAGGCTTACGTGTCCTGGCTAGACGTTCCAAGAAAGGAAGGGAATTCCACAACCTCCTTTGTCTTTCATAATTTACCCATCGTTGACCAAATTTATCATATCCCCCCGTATAAGGGAGAGGATCTAAATACTTTCCAGATTTGGATGACCAACGCGGTGTTGTCCACCATTGCTAATGAATATAGTACTGTATGTACCCTCCAGGGAGCTTTTTCGTGGGAATAGCCAATTTTTATAATTCCAATTTTGTTGTTTTACACCCACTATATCTGTTCCCTCTTAGCCTCTCTATTTTAACCTTTAAAGGACTAGTCTCATTTTCATAAATGAATAACTGCTTCTATTCTACTGCATCCAGGAATTGCCCTAAAGATAGATTTTTATCCCTACTTATATTGTGTACTTTTTCAATGGCCCGAATCAACGGTGGAATTGCCCCAGTAGTCAGATTGTTCTCAGTGTTCCCGTCAGTCACAGAAATAGGCTTATGATTAGTTTGTGGGGTTTCTTGTGAAAGGGCTATAGGGAAGAAAAACAAGAATATAAGACAAACATGTCCAAAGACGCAAGCAACTGGTCCTTCGAGGCTTATCTACGACAGGCAGAACCATCACAGTTGCCGACTGCAAAGGGGTCACCAGGGGCATACCTCCGTGGAGTACTGGCCCTCTGTCCTTGGCATCCATCCTATGAAACATCATTTCTTCTGTTACACAGGCGAGTTTGCCGTGGCTATGGCATACTTCGTTTCATCAGGATAAGAAAACAGAATCAAACAGTAGTTTATGTGAAACAACTAATGTAAGTTTGTTCATTGTACTCTGCTCCATCAGGAAAAGACAGCAGAAGCAAACAGTACTTTATGTGAAACAAGTAAAGTAAGTTTGTTCTCTCTACTTCGCTTCATCAGGATAAGACAACAGAAACAAACAGTAAGGTAAGTTTGTTCATTGTCTTCGCTCCATCAGGATAAGACAACAGAAACAAAGAGTTGTTTATGTGAAACAAGTAAAGTAAGTTGCTTCATTCTACTTCGCTGCATCAGGATAAGACAACAGAAACACACAGTAGTTAATGTGAAACACGTAATGTAATGTTTTTTTATTCTACTTCGCTTCATCAGGGTAAGACAACAGAAACAAACAGTAGTTTACGTGAAACCAGTAAGGTAAGTATGTTCATTGTGCTTCGCTCCATCAGGAAAAGACAACTGAAACAAACAGTAATTTGTGTGAAATAAGTAACATATGTTTGTTTGTTCGACTTCACTCCAACAGAGTATGAAAACAAAACCGAATAGTAGTTTCTGTGAAAGAAGTAAAGTAAGTTTGTTCGTTCTACTTCGCTTCATCAGGATAAGACAACAGAAACAAACAGTAGTTTATGTGAAATAAGTAAGGTAAGTTTGTTCATTGTACTTCGCTCCATCAGAATAAGAAAACAGCAACAAAAAGTAGTTAATGTGAAACAAGTAAGGGAATTTTGTTCGTTCTGACTTCGCTTCATCAGGATAAGAGAACAGAAACAAACAGTAGTTTATGTGAAACAAGTAAGGTAAGTTTGTTCATTGTACTTCGCTCCGTCAGGATAAGAAAACAGAAACAAATAGTAATTTGTATATAATAAGTAACATAAGATTGTTTGTTTCGCTTCGCTTCATCAGGATAAGACAACAGAAGCAAACAGTAGTTTATGTGAAACAAGTAAGGTAAGTTTGTTCATTCTACTTCGCTTCATCCGGGTAAGACAACAGAAACAAACAGTAGTTTATGTGAAACAAGTAAAGTAAGTTTCTTCATTCTACTTCGCTTCATCAGGATAAGACAACAGAAACAAACAGTAGTTTATGTGAAACCAGTAAGGAAGTTTGTTCATGGTGCTTAGCTCCATCAGGATAAGACAACAGAAACAAAGAGTAGTTTATGTGAAACAAGTAAGTTAAATTTGTTCATTGTACTTAGCTCCATCAGGATAAGACAACGGAAAGAAATAGTAGTTTATGTGAAACAAGTAAAGTAAGTTTGTTCGTTCTACTTCGCTGCATCAGGATAAGACAACAGACAAAACAGTAGTTTATGTGAAACAAGTAAGGTAAGTTTGTTCATTCTACTTCGCTTCATCAGGGTAAGACAACAGAAACAAACAGTAGTATATGTGAAACAAGTACGGTAAGTTCGTTCATTCTACTTCGCTCCAACAGGATAAGACAACAGAAACAAACAGTAGTTAATGTGAAACTAGTAAGGTAAGTTTCTTTGTTTCGCTCGCTTCATCAGATAAGACAACAGAAAAAAACAGTAGTTTATTGAAACCACTAAGGTAAGTTGTTCATTCTACTTCGATTCATCAGGATACAACAACAGATATAAACAGTAGTTTATGTGAAACAAGTAAGTAAGGTTTGTTCATTTGCTTTACCTCCATACGATAAGACAACTTAAAACAACAGTAATTGTATGAAACTAATAACAAAAGGTTTGTTTAGTTTTACTTCGCTTCATCAGGATAGCAACAGAAACAAACAGTAGTTTATGTGAAACAAGTAGAGTAAGTTTGTTCTTCTACTTCCTTCATCAGATCAAGGCAACAGAAAAAAGCAAACAGTAGTTTATGTGAAACAACTAAGTAATTTTGTTCATTGTACTTCGCTCCATCAGGATAAGACAGCAGAAGCAAACAGTACTTTATGTGAAACAAGTAAGTAAGTTTGTTCATTCTACTTCGCTTCATCAGGGTAAGACAACAGAAACAAACAGTAGTTTATGTGAAACAAGTACGGTAAGTTCGTTCATTCTACTTCGCTCCATCAGGATAAGACAGCAGAAACAAACAGTAGTTAATGTGAAACTAGTAAGGTAAGTTTCTTTGTTCGACTTCGCTTCATCAGGATAAGACAACAGAAAAAAACAGTAGTTTATTTGAAACCACTAAGGTAAGTTTGTTCATTCTACTTCGATTCATCAGGATACAACAACAGAAATAAACAGTAGTTTATGTGAAACAAGTAAGGTAAGTTTGTTCATTGTGCTTACCTCCATTACGATAAGACAACAGAAAGAAACAGTAATTTGTATGAAATAAGTAACATAGGTTTGTTTGTTTTACTTCGCTTCATCAGGATCAGGCAACAGAAACAAACAGTAGTTTATGTGAAACAAGCAGAGTAAGTTTGTTCATTCTACTTCGTTTCATCAGGATAAGGCAACAGAAACAAACAGTAGTTTATGTGAAACAACTAAGGTAATTTTGTTCATTGTACTTTGCTCCATCAGGATAAGACAGCAGAAGCAAACAGTACTTTATGTGAAACAAGTAAAGTAAGTTTGTTCTCTCTACTTCGCTTCATCAGGATAAGACAACAGAAACAACCAGTAGTTTATGTGAAACAAGTAAGGTAAGTTTGTTCATTCTACTTCGCTTCATCAGGGTATAAGACAACAGAAACAAACAGTAGTTTATGTGAAACAAGTAAAGTAAATTTGTTCATTCTACTCGCTCCATCAGAATAAGAAAACAGCAACAAAAAGTAGTTAATGATGAAACAAGTAAGGGAATTTGTTCGTTCTACTTGGCTTCATCAGGATAAGAGAACAGAAACAAACAGTAGTTTTATGGTGAAACAGTAAGGTAAGTTTGTTACATTGCTACATACTCGCTCCGTCAGATAAGAAAACAGAAACAAATAGTAATTTGTATATAAATAAGTAACATAAGATTGTTTGTTTCGCTTTCCGCTTCATCAGGATAAGACAACAGAAGCAAACATAGTTTATGTGAAACAAGTAAGGTAAGTTGTTCATTCTACTTCGCTTCATCCGGGTAAGACAACAGAACAAACAGTAGTTTATGTGAAACAAGTAAAGTAAGTTTCTTCATTCTACTTCGCTTCATCAGGAAAAGACAACAAAACAAGCAGTAGTTTATGTGAAACCAGTAAGAAGTTTGTTCATGATGCTTAGCTCCATCGGGATAAGACAACAGAAACAAACAGCAGTTTATGTGAAACAAGTAAAATAAATTTGTTCTTTCTACTTCGCTTAAATCAGGATAAGACACAAAAACCCAAACAGTATTTTAAAGTGAAAAAAGGGAAAGTAAGCTTCTTTTCGTTCTACTTCGCTTCATCAAATAAGAAAACAGAAACAAACAGTAGTATACGTGAAACAAGTAAGGTAAGTTCTTTTCGTTCTACTTCGCTTCCATCAAAAAGACAACAGAAAAAAACAGTAGTTTATGTAAAAACCAGAAAGTTAAGTTTCTTCGTTCAATTTCGATTCATCAGGATAAGACAGCAAAACAAACAGTAGTTTATGTGAAACAATTAAGGTTGTTTATGTTCATTGTGCTTAGCCCTTTAGGAAAGGCAACAGAAACAAAGAGTAATTTGTAGAATAAGTAACATAATTTGGGTTTTTTTACTTGCTTCATCAGGGATAAGGCAACAGAAACAAGCAGAAGTTTATTGAAAAAATCAAGGTAAGTTTGTTCTTCTACTTCATTTACCATATAAGAAAACAAAAACCCAAACAGTAGTTTAGGGTGAAAAAAAACACTAAGGTAAGTTGTTCATTTTACTTTGCTCCATCAGGAGAAGACAACGGAAACCAACAGTAGTTTATGTGAAACAAGTAAGGTAAGTCGTTTATTTCTAATTTGCTTCATCAGGATAAACAACAGAAACAAACAGTAGTTTATGTGAAACAAGTAAAGAAAATTTTTTGTTCTTTCTACTTCGCTTCATCAGGAAAGACAACAGAAACAAACATAGTTTATGGAAACAAGTAATGTAAGTTTGTTCATTCTGCTTCTCTTCATCAGGATAAGACAACAGAAACAAATGTAATTTGGTGAAATAAGTATCAAAAGTTTGTTTGTTTACTTCGCTTCAT
>CM070791.1:31853892-31879883 GCA_036346955.1 Dipus sagitta
TTAGTTTACAATGGAAAATGTTCTTCGTACCCAATCTGCTTAGAGTGCAACAGCTATGCATTAGTTTCTGAACAAGTTCCTTTAATGGGACGGATACTCTTTTCACTCTAATAACGTAATTATTACAGAGACACTAAGAAGTGCTGAAATCTCTTGTTAAATGAACATGAGCTAAGTTTATTAACTGTGTTTTACACTTTCTCTTGCCTGGAGCAGTGCTGACTTTCTAAGTTCTCTTCAGTTCTAGATTGCTGTGTTAGGGAACTGAAATGTTAGAAGAAACACAAAATCTACACTAAGAAGAAGAAGAATTTGGAATTCATTGGGTCTATAAAGGAAATATTCTTAGTAGACAAACATTGATAGAAGTAAGAATTCACAGTTAGTTTACAATGGGAATTGTTCTCCATAGACACTCTGTTTACAGTGCAACAAGTATGCGTTATTTTTTGTACATGTTCCTTTGAGGGATACTCTTTTCTCCGTAATAATGTAATTATTACAAAGAAACGAAGAAGTGCTGAAATCCCATTGCTAAATGAACATGAACTAAGCTTATTAACTGTGTTTTACGCTTTCTCTTGCCTGGAGAATTCCCGAGTTTGTAAGTTCTCTTCAGTTCTAGTTTGCTGTGTTAGGGAACTTAAATGGTATAAGAAACCCTCTTTTGACACACAACATCTATGCTTTTGACACACAAAATCTACACTAAGGAAAAAAACTGGGAAATTAATTTTGGGGTTTAAAAAGGGAACCCTTTTCCTTAGTAAAAATTTCAGTTTAAAAGCACTTTGAATTCATATTAGTTTCCCATGGGAAATGTTTCTTTCGGGGGAATCTGTTTACACTTCAACAAGTATTCATTTTTTTTTTCCAACCACCTTCTTTAGAGGGAAAATTTTGGTTTTCCCCGGGTAAAAAACGTCTTATTCGGAGAAACAAAAAGGGCTGAATTCGTCTTTTTTAAAAGGGGGGGAAAAGGGGGAACTAAGGGTTTTTTTTAAATGTGTTTTATCTTCTATTTCCCTGGGTAGTCCC
Source organism: Dipus sagitta (assembly GCA_036346955.1). Classification (NCBI taxonomy): domain Eukaryota; kingdom Metazoa; phylum Chordata; class Mammalia; order Rodentia; family Dipodidae; genus Dipus; species Dipus sagitta. The sequence continues at coordinate 31,854,931 of CM070791.1, forward strand.
GCGTTTGAAAGGGGGGTTCCCAGTTCTTGGTTTGGGGGGTGTGTTTAAAGGGAAAATTTAAATTTGGGAAAAAATTTTTGAAAAAAAATTGGGGGTTTTTGAAAAAAATTTAATTTAAAGGAAAAAGAATTGGGAATTATTGGAAAAGGGGGGGAAATTTTAAAAAAGAAATAGAAAAAGTTTGTTTTAAGTTATTTAAATTTTTTGGGAAAGGGGGTTTTTTTGAAATTTCCCTTTAAAATTGCAAAAATTATCCTCATTTTTTGGCATTTTTTTGGACGGAATTCTTTTAACTGTAATAACTAATTATTAAAAGAAACAAGATGTGCTGAAATTCCTTTCTTAAATGAACATGAACAAAGTTTATTAACTACGTTTTATGCCTTCTCTTGCCTGGAGCACTGTTGCGTTTTCAAGTTCTCTTCAGTTCTAGTTTGCTATGTTAGGGAACTTAAAAGTTCCAGTAAAGCTCCCCTTTCAATTTCAAAATCTACATTAAGAAGAACTTGGAATTCAATATGGGTTCACAAAGGAAATGTTCTTAGTAGACAGTCATTAGGAGAACTCTGAATTCACAGTTAGTTTACAACTGGAAATGTTCTTTGTAGACAATCTTTTAAAAATGTAACAAGTATTCGTTTTTTTTTGTACATTTTTTTTTTGATAAATACTTTTTTCCACGGTAATAATGTAATTATTACAGAGAATCTAAAAAGTACTAAAATCCCTTCCCAAATTTAAAAATAAAACCAAGTTTGTTAACTGTGTTTTCCCCTTTTTCCTTCCCCGGGGAAAAAGCAGTGCGGGGGTTCTGTAAGTTCCTTTTATTTCCCTATTTTTTGTTTGCGTTGTGGAACTGAAATCCCAAACAAGAAACCAAAATCTACACTAAGAAAAAAGAAATTTGGAATTCATTTTTGGAATCCAAAGGAAAGGGTTTTTTATAAAAAACCATTGAAAAAACTTAAAATTTCAAACGTTACTTTACAAGGGGAAAAATTTTCTTATAACAATCCCCCTTAGAGAGCAACAAAAATTCTTTAAATTTTTTGAAAAAGTCCTCTTGGTGGATACTTTTTTCCACTGTAAAAATTTGTCTTTGTACTGAGAAATAATTTTGGGCTGAATCCTCTTTTAAAAATGAACATGAAAAAAAGGGTTTTTAAATAAGTTTTAGGTTTTCCCAAAAGCCTGGAGCATTGTTTGAGTTTGTGATTTCCCTCTTCAGTTCCCATTTTGGGCTGTTTTAGGGAACTTAAAGGGTACAAGAAACATCTCTTTTGACACAAAAAATCTACACTTTTGAAAACACAAAGTCTACACAAAAGAAGAAAAACGGGAAAATTCACTTTTGGTTTACAAAGGAAAAGTTCCAGTAGACAATAAGCTAAAGGAATTTTAAATTCACAGTTAGTTTACAATCGGAGATGTTCTTCTTAGACAATCTGTTTAGAGTGCAACAACTATGTATTAGTATTTTAAGAAGTTCTTTTAACGGGACAGATCCCTTTTCCCTTCTGTAAAAAATGTAGTTAATACAGAGAAACAAAGTTTGTCTGACATCCCCTTGTTAAATGAACATGAACTAAGTTTCTTTAATGTGTTTTATGCATTCTATTGCCTGAAACATTGCTGTGTTTATAAGTTATCTTCAGTTCATGATTGCTGTGTTAGGGAACATAAAGGTAGAAGAAACTTCACGTTTGACACACAAAATCTACGCTTCAGCACACAACAACTTCACTAAGAAGAAAAACCCTTGGGAAATTTTCCCTTTGGGTTTTACAAAGGAAATGTCCTTTAGAAAAGACAAGCATTGATAGAACATAACATTCTCAGATTACAACGGGAAATGTTCTTCCCAGACATTCTCCCTAGAGACCAAGAAGCATGCGTTAGTTTTTGTACAAGGTCTTTTGATGGATACTCTTTTCACTGTAACAATGAAATTATTACTGAAGAGAACTTACAAACTCAGCACTGGCTCCAGCAAGAGAAAGCATAAAAAACATTTAAAAAACTTTTTCCCAAGTTCATGTTCATTTAAAAAAGGGGATTTCAGCACTTCTTATTTTCTCTGTAAAAATTACATTATTACGGGAAAAAGGTATCCGTCAAAAAAACCGTTTACAAAAAGTAACACCTAAAATTTTTCACTGTACCAGCTTGTCTATGAAGAACTTTTCCCCATTGTAAACTAACGGGGAAAATTAAATGTTCTTTTTTTTTAAATGTCCCCCCTACTAAAAACATTCCTTTGTAAACACAAAGTGAATTCCAAGTTCTTCTTTTTAAAGTGTAGATTTTGGTGTCAAGAGAGATTTCTTGTACCTTTTAAAGGGTTCCCTAACACAGCAAACTAGAACTAAAGGAGAATTTAAACCCAAGCTGCACTGCTCCAGGAAATAAAAAGAAAAAAACCCATTTAAGAAACTTAGTTCATTTCTTTTACAAGAGGTGTCGCAACTTGTTTCTCGAATAATTCTTTGAAAAAGGGTTGGGAAAAAACTTTTTCAAAAACAACGCATACGTTGTTTTTTAAGGGGATTGTCCAAAGAACATTTTCCCCATTAAAAGAAACGAAAAAACTAAGTTCTTCAATGATTTCTAAAGAACATTTCCTTTGAAAAACCCAAAAATAAAATTTCCAACTTTTTCTTTCTTATGAAATTTTTTTGTGTTTTTCTACATTTCTTTTCCTAACCGGGAAAATAAATGAAAAAACTTAAAAGCTCACGCTCCAGGAAGAGAAAGCTAAAACCATTAAAAAACCCTTATTTCATGAATTTTAAACAAAGGTTTCAGACTTCTTAGTTTTTTTGAAAATAATTAATTTTTACAGGAAAAGAGCCAAAAAAAGGGAAACGGAAAAAAAAAAAAAACCCATACTGTTGCACTTAAACAGATGTCAGAAAACTTTTCCCATTGAAAATAAAAAGTGAAATCATTCTTTACTGAATGTCTACTAAGAAAGTTCCCTTTTAACCCAAAGTGAATTCCAATTTCTTTTTTTCTTAGTGTAATTTTGGGCAAATGCCTAATTTTTGGCATCTCAAAGGACATTTTTTGACTTTTAAAGTTTCCAAACACAGCAAACAGAACTAAAGAGAACACAAATAGCATTTTCTCGGGCAATGAAAGATAAAACACATTTAAAGAAACTTATTCACTTTCATTAAAAAAAACGATGTCAGAACATTTAATTCCAGTAAAATTACTTTTTACGTGAAAAGCGTATCCGTTTAAAAAGAAGTTGTTCAAAAACTAACGCATACTTTTTGCTCTCCAGCAATTGTCTATAAGAACATTTCCCAATGAAAGTAAGGAGGATTTTAACTTCTACCAAAAAATTGTCTACTAAGAACATTTCCTTTTTAAACCCCAAAAAATTCCAACTTTTTTTTTCTTTCGAAATAAAATTTTTGGGTTTTTCCTAAAATTTTGTTCATTAAACAGAGCAAAAAAAACGGTTCCTTACAAACTCACACTGCTCCACAAGAAAAGCAAAAAACCAGTTAATAAACTTAGTTTAAAGTTCAAACAGGGATTTCACACTTCTTAGTTTCCTGTAATAATTTCATTCCCACATAAAAGACTATCCGTCAAAAAAACGTCTACAAAAAATAACGCATACCCTTTTTGCAAAGCGAACAATTGCAGAAGAACGCTTCCCATGGAAACAAACTTAAAATTCAAAGTTTTTTACTGATTGGTAAAGATTTCCTTTTTCCCTTTTTAAACAAAAATGAATTTCCCAACCTTCTCTTTTAGGAAGATTTTGTTGTCTCAAAGAGATTTTTTGTACCTTTTTAAATTCTCTAACAAGCAAAAAGAACGAAAAAAATTTACAAAAGCCACTGTTCCAGGGAAAAGAAAACTAAACCATTTAAGAAATTAGTTCTGTTCATTTCACGAAGGATGTCCATATCTTTGTTTCTCATAATAATTACATTGTTACAGGAAAAAGAGATCCTGAAAAAATTGTTCAAAATTTAACCTCTTTTGCTCTCAAGCAATGGGTTTTCGAATGAACATTTCCCATTGTAAAATAACTGAGAATTCTAATTTCTATCAATGACTGTCTATAGAGAACATTTCTTTCATAAACCCAAAGTGATTTCCAACTTCTTCTTCTTCTTAGTGTAGATTTTGTGTTTTTTCTATCATTTTAGTTCCCTAACACAGCAAACTAGAAGTGAGGAGAACTTACAAACTCAGCACTGCTCCAGGCAAGAGAAAGCGTATAACACAGTTAATAAACTTAGTTTACATTCATTTAACAAAGGGATTTCAGCACTTCTTAGTTCCTCTGCAATAATTACATTATTACAGTGAAAAGAGTATCCATCAAAAGAAGGTGTCAGAAAATAACGCGTACTTGTTGCACTCTAAACAGATTGTCTACGAAGAATATTTCCAATTGTAAACTAACTCTGAATTCAAAGTTCTTTTCTCTGATTGTCTACTAAGAACTTTTTCTTTGTCAACCCAAAGTGAATTCCAAGTTCTTCTTCTTAGTGTAGATTTTGTGTGTCAAAAGCGTAGATTTTGTGTGTCTCAACAGAGATTTCTTGTATCATTTAAGTTCCCTAATACAGCAAACTAGAACTGAAGAGAACTTACAAACTCAGCACTGCTCCAAGCAAGGGAAAGCATAAAACACAGTTAATAAACTTAAGTCACGTTCATTTAACAAAGGGATTTCAGCATTTCTTAGTTTCTCTGTAATAATTACATTATCACTGTGAAAAGACTATCTGTCAAAAGAACGTGTCCAATAAGAATGCATACTTGTTGCACTGAGAACAGATTGTCTACGAAGAACATTTCCCATGGTAAACTAACTGTGAATTCAAAGTCCTTTTAGCTAATTGTCTACTAAGAACGTTTTCTTTGTCAACCCAAAGTGAATTCCAAGTTCTTCTTCTTAGTGTAGATTGTGTGTGTCAAGAGAGATTCCTTGTACCATTTAAGTTCCCTAACATAGCAAACTAGAACTGAAGAAAACTTACCAATGTTGCACTGCTCCTGGCAATAGAAAGCATAAAACACATTTAAGAAACTTATTTCATGTTCATTTAACAAGAGGATGCCAGCACATCTAAGTTTCTCCACAATAATTACGTTGTTACAATGAAATGAGTATCCGTGAAAAGAACTTGTTCAAAATCTAATGCATACTTTTTGCTCTTTAAGCAGATTGTCTACGAAGAATATTTGCCAATGTAAAGTAACTGAGAATTCTAAGTTATATCAATGATTGTGTAATAAGAACATTTCCTTTGAAAACCCAAACTGAATTCCAACTTCTTCTTGATCTTAGTGCAGATTTTATGTTTCTTCTAACATTTCAGTTCCCTAACACAGAAAACTAGAACTGAAGAGAACTTAAAACTCAGCACTGCTCCAGGCAACAGAAAGCGTAAAACACAGTTAATAAACTTAGTTCAAGTTCATTTAACAAAGGGATTTCAGCACTTCTCAGTTTCTCTGTAATAATTACATCATTACAGTGAAAAGAGTATCCGTCAAAAGAACGTGTACAAAAAATAATGCATACTTGTTGCACTCTAAACAGATTATCTATGAAGAACATTTCCCATTGTGAGCTAACTGTGAATTAAAAGTTCTTTTAGCTGATTGTCTACTGAGAACGTTTCCTTTGTAAACCAAAAGTGAATTCCAAGTTCGACTTCTTAGTGTAGATTTTGTGTGTCAAAAGCATATATTTTGTGTGTCAAGAGTGGTTTCTTGTACCATTTAACTTCCCTAACACAGCAAACTAGAACTGAAGAGAACTTACAGGCACAGCAATGCTCCAGGCAGTAGAAAGCATAAAACACATTTAAGAGGCTTAGTTCATGTTCACTTAACAAGAGGATGACAGCACATCTTAGTTTCTCAGTAATAATTACGTTGATACAGTGAAAAGGGTATTCGTCAAAAGAACTTGTTCTAAAATTAATGCATACTTGTTGGTCTCTAAGCCGATTGTCTATGAAGAACTTTTCCTGCTGTAAAGTAACTAAGAATTCTAAGTTCTATCAATGTTTGTCTACTAAAGAATATTTTCTTTGTAAACCCAAATTGAATTCCAACTTCTTCTTCTCCTTAGTGTAGATTTTGTGTTTCTTCTAAAATTTAGTGCCCTAACACAGCAAATTAGAACTGAAGAGAACTTAGAAACTCAGCACTGCACCAGGCACGAGAAAGCATAAAATACAGTTAATAAACTTAGTTCATGTTCATTTAAAAAAGGGATTTCAGAACTTCTTAGTTTTTCTGTAATAATTACATTATTACAGTGAAAAGAGTATCTGTCAAAAGAACGTGTACACAAAATAAAGCATACTTGTTGCACTGTAAACAGATTGTCTACGAAGAACATTTCCCAGTGTAAACTAACTGTGAATTGAAAGTTCTTTTAGCTGATTGTCTACGAAGAACGTTTCATTTGTAAACCCAAAGTGAATTCCACGTTCTTCTTAGAGTAGATTTTGTGTGTCAAAAGCGGAGATTTTCTGTGTCTCAAGAGAGATTTCTTGTACCATTTCAGTTCCCTAACACAGCAAACTAGAACTGAAGAGAACTTACAAACATAGGCCTGGTCCAGGTAATAGAAAGCATAAAACACTTTTAAGAGACTTAGTTAATGTTCATTTAACAAGAGGATGTCATCACATCTTAGTTTCTCAGTAATAATTACGTTGTTACAGTGAAAAGTGTATCCGTCAAAAGAATTTGTTCAAAAACTAACACATACTTGTTGCTCTCTAAGTAGATTGTCTATAAAGAACATTTCCCATTATAAAGTAACTAAGAATTCTAAGTTCTATCAATTATTGTCTACTAAAACCATTTCCTTTGTGAAGCCAAAGTGAATACCAATTTCTTCTTCTTCTTTCTGTAGATATTTTGTTTCTTCTAACATTTCAGTTCCCTAACACAGCGAACCAGAACTGAAGAGATCTTAGAAACTCAGCACTGTTCCTGGCAAGAGCAAGTGTAAAACACAGATAATAAACTTAGTTGATGTTCATTTTACAAAGTGATTTAAGCACTTCTTAGTTTCTCTGTAATAATTACATTATTTCATTGAAAAGAGTATCCGTCAAAAGAACGTGTACAAAAAATAATGCATACTTTTTGCAGTGTAAACCTATTGTCTACGAAGAACATTTCCCATTGTAACCTAAGTGTGAATTCAAAGTTCTTTAAGCTGATTGTGTACTAAGAACGTTTCCTTTGTAAACTGAACGTGAATTCCAAGTTCTCCTTCTCAGTGTAAGTTTAGTGAAGAGAGATTTCTTGTACCATTTAAGTTCCCTAGCACAGCAAACTGGAACTGAAAAGAACTTTCATACGCAGCACTGCTCCAGGCAATCGGAAGCATAAAACACATTTAAGATACTTAGTTCATGTTGATTTAACAAGAGGATGTCAGCACATCTTAGTTTCTCAGTAATAATTACGTTGTCACAGTAAAAAGTGTATCCATCAAAAGATCTTGTTCAAAAACTCACGCATACTTGTTGCTCTCTAAGCAGATTGTCTACAAAGAACATTTCCCATTCTAAAGTAACTGAGTACTCTAAGTTCTATCAATGACTGTCTATAGAGAACATTTCTTTCGTAAACCCAAAGTGATTTCCAACTTCTTCTTCTTCTTCTTAGTGTAGATTTTGTGTTTCTTCCAAAGTTTGAGTTCCCTAGCCCAGCTAACTGGAACTCAGGAGAACCTAGGATCTCAGCACTGCTCCAGGCAAGGGAAAGAGTAAAGCACAGTTAATAAACTTAGTTCATGTTCATTTAACAAAGGGATTTCAGCACTTCGTAGTTTCTCTGTAATAGTTACATTATTACACTGAAAAGAGTATCTGTCAAAAGAACGTGTACAAAAAATAACGCATACTTGTTGCACTGTAAACAGATTGTCTACGGATAACATTTCCCATCGTAAACTAACTGTGAATTCAAAGTTCTTTTAGCTGATTGTCTACTAAGAACGTTTCCATTGTAAACCCAAAGTGAATTCCAAGTTCTTCTTCTTAGTGTAGATTTTGTGTGTCAAAGTGTAGATTTGTGTGTCTAGACAGAGATTTCTTTTACGATTTAAGTTCCGTAACCCAGCAAACTAGCACTGAAGAGAACCTAGAAACGCAGCACTGCTCCAGGCAACAGAAAGCCTGAAACCCATTTGAGAAACTTAGATCATGTTCATTTAACAAGAGGATGTCAGCACATCTTAGTTTCTCAGTAATATTTACGTTGTTACAGCGAAAAGGGTATCCATCAAAACATCTTGTTCAAAAACTAATGCATACTTGTTGCTCTCTAAGCAGATTGTCTACCAAGAACATTTCCTGTTTTAAAGTAACTGAGAATTCTAAGTTCTATCTATGATTGTCTAGTAAAAACATTTCAACACAAAGTGAATTCCAACTTCTTCTTTTTCTTAGTGTAGATTTTGTGTTTCTTCTAACGTTTGAGTTCCCTAGCCCAGCGAACTAGAACTGAAGAGAACTTCAGAACTCAGCAGTGCTCCAGGCAAGGGAAAGAGTAAAACACAGTTAAGAAACTTAGTTCATGTTCATTTAACAAAGGGATTTCAGCACTTCTTAGTTTCTCTGCAATAGTTACATTATTACACTGAAAACAGTATCCGTCAAAAGAACATGTAGGAAAAATAAGGCATACTTGTTGCACTGTAAACAGATTGTCTATGAAGAACATTTCCCATCGTAAACTAACTGTGAATTCAAAGTTCTTTTAGCTGTTTGTCTACTAATAACGTTTCCTTTGTAAGCCAAAAGTGAATTCCAAGTTCTTCTTCTTAGCGCAGATTTCCTGTGTCAAAAGGGTAGATTTGTGTGTCTCAACAGAGATTTCTTTTACCATTTAACTTACCTAATACAGCAAACTAGGACTGAAGAGAACTTACAAATGCACCACTGCGCCAGGCAATAGAAAACATAAAACACATTTAAGAAACTTAGTTCATGTTCATTTAACAAGAGGATGTCACACATCTTACCTTTTCAGTAATATTTACATTGTTACAGTAAAAAGATTATCCATCAGAAGAACTTGTTCAAAAACTAATGCTTACTTGTTGCTCTCTAAGCAGATTGTCTACAAAGAACATATCTTGCTGCAAAGTAACTGAGAATTCTAAATTCTATCCATGATTGTCTACTAAGAACATTTCCTTTGTAAACCCAAAGTGAATTCCAACTTCTTCTTCTTAGTGTTTATTTTGTGTTTCTTCTAACATTTCAGTTCCCTAACACAGCAATCTACAATTGAAGAGAACTTTGAAACTCATCACCACTCCAGGCAAGAGGAAGCATAAAACAGAGTTAATAAACTTAGTTCGTGTTCATTTAACAAAGGGACTTCAGCACTTCTTAGTTTCTCTGTAATAATTACATTATTAGAGGGAAAAGTGTATCCGTAAAAAGAACGTGTACAAAAAATAATGCATACTTCTTGCACTGTAAACAGATTGTCTAAGAAGAACATTTCCCCTTGTAAATTAACTGTGAATTCAATGTTCTTTTAGCTAATTTTCTACTAAGCACGTTTCCTTTGTAAACCCAAACTGAACTCCAAGTTCTTCTTCTTAGTGTAGATTTTCTGTGTCAAAAGCATAGATTTTGTGTTTCTCAAGAGAGATTTTTGTACCATTTAAGTTGCCTAACAAAGCAAACTAGAACTGAAGACAACTTACAAACGCCGCTCTGCTCCAGGCAACACAAAGCATAAAACCCATTGAAGAAACTTACTACATGTTCATTTAACAAGAGGATGTCAGCACATCTTAGTTTCTCAGGAATAATTACATTGTTACAGTGAAAAGTGCATCCGTCAAAAGATCTTGTTCAAAAACTAACGCATACTTGTTGCACTCTAAGCAGATTGTCTGTGAAGAACATTTCCCGTTGTAAAGTAACTGAGAATTCTAAGTTCTATCAATGATTGTCTACTAAGAACATTTCAACCCAATGTGAATTCCTACTTCTTCTTCTTCTTAGTGTAGATTTTGTGTTTCTTCAAACTTTAGAGTGCCCTAGCCCAGAAAAGTAGAACTGAAGAGAACTTAGGAACTCACCACTGCTCCAAGCAAGAGAAAGCGTAAAACACAGTTCATAAATTTAGTTCACGTTCATTTAACAAAGGGATTTCAGCACTTATTAGTTTCTCTGTAATAATTATATTATTGCACTGAAAAGAGTATCCATCAAAAGAACGTGTAGAAAAAATAGTGCATACTTGTTGCACTGTAAACAGATTGTCTACAAAGAACATTTCCCACTGTGAACTAACTGTGAATTCAAAGTTGTTTCAGGTGATTGTCTGCTAAGACATTTCCGTTGTAAATGAAAAGTGAATTTCAAGTTCTTCTTCTTAGTGTAGGTTTTGTGTGTCAAAAGCGTAGATTTTGTGTGTCTCAAGAGAGATTTTTTTTACCATTTAATTTCCCTAAAACAGCAAACTAGGACTGAAGAGAACTTACAAATGCACCACTGTGCCAGGCAATATAAAACATGAAACACATTTTAGAAACTTAGTTCATGTTCATTTACAAGAGGATGTCAGAACATTTTTAGCTTCTCAGTAATAATTACGTTGTTACAGGGAAAAGAGTATCTGTCAAAAGATCTTGTCCAAAAACTAACGCACACCTGTTGCTCTCTAAACAGATTGTCTACGAAGAACATTTCCCATTGTAAAGTAACTGAGAATTCTAAGTGATATCACTGATTATCTACTAAGAACATTTCCTTTGTAAACCAAAGGAAATTCCAACTTTTTGTTCTTATTAGTGTAGATTCTGTGTTTCTTCTAACTTTTGAGTTCCCTAGCCCAGCAAAGTAGAACTGAAAAGAATTTAGAAACTCAGCACTGTTCCAGGCAAGGAAAGCATTAAATACAGTTAATAAACTTAGTTCATGTTCATTTAACAAAGGGATTTCAGCATTTCTATATTTCTGTGTAATAATTCCTTTATTACACTGAAAAGAGTATCCGTAAAAAGAACGTGTAGAAAAAATAGCGCATACTTCTTGCACTGTAAACAGACTGTCTACAAAGGACATTTCCCATCATAAACTAACTGTGAATTCAAAGTTCTTTTAGGTGATTGTCTACTAGGAACGTTTCCTTTGTAAACTGAAAGTGAATTCCAAGTTGTTCTTAGTGTAGATTGTGTGTGTCAAAGGCGTAGATTTTGTGTGTCTGAAGAGAGATTTCTTGTACCATTTAAGTTCCCTGACACAGCACACTAGAAATGAAGAGAACTTACAAATGAAGCTCTGCTCCAGGCAATAGAAAGCATAGAATACATTTAAGAAACTTAGTTCATGTTCATTTAACAAGAGGATGTCAGCACATCTTAGTTTCTCAGTAATAATTACGTTGTCACAGTGAAAAGTGTATCCATCAAAAGATCTTGTTCAAAAACTCATGCATACTTGTTGCTCTCTAAGTAGATTGTCTACGAAGAACATTTCCCATTGTAACGTAACTGAGAACTTTAAGTTCTATCAATGATTGGCTATTAAAAACATTTCAACAAAAAGTGAATTCCAACTTCTTGTTCTTCTTAGTGTAGATTTTGTGTTTCTTCTAACGTTTGAGTTCCCTACCCCAGCAAACTAGAACTGAAGAGAACCTAGGAACTCAGCACTGCTCCAGGCAAGAGAAAGCGTAAAACACAGTTAAGAAACTTAGTTCATGTTCATTTAACAAAGGGATTTCAGCACTTCATAGTTTCTCTGTAATAGTTACATTATTACACTGAAAACAGTATCCGTCAAAAGAACATGTAGGAAAAATAAGGCATACTTGTTGCACTGTAAACAGACTGTCTACGAAGGACATTTCCCATCATAAACTAACTGTGAATTCAAAGTTCTTTTAGCTGATTGTCTACTAGGAACATTTCCTTTGTAAACCGAAAGTGAATTCCAAGTTTTTCTTCTGCAGATTTTGTGTGTCAAAAGCGTAGATTTGTGTGTCTCAACAGAGATTTCTTTTACCATTTAACTTACCTAACACAGCAAACTAGGACTGAAGAGAACTTACAAACGCACCACTGTGCCAGGCAATAGGAAACATAAAACACATTTAAGAAACTTAGTTCATGTTCATTCAACAAGAGGATGTCAGCACATCTTACCTTCTCAGTAATATTTACGTTGTTAAAGGAAAAAGAGTATCCATCAGAAGAACTTGTTCAAAAACTAATGCTTACTTTTTGCTCTCTAAGCAGATTGTCTACGAAGAACATATCTTGTTGTAAAGGAACTGAGAATTGTAAATTCTATCCATGATTTTCTACTAAGAACTTTTCCTTTGTAAACCCAAAGTGAATTCCAACTTCTTCTTCTTCTTAGTGTTTATTTTGTGTTTCTTCTAACATTTCAATTCCCTAACACAGCAAACTACAACTGAAGAGAACTTTGAAACTCATCACTACTCCGGGCAAGAGAAAGCACAAATCACAGTTAATAAACTTAGTTTATGTTCATTTAACAAAGGGACTTCAACACTTCTTAGTTTCTCTTTAATAATTTCATCATTACAGTGAAAAGTGTGTCCGTCAATAGACCATGTACAAAAAATAATGCATACTTCTTGCACTGTAAACAGATTGTCTACGAAGTACATTTCCCCTTGTAAACTAACTGTGAATTGAAAGTTCTTTTAGCTAATTGTGTACTTTGAACTTTTCCTTTTAAACCCAAACTGAACTCCCAGCTCTTCTCTTAGTGTAGATTTTGTGTGTCAAAAGCATAGATTTTGTGTGTCTCAAGCGAGATTTCTTGTACCATTTAAGTTGCCAAACAAAGCAAACTAAAACTGAAGACAACGTACAAACACCACTCTGCTCCAGGCAACACAAAACATAAAACCCATTGAAGAAACTTAGTTCACGTTCATTTAACAAGAGGATGTCAGCACATCTTACTTTCTCAGTAATAATTGCGTTGTTACAGTGAAATGTGTATCCGTCAAAAGATCTTGTTCAAAAACTAATACATACTTATTGATCACTCAGCAGATTGTCTACAAAGAACATTTCCCATTGTAAAGTAACTGAGAATTCTAAGTTCTGTCAATGATTGTCTAGTAAGAACATTTCATCCCAAAATGAATTCCACGCCTTCTTTTTCATAGTGTAGATTTTGGGTTTCTTCTAAGTTTTCAGTTCCCTCCCCCAGCAAACTAGAACTGAAGAGAACTTAGGAACTCAGCACTGCTCCAGGCAAGAGAAAGCATAGAACACATTTCATAAACTTAGTTCATGTTCATTTAACAAGAGGATGTCAGCACACCTTAGTTTCTCAGTATTGATTACGTTGTTACAGAGAAAAGAATATCCGTCAATAGAACTTGTTCAAAAACTAATGCATTATTGTTACTCTCTAAGCAGATTGTCTAGGAGGAACATTTCCCATTGTAAAGTAACCGAGATTTCTCAGTTCTATCACTGATTGTCTACCAAGAACTTTTCCTTTGTAAACTCAAGGTGAATTCCAACTTCTTCTTAGTGTAGATTTTCTGTTTCTTCTAACATTTCAGATCCTTAACACAGCAAACTGGAACTGAAGAAAACTTAGAAACTCAGCACTGCTCCAGGCAAGAGAAAGCATAAAACACTGTTGATAAACGTAGTTCATGTTCATTTAACAAAGGCACTTCAGCACTTCTTACTTTCTCTGAAATAATTACGTTGTTACAGTGAGAAGAGCATCCTTGAAAAGAAATTGTTCAAAAACTAACTCACACTTTTTGCTCTCAAAACAGATTTTCTGCGAGGAACATTTCCCATTGTAAACTAACTGTGAATTCAAAGTCCTTTTAGCTGATCGTCTACTAAGAACGTTTCCTTTGTAAACCAAATTGAATTCAAAAGTGCTTCTATTCCTATGAAATCACTGTTAGTTTTCAATAGGAAATGTTTGTCGCAGAAAAGTGGCTTAAAGAACTTTCAATTCACTGTTCGTTTGCCACTGCAAATGTTGTTACTAGACAATAGCATAGTAGAACATTGAATTTCTGGTTAATTTTCAATCAGAAAAGTTCTTAGTATAAAAGCAGCTTCTGTTCCTGTGAATTCACTGTTAGTATTCATTGGGAAATGGTCTTAGTATCCAAGCACATTCAAGTCTTATGAATTCACTGTTAATTTTCTAAGTGTAACGTGTTAGTATACAAGCAGCTTCTTTTTCGATGAATTCACTCTTAGTTTTCAATAGGAAACGTTTGTCGCAGATACGTAGCTTGAAGAATGTAATTCACTGTTACTTTGCCACGGGATATCTTGTTACTAAACAACTGGATTGTAGAACATTGAATTCACGGTTAGTTTTCAATGGGAAACGTTCTTAGTATGCAACCAGTTTCTACTCCTATGAATTCACTGCTGCTTTTCAATAGGAAATCTTTGTTGGAGATAAGGAGCTTAAACAACTTTCAATTCACTGTTGGTTTCCATGGGAAATGTTGTTAGTAGACAGTAGGATAGTAGAACATTGAATTCCCCATTAGTTTTCAGTGGGAAAAGTTCTTAGTATACAAGCAGCTTCTGTTCCTGTGAATTCACTGTTAGTTTCTGTGCCAGCCTGCAACACAAGTTGAAATAGACCTTGAAGTAGGGAGTGGGAATGAACCTGAGACAAGAACACAAGGAATGGAGCCAAGACAAGTTGTGATCAATACTCTGGTTTATTCAGGCAAACACAAGCTTATATACAGAAAGAAAAACTTTTTTCAGCAATGCCTACGTGCCTAAAGTCAGCTTCACCAGTGCCGTATAATAATTTATGCCTCTGTGACTGGCGCCCACTTCTCCAAGGTCATACGATAAGGCCTCTATGCCTGGTGCTCACCTCACCTAGGCTGTATGTTAAATAATGCCATTGTAACTGGCGCCATCTCACCTGGGCTGCCTTCTCACCTAGGCTGTAGGATAAGGCCTTTGTGTTAAGAGATCAAAGACCACCTGCAACTCCCGAAGTCAAAGAGCAGCTGCAGCTCCCAACATCTCCCCATTCTTTATTTATTAAAAGAAGCGACCATGCCTGTCTTAGGTTGTCAGAGGCAGACGAACATCCTTACCTGTCACTGGACAAATGTATTATCCTTCAATACGTGTCCGGTCTTAGGTTGGATGCCTCCTCCCCCCATCTTACCTGTCTCTGGCTACCAGCAGGATAAAATTCAGGGAGAATTAGGATAAAGTCTGAGGGAGCCAAGGACGTGTTCTACAGTGCATACCTCGGAACTGTGCACGAACATTCACAATAGACTTCATTAAATTCTTGAAGGAAATAGGCAATAGGCATAAGAGAAGCAGAAGGCAAACTCCCACTGCTGCAAAGCTGCCTATCCAGGAACTCAGAGAGTCCCAACCAGGCAACACAGACTTAATTGCAGCAATTAAATCATTAGCAGCCTTAGTGGCGTCAAAATCAAGATGACTCTTCTGTATAGCTAGAATTTCTGAATATAAACTAACCAAATCTAACGAAATGTTATCATGGTGCCAAATTCCTTCTAAATACATTTTGACCTTTACCCAATCTTCATAACTAGCATTGTAAGTTTTAGAGGTGATGCAGATCCAGTGGTAATTTGCATGGCATTCCAATCGAGCTCTAATCTTCAATCCTTGAATTTGCTCTCCTAAATATGTCATTACATCAACCAAAGCATCTATTTTTTCTTCTAACTTCTTGTCTATAGTTACTTGAGTTCCCAAAGCAACAGAAACATTTTTAGCTAGATTATTAACAAAGTGTGCAGTATGAACACAGTAATAGAAGCTAATAATGTAATGAATGCAGCAATCCCAGCAATAATTAAACCTACAACTCTCTTTTGTCTACTTAAACTATTTTTAACCTCCTCTATTATTTGAATACCCTTGTCAGAATACCAAGGCTTTGAAAGATTTACAGGAATCATAACAAATGCAGGTTGCTTGACAATCATTACAGTTTTAGAATCATGAGAAACACAATTGGACAGGCTACAATTATCACAGGTAACATTAAACATTCCTTCAGACCCATGATGCCAAGTAATATTTATATTTTCTAACATCAGGGCATAAGGTGGTGTAACACAGGCCATAACAGTTCCCTTTTGAAGACTATTTGAATTATTGCTGTCAGATGTAACCTTGACACCTCCCATAGTAGCAGCAATTTTCCACACGTAAGTTTGCTGATGTCCATTGTCTGACCACCACAGTCCTGAGGGCAGTCCAGTAGCCCAATCATTAACCCATTCAGTTTTACTGTAAGCAAGATGTAGATGACACCATATCGTCAGGATCAGCAGTGTCCTCTTGTTTGATCTCGTGGCCTGCATACCGGACCAAGTGTTCTGGCAACCATCTGGCTCCATTTTCTTTCTGTGAAAAAATACAAACAGATCCTCATCCCCATATTAATACAGGGTTGGGTTCACTCCATTTGTTAGTCAATGGATCTTTCCACATTACTTTAGCATAATTAGTCTTGGTTTGTGCATGCCAAAAATGGTCAGCAGCAGAAAACCCTTTTGCATCCAAAAGTAAAAAATTTAAAATAAATAAAGTATGATTTAGCCATTTTGTTACTGACCCCTGTGTCATTTCCCCCTTTTTAGCTTTTTATAACCAGATTTTTAATGTTCCATTTGCTCGTTCAATGATACCTTGCCCTTGGGGGTTATAAGGAATTCCAGTAACATGCTCAATATTAAAAGAAGAACAAAAGTGTTTAAATCCTGCTCTTGTATATCCTGGACCATTGTCTGTTTTTAGTTGTTTAGGTACTCCTAGAATATTAAAAGAATGAAGACAATGAGCAATAACATGTTTAGTAGCTTCTCCTGTTTGTGCAGAAGCACAAATGAAACCAGAATAAGTGTCAATAGAAACATGAACAAATTTTATTTTTCCAAACTCAGGAACATGAGTTATATCCATTTGCCATAAATAGCCAGGAGTCAAACCTCAAGGATTGACACCATGATGTGGCACAAGTAAAAATGTGAGACATTGTTGACAATTTTTAACAATCTGTCGTGCTTGTTCATGTGTAATTTTATATTTATGACGTAGAGTACTAGCATTAAGATGATGAAGCTTATGAGCATTAATAGCTTCTTCCACAGAAAAAATTCTAGTAGCCTCATCTGTAATAGCATTTCCCTGAGCTAAGGGTCCAGGGAGGCCAGAATGAGCACGAAGGTGTCCTACATAGAAAGGGGCTGAGCACTGGAGAATCAAAAGTTGAACCTGTGCAAACAAATTGTAAACAGTAGAAGAAGGACTTATTCTACTACAGGTTTCTAAATAAGGAACGGAGCGGACAATATATTGGCTATCAGTGTAAATATTGACAGATATAGTAGCAGTGTGTTGCAATAAAGCTTTAAAGGCTGCCAGTTCTACAAACTGTGCAGATTTATAAGGAGTATTAAAAGTATATGTTTGTCCACTTAAAGAATAAGCAGCTAGGCCAGAAGAAGATCCATCTGTAAAGGCCAACATAGCATCCTCGATAGGAGAAAATTGTGTATTGCAAGGAAAAATGACTTGATGTTGCATGAAGAACTGAATCAATTTATGTTTAGGGTAATGATTATCAATGCTTCCTGCAAAACCTGCCATGGATAATGCCCAAGTATCTGAAAAAGCAAAAAGCCAAGAACCCTGTTTTGAATTATAAGGCTGACAGATAACCTGTGGTTCTATTCCAAAATATTTAATATAATCAGCCCTTCCTACCATCACTACTTTAGCAACATCGTCATAATAAGGAGTGACAGTTCTCAGAGGGGAAGATGCAAGATGCACCCATAGTATAGGGGCTCCTTGCCACAACAATCCTGTTGGCGTATATGGGGTAGGAAATACAAGTAACCACAACTCTTTACTATAGTCAATATAAGTGATAAATTGTTCTTCTATAGCCTTTTGTACTGTAATTAATGCTTTAGAAGCTTTAGGTGTAAGAGAACGAAAAGAGGAAGGATTAGAGTCCCCCTGAAGTATATTAAATAAAGGTTTTAATTCATGAGTAGTAAGTTTTAAATAAGGCCTAATCCAATTAATATCTCCTAACAATTTCTGAAAATCATTTAAAGTGGTGAGGTTCTGTGTTTTAAGAGTACCTTTCTGTGGTTTAATTTGTTTTGGATATAAATAAAACCCAAGATAAGAAAAAGGGGAATCTTGTTGTACCTTTTCAGATGCAATTTTCAATCCCCACATAGTGGGCTGTTGTTCCATGTAAGAAAAACAAGTCAAAACATCTGTCCTTTCCTTTCCAGCTAATTAAATATCATCCATATAATGAATAATATATATTTGAGGAAATTTGCTTCTTGTAGAAGCTAAAGCCTTAGCCACAAATTTCTGATATAAAGTTGGACTATTAGCCATACCCTGAGGGAGAACTTTCTATTGATATCTTTTCATAGGTTCCTTAGAATTACTAGAAGGAACACTAAAAGTGAAACAGCAACAATCTCGTGGATGTAAACGTATAGTAAAAAAAGCAATCTTTTAAGTCAATAATCACTTTAGAGAAGTCAGCTGGAATAGCTACAGGACTAGACAGACCAGGTTGCAATGCTCCCATTAAATGCATAGTAACATTCACAGCTCTCAGATCTTGTAGTAATCGCCATTTTCCTGATTTCTTTTTAATAACAAAAATTGGAGTATTCCAGGGTGGAGATGATTCCTCTATATGCCTTGCCTCTAATTGCTCTTGAACTAACATTTGAGCAGCTATCAGTTTTTCCTGTGTCAAAGGCCACTGATCCACCCATACAGGATCATCAGATTTCCAACAAATAGGCTCTGTGTGGGGTGGCACGGCCTGACCAGTGGCCACTAGGGGAAATACCCCAGCCCTTGATGATTTGCATTAGAAGCTACTTGAATAGGTAATGAGTCACTTTGTCCCCATTTTCCTAATCCTTTACCAGGCAAGTAACCCTGTTTAAGCATTTGAGCAGTAACAATTTCATTAGGACTACACATTAACAATTTCATTTGACTCAAAACATCTCTTCCCCACAGGTTTAAAGGCAAACTGTCTATAATGTGAGGTTTACAATGCCCAGTATTACCTTCCTCATCTTCCCAAAGTAATTCTGCAGCACTCTGCTCAGGACAAGAGGATTGTCCAATACCTCTCAATTGAGTCCCTGTAGGATGCTTAGGCCATGAAGCAGCCCAACGATTACCAGACAAAATAGTAACATCAGCTCCAGTGTCTATTAGCCCTTCAAAATGCTTCCCATTTAATTTTAAAGTTAATTTTGGACGTTCCTTACTGATAGGTTGAACCCAGTAAGCATCTGATGAACCAAATCCTTGAGTCCCTCGACCCTGAACATTAGCAACCCTTCCAGTTCTTATCATTGAAAGGAGCAACAATTGAGCTATTCTCTGACTGGGCAATATTGTAAAGATTGTTTTTGGAGAAGACACCATAATTTTAAGTTCTCCTGTGAAATCTGCATCAATAACTCCAGGTGCTACTTGTAATCCCTGCATAGTACTTCTACTTCTCCCCAAGATTAAGCCTACACTGTCCTTTGGCAGTGGGACACATACTCCAGTAGGCAATGCTTGAAATCCGACTTCTGGAGTCAATACTGTGTAGGTAGAGGAACTGAGGTCGAGTCCGGCACTCCCTGGGGTGGCTCGGAGAAGTTGGGAGACTGGCTGTAGCTGGTTGTTTGAGGAACTAACTGTATTGCCCCATAAACTTGTCTTTCTGGGGCCTGGGACTGGCCCCTCCTCCCGTTTCCCTACTGCTGGATAATAAGTTTGCCATCTCTATTTGTTTTAGATCTACATTCATTTGCCCAGTGTTTTCCTTTTGTGCACTTTGGGCAAAGACCAGGAGCTAGATTATTGGAATTTCCATTATTTCTTTTAATTGGAAAAATCCTTTCTCATATGTCCTATTTTTCCACAAGAAAAGCACTTGCCAGATCTTGCTGCAGTGGTGGCCATTTGAAAAGGAATTTCTTGTAACGCTGCAGCATTGGCTATCCCCTGCGCATAGCTAGGGCCAATATCAGCACATAATCTAATATATCCTTGTAGATCAACTTTCTTTCTATAAGGCCATATAGCTGCTTTGCAAGCACCATTTGCGTTTTCATAAGCAAGCTGTTTTACAAAGACCATACCAGCACCAGCATCTCCAAATACTCTCCCTGCTGTTTTTATCAATATATCAACAAAATCAGCATAATTCTCATCAGGACCCTGTATAACCTTAGTTAAATTCTCCCCAACAGCTTCTCCTTTTGAAGGAAGAGTAAACCACGCTTTACGAGCTGCTGTGGCTATTTGTTGATAAACAGCACAGGGATATGCAATTTGATTGTCATTCCCAGCATAGTTTCTTTCCCCAGTAAGCATATCAACATTCCAATTACCATTTCCTGCCTGTTATTTCAACATTGCAGTCTTTTTGCATAAGTCATAGAATTCTACTTTCCAAATTAAATATTCTCCTCCTGATAAACAAGCTTTGCCTATAGATTTCCAATCATCTGCTGTTAGAATTTTCCCTGCCATCACTTCTATAATTGACATAGTATATGGTGACGTAGGTCCATATTGTGCACAAGCTATTTTTAATTCTTTTATGTCTTTAAAATTAAACGAAGCATATTGCCTCATCATTTGATCACCTTGTTGAAATTCAATTACTGGATAAGCCAGTGGGAAGGCTCATGCTTCCTCATCACCTTCTTCTATGGCTTTCTGTATTGCCCTTTCTAAGGGAGAGCAATTAAAAACAGGCTGAGTAGGATGCAATGAAGATGTGTGGACGATTTCAGAAGGCTTCTTAATAATACTATCTAACTCATCTTTTAACTTCCTTTTTTCTTTCTCCAAGTTTAATCTCTCCTTTAAAGCTGCCAACTCATTTTTTAATTCTGCTACATATACTTGTGTTGGGGGCATAGGAGCAGAGGGACACGGTGGGTCCCAATCTGCATGATAATTAGCAGCTTCTTTCTCTAATTCTGCTGCTTCTCCTGGCTCTAATTCCTCCTCTTCCTCATCACTATCTTCCTTAGAAACTTGTAAAGATTGCAATGTTTTATGCAATTCTTTGTGAGTTACAGGTGTCCCTTTTTCAGAACTTTGATTTCTAATTTCTTCAGTGACATCTTGAGTGTGATCTAACATTTGCTTCACTAAACTATCTCTTGTGCCTGAATCCAAGGCATCATTTATCAAAGACCATAAGGAAAAGGCAATTACTGGAACCTTATTAGGACCATGAGTTTGTAAAAAGACACTTAGTTCTTTCCCTACTTTCTCCCAAGCATCTGAATCAACATTTCCCTGTTCTATAAACCAAGGGCTCGTTTTATTAATGAAATCAAAAAACTTGCTTAAAGAACTTGATGCAATCCCAATTCCTTGTGCTTTTAAAATATCTTTTACTACAGCAATTAGCTCCTTTTTACTCTTTGCTTGTCCCATAATTGTGCCAACTTACCTTATTCCAGAATACTGAGCAGGCAACTACACTCCTCTTTTTAATTTTTACTTTCTTACGCGGATCCTGAGTTCATGTTGGCGTTCCTCACTGAAGTCCCTCATATTCAAAATCCATGTTCCAGGCGCCACTATGTGGCGGCCTGCAGCACAAGTCGAAACAGACCTCGAAGTAGGGAGTGGGAATGAACCTGAGACAAGAACACAAGGAATGGAGCCAAGACAAGTTCTGATCAATACTCTGGTTTATTCAGGCAAACACAAGCTTATATACAGAAAACAAAACTTTTTCAGCAATGCCTACATGCCTAAGGTCAGCTTCACCAGTGTCGTATAATAATTTATGCCTCTGTGACTGGCGCCCACTTCTCCAAGGTCGTACGATAAGGCCTCTATGCCTGGTGCTCACCTCACCTAGGCTGTATGTTAAATAATGCCATTGTAACTGGCGTCATCTCACCTGGGCTGCCTTCTCACCTAGGCTGTAGGATAAGGCCATTGTGTTAAGAGATCAAAGACCACCTGCAGCTCCCGAAGTCAAAGAGAAGCTGCAGCTCCCCACAACTTTCCATTAGGAAACATTTGTTCCAGATAATTAGCTTAAAGAACTTTCAATTCACTGGTTGTTTGCCACAGGAAATGTGGTTACTAGACAATAGGATTTCAGATCATTGAATTCACGTTTGGTTTTCAATGGGAAACGTTCTCAGTATACAAGCAGCTTCTATTCCTATGAATTCACTGTTAGTTTTCAATAGGAAATGTTTTTGTAGAAAAGTAGCTTAAAGAACTTTCAATTCATTGTTAGATTGCCACGGGAAATGTTGCTGCTAGACAATAAGATTGTAGAACATTGAATTCACATTTCGTTTCCAAAGGGAAATGGTCTTAGTATACAAGCAGCTTCTATTCCTCTGAATTCACTGTTAGTTTTCAATACGAAATGTTTGTCGCAGACAAGTAGCTTAAAGAATTTTCAATTCGCTGTTGGTTTGCCACAGGAACTATTGTAACTAGAAAATAAGATTGTAGAACACTGAATTCACAGTTAGTTTTCAACGGGAAATGTTCTTAGTATACGAGGAGCTTCCATTCCTATGAATTCATTTTAGTTTTCAATACGAAGCATTTGTCACAGACAATTGGCTTAAACAACTTTCAATTCACTGTTAGTTTGCCACTGGAAATGGTGTTAGTAGACAATATGATTGTAGAACTTTGAATGTACGGTTAGTTTTCAATGGGAAACGTTCATCGTATACAAGCAGCTTCTGTTCCTATGAGTTCACTGTTAGTGTTCATTGGGAAACGGTCTTAGTATACAAGCAGCTTCTATTCCTATGAATTCAGTGTTAGTTTTCACTGGGAAATGGTCTCATTATACAAGAAGCTTCTATTCCTTGAGTTCACTGTTTGTTTCCAATGGGAAATGGTCTTAGAAATCAAGCACCTAATATTCCTATGAATTCACTGTTAGCTTTCAATAGGAAATCTTTGTCACAGATAAGCAGCTTAAAGAACTTTCAATTCACAGGATGTTTGCCACGGGAATTGTTGTTACTAGACAATAAGATTGTAGAACTTTGAATTCACGGTTAGTTTTCATAGGGAAACGTACTTAGCATACAAGCAGCTTCCATTCCTATGAATTCATTCTAGTTTTTAGTAGGAAACATTTGTCACAGATAAGTAGCTTAAACAACTTTCAATTTACTGTTAGTTTTCTACGGAAAATGTTGTTACAACACAATAGGATTGTAGAACATTGAAATCACGGTTAGTTTTCAATGGGAAATGTTCATCGTATACAAGCAGCTTCTATTCCTATGAATTCACTGTTAGTTTCCATCAGGAAACATTTGTCACAGATAAGTTGCATAAAGAATGTACAATTCACTGGTAGTTTGCCATGGTAAATGTTGTTACTAGACAATAGTATTGTAGAACATTGAATTCGCGGGAAGTTTTCAATGGGAAACGTTTTTAGTATACAAGCAGCTTCAATTCCTGTGAATTCACTGTTAGTTTTCATTGGGACATGGTCTTTGTATACAAGCAGCTTCTATTCCTGTGAATTCACTGATAGTTTTCAATGGGAAATGGTCTTAGTATACAAGCAGCTTCTATTCCTATGAATTCACTGTTAGTTTTCAATAGGAAAAGTTTTTTGCAGATAAGTACTTTAAAGAACTTTCAATTCACTGGTAGTTTGCCACGGGAAATGTTGTTACGAGACAATAGGATTGTAGAACATTGAATTCACAGTTAGTTTTCAATGGGAAACGTTCTTAGTATACAAGCACCTTCTATTCCTGTAAATTCCCTGTTAGTTTTCAGTAGGAAACATTTGTCGCAGATAAGTAGCTTAAAGAACTTTCAATTCACTGTTAGCTTGCCATGGAAGCTATTATTTTAGGCAATAGGATTGTAGAACATTGAAATCCCGGTTAGTTTTCATTTGGAAACGTTCTTACTAAACAAGCAGCTTCTGTTCCTATGAACTGACTGTTAGTTTTCATTGGGAAATGGTCTTAGTGTAATAGCAGCTTCTATTACTATGAATTTACTGTTACTTTTCATTAGGAAATATTTGTCGCAGATAAGTAGTTTAAAGAACTTTCAAATCACTTAGTTTGCCACAGGAAATGTTGTTACTAGACCACAGGATTGTAGAACATTGAATTCACAGTTAGTTTTCAATGCGAAACGTTCTTAGTATACAAGCATCCTCTATTCCTCTGTTTTCACTGTTAGTTTCAATAGGAAATATTTCTCGCAGATAAGTAGCCTAAACAATTTTCAATTCACTGTTAGTTTGCCACGGCAAATGTTGTTAATAGACAATAGGATTGTAGAACATTGAATTCACTGTTAGTTTCCAATGGCAAATGTACTAAGTATACAAGCAGCTATTATTCCTATGAATTCACTGTCAGGTTTCATTGGGACACGGTGTTAGTATACAAGCAGCTTCTATTCCTATGAATTCACTGTTGGTTTCCATTAGGAAACATTTGTCGCAGATAAGTGGCTTAAAGAACTGTCAATTCACTGTTAGTTTGCCACCGGAAATGTTGTTACTAGACAATAAGATTGTAGAACATTGAATTCACGTTTAGTTTTCAGTGGCGAACCTTCTAAGTATACAAGCAGGTTCTATTTTCTGTGAGTTTACTGTTAGTTTTGATTGGGAAACGTTTTTGGTATACAAGCAGCTTCTCTTTCTTGGAATTAACTGTTAGTTTTCAAAGGGAAATGGTCTAAGTATACAGGCAGTTTCTATTCCTATGAATTCACTGTTAGTTTTCAATAGGAAAGGTTTGTCGCAGAAAAATCGCTTAAGCAACTTTCAATTCACTGTTAGTTTGCCACAGGAACTGATGTTACTAGAAAATAAGATTGTAGAACA
>CM070791.1:31887736-31925016 GCA_036346955.1 Dipus sagitta
AGAACTTACAAACCCATAACTGCTCTTTGTGTGAGAAAGCATGAAATGCAATTAATAAACTTAGATAATATTCTTTCAACATAGGGATTTCACCACATCTTTGTATCTCTGTAATCACTCCATTAGTACTTTGAAAAGAAGAACCATTAAAAGAACTTGAACAAAAACTAACGCATACTTGATGGACTCTAATCAGATTGTCTACGAAGAACATTTCCCATTGTAAACCAACAGTCAATTCAAAGTTTTATTAGCTGATTGTGTACTAGGAACATTTCCCATTGTAGACCCAAAGTGAATTCTAAGTTTTTCTTCTTAACGTAGCATTTGAGTGTCACAAGAGAGGGTTTTCTGTAACATATAAGTTCTCTAACATAGCAAACTAGAATGAAGAGAACTTAGAAACTCATAACTGCTTGTGGAGTGAGAGCACAGAAAATACAATTAATACTCTTAGATCATGTTCATTCAATGCAGAGATTTCAACATACCTTTGTCTCTCTGTAATCATTACATTATTACTTTGAAAAGAAGAACTGTGAAAAGGACTTGTACAAAAACTAATGCATACTTATTGCACTCTAATCAGATTGTCTACTAAGAACATTGCTCATTGTAAATGTAAAGTGAATTCAAAGTTATTCTTCTTGTTGTAGAATTTGAGTGTCATAAGAAAGGGTTTCCTGTAATGTACAAGTTCCCTAACAAAGCAAAGAAGAACTGAATAGAACTTACAAACTTATAACTGCCCGTGGAGTGAGAAAGTATGAAATACAATTAATACACTTAGATAATATTCATACAATGCAGGGAGTTCAACACACATGTGTCGCTCTGAAATCATTATGGTATTACTTTGGAAAGAACAACCATCAAAAGAGCTTGTACAAAACTAACTCATACTTGTTGTACTCTAATGAGATTGTCTACTAAGAATATTTCCCATTGTAAACTAGCAGTGAATTCAAAGTTCAATAAACACATTGTCTGATGAGAACATTTCCCATTGTACACTAAAAGTGAATTCAAAGTTCTTCTTCTGATTGTAGAATTTTAGTGTCATAGCATATATTTTTCTGTACTATTTAAGTTCCCTAGCATAGCAAACAAGAATTGAAGAGAACTTACAAACTCCTCGTGGCATGAGAGCACATGAAATACAATTAATATACTTAGAACATGTTCTTTCAATGCAGAGATTTCACCGCATCTTTGTCTCTCTGTAATCATTATGTTATTGCTTTGACAAGAAGAACCGTCAAAAGAACTTATACAAAAACTGTCACATACTTGTTGCACTCTAATGAGATTGTCTACTAAGAACATTTCCCATTGAAAACTAACAGTGAATTCAAAGTTCTTCTAATTGTAGAATTTGACTGTCATAACAAATGGTTTTCTGTAACATTTAAGCTCCCTAGCATATCAAACAAGAACTGAATAGAACTTACAAGCTCATAACTGCCCATGGTATGAGAAAGTATGAAATACAATTAATACACTTAGATAATGTTCATACAATGCAGGGAGTTCAACACATGTTGGTGCTCTGAAATCATTATGTTATTACTTTGAAAAGAAAAACCATTGAAAGAACTTGTACAAAACTAACTCATATTTGTTGCACTCTAATACGATTGTCCACTAAGAACATTTCCCATTGTAAACTAACAGTGAATTCAAAGTTCACTAAGGAGATTGTTTAATGAGACCATTTTTCATTTTAAACTAAAAGGGAATTCAAAGGAATTCTTCTGATTGTAGAATTTGAGTGTCATAACAAATGTTTTTCTGTAATATTTAAGTTTTCCAGAATAGCAAGCAAGAGCTGAAGAGAACTTACAAACTGATAACTGCTTGTGGTGTGAGAGTGCATGAAATACAATTAATGCAGTTAGATCATGTTCATTCAATGCAGGGATTTCACCACATCTGTGTCTGTCAGTAATCATTACGTTATTCCATTGAAAAGAAGAACAATCTAAAGAACTTGTACAAAAACTAACTCATACTTGTTGCACTCTAGTGAGATTGTCTACTAAGAATATTTCCTACTCTAAACTAACTGTGAATTCAATGTTCTATAAGCTCATTGTCTACTAAGAATGTTTCCCATTGTAAACCAAAAGTGAATTCAAAGTTCTTCCTCTGATTGTAGAATTTTTGTGTCATAAGAAAGGTTTTATTTTTTTTTTAACATTAAGTTCCCTAACATAGCAAACAAGAACTAAAGAGAACTTACCAACTCATAACTGCTTGTGGCATGAGAGCGCATGAAATACAATTAATACACTTAAGTCATGTTCATTCAACACAGGGATTTCACCATGTCTTTGTCTCTCTGTAATCATTATGTTATTACATTGAAAAGAAGAACCATCAAAAGAACTTCTACAAAAACTTACTCATAGTTGTTGCACTCTAATGGGATTGTCTACTAAGAACATTTCCCATTGTAAACTAAAAGTGAATTCAAAGTTCTTCTTATGATGTAGAACTTGAGTGTCTTAACAATTGTTTTTCTGTAATATTAAGTTGCCAAACATAGCAAGCAAGAACTGGAGAGTACTTACAAACTCATAACTGCTCGTAGTGAGAGAAAGCTCGAAATACTTTTAATACACTTAGATCACGTTCATTCAATGCAGGGATGTCAACACATCTTTGTCGCTCTGAAATCATTATGTTATAACTTTGACAAGAAGAACCATCAAAAGAACTTGTACAAAAACTGACTCATACTTGTTACACTCTAATCATTGTTTATTAAGATCATTTCACATTGTAAACTAACAGTTTGTATAAAGTTCTATAAGCTGATTGTCTACTAATATATTTCCTATGTAAACTAAAAGTGAATTCAAAGTTCTTATTCTGATTATAGGATTTGAGTGTCATAAGTAATGTTTTTGTGTAATATTTAAGTTCCCTAACATAGCAAACAAGAACGGAAGATAACTTACAAGCTCATATCTGCTCATGGTGTGAGAAAGGAAAAAATAAAATTAATACACTTAGATCATGTTCTTTCAATTCAGGGATTTCAACATGCCTTTGTCACAGTCTCTTAGCTCTGAAATCATTATGTTATTACTTTGAAAAGAGGAACCACCAAAAGAACTTGTGCAATGAACCTCATGTGCTTTCCCCAATTATACTTGCATGAGACAATTACACACAATCGAAACCATTTTTTTCTCATGAACTTGCCCTGTGCTAACATGTACCGAATGAACTAAACATGAAGAAGTTCTCATTTAGTCCAATGAGGGATGAATCAAACAATCTAACTTGTAGTCACCAGAAGACTTTGAGACATTATCCATCTGTTTGAATGCTTGACATGCTTATGATTCATACGTTATAACATGAAAGTATCCTAAGGCTTAGAAAATAGGGCCATAGATATTAGATGGAAAAGAAAACATGGTTGTGCTAAGTTTACACTTATGATGATTGATAGCTGATATATCCAAAACTGGCCTGAGTAACCTGCACACATTCCTCTCATATTAGTTACCAATCCGATGCAGATGAGATCAATGAAGTGTGGATCAAAATCACTCATGATAAAAGGTCCTATGAACTTCGATGTATGAAAAGATCACTGCAAGGAGATATGCTTTCATTGGGGTTAACACAGGGTGAAACATATACTTACCTGCAACAAAAGACTGTGTAAAAACAGGTAGCAATTACTGTTTCAATGGTCCCTACACCTTTGCCATAATATAAGAAGTTGCAATCACAGAATTTTATGACATGAAAAGCATGTCACATGAGACAAATGGACACTGCACTTGTCTTCAAGTAGCTCAATGACAGCAAACCTGCTGGGCAGAAAATCCACTGCCATTTCTTCCCAACCGAGCAACTTTCACAGTTGTATATCTTAGGCAGTGTGAATGGGTTCTTCTATTTCTTTGTGTAATCTAAGACACTGATGCTATAGGAATGAGAATTGATATAAATTGTAGGTAAAGATATCATTATTGTTGACCCATATTTCATTTCCACTCAATGGAAGCTACATTTCTGATCTCTGCTCAGGACAAATAAGCCAAATAGAACTGTGCTTTCCTCAGAGAAGTTGCATGGAAAGCCATGTAGGATAAGTATAGTATGCACATGTAAACAAATAGGTTGATTTTCATCAACATTAAATGAGCTACGCAAATGAAATACCCTCTCTGAAAGGAGTTTGCATGACATTTGCAGAGAAACACAGCAGAATCACAGGTTCTTACACTGACTTCAAAGGACATACATTAACACAGTTGTGTTTGGATGAACTCATCTGGACATTTCGCTACACAGTAAAGATTTGATGACGAACAGAAACTGTGTGCAATGAACCTCATGTGCTTACCCCAATTACGATATCTGTCTGACTTGCATGAGACAAGAATACACAATTGAAACCAAGTTGTTTCTCATTAACTCACACTGCACTAACATGTATGGAGTGAACTAAACACTAAGACATTCTTATTTCGTCTAGTGCAGGATGAATCAAAGAATCTAATTTGTACATCAACAGACCACTTTGAGAGAGTGTGCATCTGTTTCAATATTTGACACCCTTATGATTCCTGTGTTATGACAGGAAAGTCTCCTAAGAATTAGGAAATAGAGCCATAGATATTAAATGGAAAAGAAAACACGGTTGTGCTAAGTTTACACTTCTGATGAACGATAGCTGCATTACAGTGATACCCGAGGCATACAAAACTGGCCTGAATAACCTGCATGCACACTTCTCAAATTAGTTACCAATAAGATGCAGATGACATCAATGAAGTGCAGATCAAAGGCACTTATGATCAAATGAGCTGTGAGCTTCGATGTATGAAAAGAACTCTGCGAAGAGATATGCTTTCATTGGGTTTAAGTCAGGGTGAAACATATACTTATCTTCAACAGAAGACTGTGAGAAAACAGGTAGCAATTACTGTTTCAATGGTCCCTACACATTTGCCATAATATAAGAAGTTGCAATCACAGAATTTTGTGACTTGAAAAGCATGTACCATGAGAAAAATAGACACAATGCTAGTCTCCAACTAGCCCAACATTTCAATTGTATCTTAATGAGAGCAAAAATGCTGTGCAGAAAAATCCACTGCCATTTCTTCCCAACCAAACAACTATTCAGAGTTAGATATCTTAGGCAGTGTGAATGGGTGCTTCCTTTTCTTTCTGTAAGACAGTCGTTGTATATGAACCAGAATTGATGTAAATTGAAGGTAAAGATATCATTATTGTTGACCCATATTAAATTTCCACACAATAAAGGCTATATTTCTGATCACTGTTCAGTACAACTAAGCCAAATGGAACTGTGCTCCCCTCAGAGAAGTCACTTTTCCATGTAGGAAAAGTTTAGTATGCACATATAAGCAAAGAGATTGATTTTTGCCAACTTTAAATGAGCTTCATGAATGAAATACCCTCTCCGAAAAGAGTTTGCATGACATTTGCAGAGGAACACAGCAGAAAAACGGCTTCTAACACTGACTTCAAAGGAAAACATTAAACAAATCTGTTGCAATAGTTTCATTTTTCCATGAAAGATCCATAATTTTGGAAGTGGAATTTCCATGAGGTTAAGGAAACACCAGAATCATTCCATGAAAACGTGTACCTTCACAAAGTGTTCTTATGTCATTTGTGTGCCGCTCTTCCTACTAGGGTGAAAGCTGACATACATTCTTATTTAACTCTGCTGACAATAATGTCTGGTGCCTGCGACCAACAAAGATAACATTCAGAATTATGTAAGGTGAGCAATCAAAGTCAATGTGTTTTGCCCAGTGTGGTGAGAGCTAAGCAATGCCCTAAGAGCCAATTCCAAAGTTTCCTCTATTGCTACGGCATAATAGAGGTAAACTCCAGAAGATATCTTGGACTTCAACAGAAACTTCTGAGAAAGAGTGGGTATTCCTGTCTCAATGGTTTCCTCATGGCTTGTTACAGAAATTATGAAGGGAAAATTCCTAAGGCCAACAAGTGCTACTTGGGCACTATGTGGCAACGGGAACACAGATGTGTATAGATGAAATCATCTGGACATTTCACCACACAGTAAAGATATGATGAAGAAGAGACAGTGTGCAATGAACCTCACATGCTTTCCCCAATTATGACATCTTTCTGACATGCATGAGACAAGTATACACAATTGAAACCAAGTTGTTTCTCTGGAACTTGTTCTGCGCTAACATGTATGGAATGAACTAAACACAAAGACCTTCTCACTTCATCCAATTCAGGATGAATCAAAGAATCTAACTTGTAGGTCAACAGAACACTTTGAGACAGTATGCATTTGTTTCAATGCTTGACACACTTATGATTCCTGTGTTATGACATGAAAGTCTCCTAAGGTTTAGGAAATAGACCCATATGTTTTAGATGGAAAAGAAAACATGGTTTTGCTAAATTTACACTTACAATGAAGGATAGCTGAATTCCAGTGATAACTGAGGCATACAATACTGGCCTGAATAACCTGCATGCACTCCTCTCAAATTAGTTACCAATCAGATGCAGATGAGATCAGTGAAGTGTGGATCAAAAGCAGTTATGATCAAACATGCTATGAGCTTCGATGTACAAAAAGAACTTGGCTGATAGATATGCTTTCATTGGGATTAACTCAGGGTGAAACATAAACTTATCTTCAACAGAAGACTATGAGAAAACAGGTAGCAAGTACTCTTTCTATGGTCCTTTGCCATAGTATAAGAAGTTGCAATCACAGAATTTTGTGACTTTAAAAGCATGTACCATATTACAAATGGAAATGATGCCCGTCTCCAACTAGCCCTACATTTCAATTGTAGCTAAATGATAGCAAACCTGCTGGGCAGAAAATCCACTGCCATTTCTTCCCAAGCATGCAATGTTTCAGAGTTAGATATTTCATTTCTACTCAAAGAAGGCTACATTCTAATCACTGTTCAAGGACAATGACAACAAATGGAACTGTGCTCCCTCAGAGCAATTGCCTTTCCATGTAGGAAACGTTTAGTGTGCACATGTAAACAAATAGGTTGATTTTTGCCAACATTAAATGAGCTATGATGCCGCGGACTGACTCTCGGGGAGATCAGGACCGAGGGAGAACAAGGGCGAAGGTTCAAGGAGGACTCAGGATTCGGCGAGGAAATGACAGACAGACACACTCTAAGTTGAATATGCTGCTGCCATTTACTGAAGGTTTCATGAAGGTTTTATACAGATTGAACAAGGAAACTTGGCATATTAACAAGTGATCTCAGACTATTATTCTAAAACAATCTAAACTACTTTCCATTCTATATTATACATTCAGAGCTAACAAGGAGGAAATACCCATTTCTCAAGCACGTCTCGCACCATTGACCACAATAAGTGTTCTCAGACATTCAGAGCTATCAAGGGTTAGGAGGTAGGAAATATACTGCTAGTTCTAAGAATTACGTCTCACACCATGGTTCGCGGCGCACGCCACTGCTCACAGTGTTCCTAGGAACTTGACACAGCTGTATGCAATTCCATTTCTTAACTCTTTAGTTACTGAGTAAGAGATATTTCTTCACTAAGTAGTTTGTTTTTCTTCTTAGTTAGGGGCTTAATGATTCTTCCCCACTGAGTAATTTGTTTATTAATTCCTCAAGAGGGCTGGAAATATTTCCAGCCATGATTCCACCAGTACTGTAAAGCAGGCCTGATTTCTTTAAATACTGTTGTTTCTCCTCTCTGCTGTTTTACACCCACTATATCTGTTCCCTCTTAGCCTCTCTATTTTAACCTTCAAAGGACTAGTCTCATTTTCATAAATGAATAACTGCTTCTATTCTACTGCATCCAGGAATTGCCCTAAAGATAGATTTTTATCTCTACTTATATTGTGTACTTCTTCAACGGCCCGAATCAACGGTGGAGCTGCCCCAATAGTCAGATTGTTCTCAGTGTTCCCATCAGTCACAGAAATAGGCTTATGATTAGTTTGTGGGGTTTTTTGTGAAAGGGCTATAAGGAAGAAAAACAAGAATATAAGACAAACACATGTCCAAAGACGCAAGCAACTGGGCCTTCGAGGCTTATCTACGACAGGCGGAACCATCACAGTTGCCGACTGCCAAGGGGTCACCGGGGGCATCCCTCCGTGGAGTACTGGCCCTCTGTCCTCGGCACCCATCCTATGAAACATCATTTCTTCTGTTACACAGGCGAGTTTGCCGTGGCTATGGCAGTTCCCCCTTTTTTGTTTTTAAAATGCAGCTCAAAGGCTTCTTGCTTCACAGTGTTGATAGCACTGAAAAGACATTTAAAAATGATAGGAAAGAGAAACACAGCCAATAGCAAAAGAAAAATAATTACCCCAATAAAGATAAAGTATTGAATCCAATTTAAAGGGTTTAAGTGTTTTATTTGTGTCTCAAGATCCTTAGCTAAAGATTCCAATCCTCCCATCTGCAAATGAGACTGACTTATAGCTGTTATATCTTTTTGTAAAGATTCTAAATCATGGGTAATATCATTATCTTTCCATACTCCCTGAAGATGAGCCTTAACTTTTTCCCAGGATTCCGAGGCATTATATGGTAGAGGAGTAACACAGATAGATTGAAAATTAACATGGCATCTGGTGGACAGCGTGGTCTTCAAGTTAGCCAAATCTTGCCCTAAAGCTAAAACTACTTCTTCAAGAATATTAATTTTTGCTTCTAATTTAGTATCAATAGCAGCTTGTTCCAATAAAGCAGAAGTAATATTTTTATTTAAAGAATTCACATAATGAGCTGTGTGAATTTCCTGTACTAGAGCAGTGGTTGCAACAGCGAAAGTTGTTAATATTGAAATGAGTGCTGCGATACCTAAGATAAGGGCAGCAACAAATCTCTTTGGTCGCAACAATTCATTTACTGATTTTAAAACTTGCAAAGCAGAATTATCATACCAAGGATCTGTCCCTTAATCTGCTGGCAGCATAACATATGGTGGCCGCCGTACTATTAATATAGTACCTAAATCTTTTGATTCTCCTGAAGAAATACAATTAGTCAGTTTACAAAAATGACAATGCACATGATAAGATTTCCCTACTTTGGTAATATTAACAAGACTTGATTGAGCTAATAGTAAAGCATTAGGATACGCAGCGCAGGCTTTAATAGCTATAGGTTCAGGTTTAGTCATATTAGGCTTTCTTTCCAATATCATACCAGAAGCAGCTACTAACCTAAACAGGTCTGAATGAATTCGAGAAACATTGCCTTGCATTGCAACCCAGATTGGACTAACAAAGCCACTTGAGTACCAACGTCTTATTTTTTCCCCAAACATGTCTTGTAGTTGGAAATTATTAAACTTTGCTTTGTTAGCCTTAATGTATTCCTCATATTTTCCTTCTCCTGAGGAAGCAGAAAAATCCCAAATTTCCATATCTGATCCTTTAGGGTTGAAATAAGTAGCTGCATTCGGAAAGCCACATGACAACCAGGCAGGATATTTTGTTAAAGAAGAATCCCAAAATTGATCCTTATCTCTATATTTCAATAAACAAGAAGTAATTGGCATTTTGTATACATGAAGATAAGATTCATTAAAAGTAGTGAAACCTAATGTTTGCATTTGTAACTCCCACATCCATCGCTTACCGGCGTTCTTTCTGTCAGGGGCGTCTGTCAGAAAAGTTCTATAGCTGGTGCGGAGACAGCCCTGAGGTACCTTCCCCTGAAGAACCAGGCAGATCGGTAAAGAATCAGCCCGTCCTTCGTAATTTATAAACGAGGAGGTACTTAGTCTGGCCTCTGAATCTTGGGCTCCGCCTACATGCAGTGAGTCATTAGTCAGAATTTTAATATAATTATCATCTAGCCATCCTACGGGTTGCAATAGAGGAGGGTTAGGAACATATGCCCAGTAAGGAGTTCCCCGCACTTTAGGAGTTACAGCCAGTAATGACAGAAAAGCCATAAAATACATGGAAGCAGTCAGGGGCTTCCCCTGAGCGCGCAATAAATCTTTAGCTGTTCGCGTGAAGAGTCTCAGCTTCGTCCATGTCAGATCGATTTTCTTTGGCGCTTTCAGTTTCAGTTTTTCCATCTGCCTCAGCAGCTGCTCGCTTCGCCGCCTCATCCTTCTTCGGCGTCTGCGTGCAGTCTGGGCGGATGAGTCTGTCTGGGATCCACACGGGAGTGTCTGTATCCTGTGGAAAGACACAAGCATATCCTCGTCCCGAGGTTATTAACACATCCGGTCCTTTCCAGGACCCGGTTAAGAGATCTTTCCAGAACACTTTTGGCAACGAGGCAGAAGATTGATGAGACCAATGCGAGAGCGCTGGAGTTTTCTTTTGCTCATTTGTGTTTAAATGATTTATTACA
This sequence comes from Dipus sagitta, assembly GCA_036346955.1. Lineage (NCBI taxonomy): Eukaryota > Metazoa > Chordata > Mammalia > Rodentia > Dipodidae > Dipus > Dipus sagitta. The sequence goes on from CM070791.1 coordinate 31,898,113, forward strand.
AAAAGACTATGAGATAAAATATGATGAGGAGAAAAATATTTATTAGCATTTTGCAGCCTTTCAATCTGTAACTTTAAGATTTGATGAGCTCTTTCAATAATAGCTTGGCCTTGTGGATTGTAAGGAATACCTGTTGTATGCACAATTTTCCATTGAGCGCAAAAATGCTTAAAACTTTTAGAAGTGTATGCAGGACCATTATCTGTTTTTATCTGTGAGGGACAACCCATAACTTGAAAACAATAAATAAGGTGTTGTATTACATCTTTTAGTGCCTCTCCAGATCTAGCAGTAGCACATATAAAATGAGAAAAGGTATCAATTGTAACATGGACATAGCTTAATTTCCCAAATGAAGGCACATGCGTCACGTCCATCTGCCAAAGTGTGTTAGGTTTTAAACCTCGGGGGTTAACTCCAATTTTTTGCACATGATGAGTTGGTGGACAAGCCCCACACTGCTTCACTATTTGTCTTGCTTGTTCTCTAGTGATATTAAACATTTTTTTTAATGTTAGGGCATTTTGATGATGAATTTGATGACTCTCCTGAGCTTCTGCAACAGTCCCTACAACAGTTCTTGTTAGCATATCAGCCATGGCATTTCCCTGGGCCAAAGGGCCAGGCAAATTGGAATGCCCTCGTATATGCCCAATATAGAATTTTTCTTTCCTGTTATGAATTAATTTCTGTAATTCTTGTAATAAAGGTAAAATTGTAGAAGTCCCAACTAAAAGGGCAGTCTCTAAGGCTGGAAACAAATTCACCACATACTTAGAATCTGAATATAAGTTAAAAGGTTGAGGGAAATTTGCAAAAGCTAAGATGACTGCTTTAATTTCAGCTCGCTGAGCTGAGGTCTGGTTTACGTCCTCTGTAAGTGGCTGTATACCTGGTGTATAAACCATAGCCCTTCCTGAGGAAGAACCATCTGTAAAAATAACTAATGTCTGTTTAAGCGGTTCCTGTGAACAAAGTCTGGGGAAAACTAATTCCACTCTTTTAGTGAATTCAATAATAGGATGTTTTGGATAATGATATAAAATCTGGCCCACATATCCTTGCAAAGCAATAATCCAATCTTCATTATTCTGTATCAACCATTCGACTTGCTGTTTATTATATGGTGTCACAAGTATGTGAGGCTCTTTGCCAAACAATTCTTTTGATCTTTGTCTGCCTTTCATAATTAACAAAGAGCACATATAAGGATAGTCTGCTAAACTCTTTACCTGTATATGAGGAAGATGTAACCATTCTAACACTCCTTGTTGCCATAGGCAAGCTGTAGGAGTATGTCCTGTAGCAAACATTAGCAATGACCATTTATTTTGATAATTTATTTGTTTAACTCTTGCTTCTGTTAAAGCCTGTTCAACTAAGGCTAAAGCCTTCAAGGCTTCAGAGGTCAGTATTCTGGGAGACCTCGGATGTGAGTCTCCATGCAAGATAGAGAAAAGAGGACTCAAAGCCCCAGTGGGTATTTTCAAGTGTGGACGAATCCAGTTGATGTCTCCTAATAATTTTTGGAAATCATTTAAAGTTTTTAACTTATCTTTTCTGATAGTGACTTTCTGTGTTTGAATATAATCATTATGAATCCATTGTCCTAAATAACTTAAAGGCTTATTTTTCTGAATTTTTTCAGGAGCAATAATCAAACCATATGCTGTTAATTGTTCTATAGTATCTTTAAGAATGTTTTCTAACTTTTCTTTATCAAGATGTGCCAATAGAATATCATCCATATAGTGAATTATATATGCGTCTGCATATGTTTTTCTTATCTTGAATAATGCTTGGTCCACAAATTTTTGACATAACGTTGGACTGTTTTTCATACCCTGTGGCAATGTTCTCCATTGATATCTCTTATAAGGTCGTTGAAAATTTGAAGCTGGTACACTAAAAGCAAAACATGGACTGTCCTCAGGATTTAATTTTATTGTAAAGAAACAGTCCTGCAAGTCTATTATGATAATTTGCCAACCTTCTGGAATTGCTACAGGAGAGGGAAGCCCAGGTTGAAGGGCCCCCATATCTTCCATGACTGTATTGACAGCTCTTAAATCTTGCAATAATCTCCATTTACCTGATTTTTTCTTTATCACAAATACTGGAGTATTCCACGGACTATTAGATTCCTCTAAATGTCCTTTTTCTAATTGTTCTTGTACAAGTTGTTCTAGAGCCTGTAATTTTTCCTGTGTTAGGGGCCACTGACTTACCCATACAGGCTCTGTTGTTAACCATTTTATTTTATCTGCATATAAATTCTCTGCAGTGGCCCCTATATAAAATGCTGTTCATTAAGTTGATCAGCTGTTACCAGTCTTAAATTCATACTTTCTAGCATGTCTCTTCCCCAAAGTGAAAAGGGCAGGGAAGGTAAAACATAAGGCTGTATATAACCTGATTTTCCTTCATCTTCCCATGTCAATAGAGTTGTACTCTGCATAACACCAGAGGCAGAGCCTAGTCCTAACAAAGATGACCCTGTCTTATGTACAGGCCAATTCGAGGGCCACTCAGAGGCTGAAATACATGTCCTATCTGCCCCTGTATCTAAAAGTCCTTTAAATTTTCTTCCATTTATTTTAATAACCTTAAAAGGCCTTTCATTTAATTCCTGCACCCAGGCTACTATATCTGTAGAACCAAACTGACCCATATCCCTTTTCTTCTTCAGGATAGGATTAGGTAAGTTAACGTAGGGTAGCAGCAATAACTGTGCTATTCTTTGTCCTTTATGTATTTGTATTGTTTCTGATAATGGTCTAACCATGATTTTTATATCGTTCTGTGAATCAGCATCTATAACACCTGGCAGAACTTCAAAGTTCTTTTGATAATTAGAACTCCTTCCAATAATCAGTCCAACTGTTTGAGGCAATAATTGTCCTGAAACAGCTGTAGGGACTAAAGTTATTCCATCCCATTTAGAGAGAATCATATCTTTACTGCTGGCAAGGTCAAGCCCTGCACTCCCTGGTGTGGCTCGAGGAAGTTGATGAATAGTAAACTCTGGAGCAAGAGGATTTAATTTTAATTCCTTCTGCTCTTGAGAAGGAGCCCCCTTTTGTTCTGGGCTAGGAGCTCGCCCCTTCTCTAGTTTTTTGGTTCCTTTTCCTCCTCTTCTCCCCCTGTAAGGGGGGTTCCATCTTTGTGGAACTTAGATTTGCATTCATTTTTCCAATGTCTCCCCTTTTTACATCGGGGACACAATCCTGGAGGTGGCCCTCTCTTATTGGGCCCTGTAGATTGTTGTTTACAATCCTTTTGTGTATGACCTGGCTTATTGCATTTGAAACATACTGGATTTTGTGTAGAGGCTTGTTTCCCTCCTCCATATGTTTTCTTTACAAAGGCGCTGAATCTCTGACCTTTCATGGCTGCAGCGTAAGCCATTCCCTGGATTACTGCTGGTGAGGCGTCCATGCATGCTTTGATATAATCTTGTGTGGTTCCTGTTTTCCTAATTGGTCTAATTAGGTCTTGGCACAACGCATTGGCATTTTCCCAAGCCAATTGTTTTAAAAGCATAGATGTCCCCTCTGAAGGGGGAAGCATACGATGGATAGCTTCCTCTAATCGGGCAATGAAATCCTGATAACTTTCTTCATTGCCCTGTCTGATCCCTGCTAAAGCTCCACCCTTGGCTCCCGGAGGAGGGAGCTGTCGCCAAGCCATGACTGCATTTCGAGTTATCAATTCTAATACTTCTCGAGGAATGGCTGTCTGTGCCTGATTGGTTGAATATTGCTCTGTGCCCAGGAACATACTTATTGTTGGCTTAGGGCCTCTTTTCTTTATAGAATCTGTTATAGATTCTCTAGCTCTGTCCTCATATTCAGTTCTCCACAGAATATAATCTCCAGGGGAAAGAGTAGCCTTAGCAGTCTGATACCAGTCATATGGAGTTAGCCAAAGACTGGACAACATTTCCAATACTTGTATGGTATAAGGAGCAGAAGGACCAAAGGTCTTAACTGCATATTGCAATTCTTTTAAGGTTTTAAGAGGAATAGGTTCCCAAACAGGTTCATCATTATCAGTGAGTTGTTCTGCTATGGGGAACATCATAGAACAGTCCCCTGAGGCTCTAGCCTCTTTCATTGCCCCCTGGAACCCCAAGGGTGGCAACGTCAAAGGTGGCCTCTTAGATGTCCTCAATGGTTTAGTCTTTTTGACATTCCACCGTAACGGTGGGTGTCCATGGAAATGATCTCGATCTTCCTCATCTATATGTATTCTTTCTATTTCATCATCTAGTCCCCAATCATCATCATCATTTATATTAACCTCTGCTAGAGGAGGGGCTGTTGGCTGAGTCTCTGGGGGTTGTAAAGGACATAACTCCCCATCCTCAGCTTCCTCTAATGCCACCTCACCATAAATGGGCTCTTCTGATGCTGTTTCTTTAATGAGTCCCTCAAAAGGATTTTCACTCAAAATTTCTCGAATTTGTAACCACAGGGAGAACGCCTGGGCGGGCAAGGTTTTTGCCCCATGCTTTTGAACGTATCTACGCATTTCACGTCCCACTCTTTTCCAATCCTCAAGTGTCATGGCACCTTCCTCCATAAACCAAGGGCTGGCCTGTTTCAAAAATAACATGAACTCTTCCAGAACCTTAGTTGACACATTGAACCCGTTTTTAGCCAACATGCGTTGTACCATGACCCCTAACATTTTCTCATTTTTACTCAATGAATGCCCCATGGTTCCTCTTATGATTACTCACTCTTAACCAGTGATCCTTTACTGGCGGGACTGCAGTTCCCTGGTGAGAGCCGATCCTAAATCCTGAGAAAGAAAAAAGGAAAGAAGAAAGATTACCTGTCCTTCAGGTCCCTGTTCGGGCGCCACCTGCCGCGGACTGACTCTCGGGGAGATCAGGACCGAGGGAGAACAAGGGCGAAGGTTCAAGGAGGACTCAGGGATTCGGCGAGGAAATGACAGACAGACACACTCTAAGTTGAATATGCTGCTGCCATTTACTGAAGGTTTCATGAAGGTTTTATACAGATTGAACAAGGAAACTTGGCATATTAACAAGTGATCTCAGACTATTATTCTAAAACAATCTAAACTACTTTCCATTCTATATTATACATTCAGAGCTAACAAGGAGGAAATACCCATTTCTCAAGCACGTCTCGCACCATTGACCACAATAAGTGTTCTCAGACATTCAGAGCTATCAAGGGTTAGGAGGTAGGAAATATACTGCTAGTTCTAAGAATTACGTCTCACACCATGGTTCGCGGCGCACGCCACTGCTCACAGTGTTCCTAGGAACTTGACACAGCTGTATGCAATTCCATTTCTTAACTCTTTAGTTACTGAGTAAGAGATATTTCTTCACTAAGTAGTTTGTTTTTCTTCTTAGTTAGGGGCTTAATGATTCTTCCCCACTGAGTAATTTGTTTATTAATTCCTCAAGAGGGCTGGAAATATTTCCAGCCATGATTCCACCAGTACTGTAAAGCAGGCCTGATTTCTTTAAATACTGTTGTTTCTCCTCTCTGCTGTTTTACACCCACTATATCTGTTCCCTCTTAGCCTCTCTATTTTAACCTTCAAAGGACTAGTCTCATTTTCATAAATGAATAACTGCTTCTATTCTACTGCATCCAGGAATTGCCCTAAAGATAGATTTTTATCTCTACTTATATTGTGTACTTCTTCAACGGCCCGAATCAACGGTGGAGCTGCCCCAATAGTCAGATTGTTCTCAGTGTTCCCATCAGTCACAGAAATAGGCTTATGATTAGTTTGTGGGGTTTTTTGTGAAAGGGCTATAAGGAAGAAAAACAAGAATATAAGACAAACACATGTCCAAAGACGCAAGCAACTGGGCCTTCGAGGCTTATCTACGACAGGCGGAACCATCACAGTTGCCGACTGCCAAGGGGTCACCGGGGGCATCCCTCCGTGGAGTACTGGCCCTCTGTCCTCGGCACCCATCCTATGAAACATCATTTCTTCTGTTACACAGGCGAGTTTGCCGTGGCTATGGCAGTTCCCCCTTTTTTGTTTATAAAATGCAGCTCAAGGCTTCTTGCTTCACAGTGTTGGATAGCACTGAAAAGACATTTAAAAATGATAGGAAAAGAGAAACCACAGCAATAGCAAAAGAAAATAATTACCCCAATAAGATAAAGTATTGAATCCAATTTAAAGGGTTTAAGTGTTTTATTTGTGTCTCAAGATCCTTAGCTAAAGATTCCAATCCTCCCATCTGCAAATGAGACTGACTTATAGCTGTTATATCTTTTTGTAAAGATTCTAAATCATGGGTAATATCATTATCTTTCCATACTCCTGAAGATGAGCCTTAACTTTTTCCCAGGATTCCGAGGCATTATATGGTAGAGGAGTAACACAGATAGATTGAAAATTAACATGGCATCTGGTGGACAGCGTGGTCTTCAAGTTAGCCAAATCTTGCCCTAAAGCTTAAACTACTTCTTCAAGAATATTAATTTTTGCTTCTAATTTAGTATCAATAGCAGCTTGTTCCAATAAAGCAGAAGTAATATTTTTATTTAAAGAATTCACATAATGAGCCTGTGTGAATTTCCTGTACTAGAGCAGTGGTTTGCAACAGCGAAAGTTGTTAATATTGAAATGAGTGCTGCGCGTACCTAAGATAAGGGGCAGCAACAAATCTCTTTGGTCGCAACCAATTCATTTACTGATTTTAAAACTTTGCAAAGGCAGAATTATCATACCAAGGATCTGTCCCTTAATCTGCTGGCAGCATAACATATGGTGGCCGCCGTACTATTAATATAGTACCTAAATCTTTTGATTCTCCTGAAGAAATACAATTAGTCAGTTTACAAAAATGACAATGCACATGATAAGATTTCCCTACTTTGGTAATATAACAAGACTTGATTGAGCTAATAGTAAAGCATTAGGATACGCAGCGCAGGCTTTAATAGCTATAGGTTCAGGTTTAGTCATATTAGGCTTTCTTTCCAATATCATACCAGAAGCAGCTACTAACCTAAACAGGTCTGAATGAATTCGAGAAACATTGCCTTGCATTGCAACCCAGATTGGACTAACAAAGCCACTTGAGTACCAACGTCTTATTTTTTCCCCAAACATGTCTTGTAGTTGGAAATTATTAAACTTTGCTTTGTTAGCCTTAATATATTCCTCATATTTTCCTTCTCCTGAGGAAGCAGAAAAATCCCAAATTTCCATATCTGATCCTTTAGGGTTGAAATAAGTAGCTGCATTCGAAAGCACATGACAACCAGGCAGGATATTTTGTTAAAAGAAGAATCCCAAAATTGATCCTTATCTCTATATTTCAATAAAACAAGAAGTAGTTGGCATTTTGTATACATGAAGATAAGATTCATTAAAAGTAGTGAAACCTAATGTTTGCATTTGTAACTCCCACATCCATCGCTTAACCCGGCGTTTCTTTCTGTCAGGGGCGTCTGTCAGAAAAGTTCCTATAGCTGGTGCGGAGACAGCCCTGAGGTACCTTCCCTGAAGAACCAGGCAGATCGGTAAGAATCAGCCCGTCCTTCGTAATTTATAAACGAGGAGGTACTTAGTCTGGCCTCTGAATCTTGGTTCCGCCTACATGCAGTGAGTCATTAGTCAGAATTTTAATATAATTATCATCTAGCCATCCTACGGGTTGCAATAGAGGAGGGTTAGGAACATATGCCCAGTAAGGAGTTCCCGCACTTTAGGAGTTACAGCCAGTAATGACAGAAAAGCCATAAAAATACATGGAAGCAGTCAGGGCTTCCCCTGAGCGCGCAATAAAATCTTTAGCTGTTCGCGTGAAGAGTCTCAGCTTCGTCATGTCAGATCGATTTTCTTTGGCGCTTTCAGTTTCAGTTTTTCCATCTGCCTCAGCAGCTGCTCGCTTCGCCGCCTCATCCTTCTTCGGCGTCTGCGTGCAGTCCTGGGCGGATGAGTCTGTCTGGGATCCACACGGGAGTGTCTGTATCCTGTGGAAAGACACAAGCATATCCTCTCCCAGGTTATTAACATATCCGGTCCTTTCCAGGACCCGGTTAAGAGATCTTTCCAGAACACTTTTGGCAACGAGGCAGAAGATTGATGAGACCAATGCGAGAGCGCTGGAGTTTTCTTTTGCTCATTTGTGTTTAATGATTTATTACAAAAAGACTATGAGATAAAATATGATGAGGAGAAAATATTTATTAGCATTTTGCAGCCTTTCAATCTGTAACTTTAAGATTTGATGAGCTCTTTCAATAATAGCTTGGCCTTGTGGATTGTAAGGAATACCTGTTGTATGCACAATTTTCCATTGAGCGCAAAAATGCTTAAAACTTTTAGAAGTGTATGCAGGACCATTATCTGTTTTATCTGTGAGGGACAACCCATAACTTGAAAACAATAAATAAGGTGTTGTATTACATCTTTTAGTGCCTCTCCAGATCTAGCAGTAGCACATATAAAATGAGAAAAGGTATCAATTGTAACATGGACATAGCTTAATTTCCCAAATGAAGGCACATGCGTCACGTCCATCTGCCAAAGTGTGTTAGGTTTTAAACCTCGGGGGTTAACTCCAATTTTTTGCACATGATGAGTTGGTGGACAAGCCCCACACTGCTTCACTATTTGTCTTGCTTGTTCTCTAGTGATATTAAACATTTTTTTTTAATGTTAGGGCATTTTGATGATGAATTTGATGACTCTCCTGAGCTTCTGCAACAGTCCCTACAACAGTTCTTGTTAGCATATCAGCCATGGCATTTCCCTGGGCCAAAGGGCCAGGCAAATTGGAATGCCCTCGTATATGCCCAATATAGAATTTTTTTTCCTGTTATTAATTAATTTCTGTAATTCTTGTAATAAAGGTAAAATTGTAGAAGTCCCAACTAAAAGGGCAGTCTCTAAGGCTGGAAACAAATTCACCACATACTTAGAATCTGAATATAAGTTAAAAGGTTGAGGGAAATTTGCAAAAGCTAAGATGACTGCTTTAATTTCAGCTCGCTGAGCTGAGGTCTGGTTTACGTCCTCTGTAAGTGGCTGTATACCTGGTGTATAAACCATAGCCCTTCCTGAGGAAGAACCATCTGTAAAAATAACTAATGTCTGTTTAAGCGGTTCCTGTGAACAAAGTCTGGGGAAAACTAATTCCACTCTTTTAGTGAATTCAATAATAGGATGTTTTGGATAATGATATAAAATCTGGCCCACATATCCTTGCAAAGCAATAATCCAATCTTCATTATTCTGTATCAACCATTCGACTTGCTGTTTATTATATGGTGTCACAAGTATGTGAGGCTCTTTGCCAAACAATTCTTTTGATCTTTGTCTGCCTTTCATAATTAACAAAGAGCACATATAAGGATAGTCTGCTAAACTCTTTACCTGTATATGAGGAAGATGTAACCATTCTAACACTCCTTGTTGCCATAGGCAAGCTGTAGGAGTATGTCCTGTAGCAAACATTAGCAATGACCATTTATTTTGATAATTTATTTGTTTAACTCTTGCTTCTGTTAAAGCCTGTTCAACTAAGGCTAAAGCCTTCAAGGCTTCAGAGGTCAGTATTCTGGGAGACCTCGGATGTGAGTCTCCATGCAAGATAGAGAAAAGAGGACTCAAAGCCCCAGTGGGTATTTTCAAGTGTGGACGAATCCAGTTGATGTCTCCTAATAATTTTTGGAAATCATTTAAAGTTTTTTAACTTATCTTTTCTGATAGTGACTTTCTGTGTTTGAATATAATCATTATGAATCCATTGTCCTAAATAACTTAAAGGCTTATTTTTCTGAATTTTTTCAGGAGCAATAATCAAACCATATGCTGTTAATTGTTCTATAGTATCTTTAAGAATGTTTTCTAACTTTTCTTTATCAAGATGTGCCAATAGAATATCATCCATATAGTGAATTATATATGCGTCTGCATATGTTTTTCTTATCTTGAATAATGCTTGGTCCACAAATTTTTGACATAACGTTGGACTGTTTTTCATACCCTGTGGCAATGTTCTCCATTGATATCTCTTATAAGGTCGTTGAAAATTTGAAGCTGGTACACTAAAAGCAAAACATGGACTGTCCTCAGGATTTAATTTTATTGTAAAGAAACAGTCCTGCAAGTCTATTATGATAATTTGCCAACCTTCTGGAATTGCTACAGGAGAGGGAAGCCCAGGTTGAAGGGCCCCCATATCTTCCATGACTGTATTGACAGCTCTTAAATCTTGCAATAATCTCCATTTACCTGATTTTTTCTTTATCACAAATACTGGAGTATTCCACGGACTATTAGATTCCTCTAAATGTCCTTTTTCTAATTGTTCTTGTACAAGTTGTTCTAGAGCCTGTAATTTTTCCTGTGTTAGGGGCCACTGACTTACCCATACAGGCTCTGTTGTTAACCATTTTATTTTATCTGCATATAAATTCTCTGCAGTGGCCCCTATATAAAATGCTGTTCATTAAGTTGATCAGCTGTTACCAGTCTTAAATTCATACTTTCTAGCATGTCTCTTCCCCAAAGTGAAAAGGGCAGGGAAGGTAAAACATAAGGCTGTATATAACCTGATTTTCCTTCATCTTCCCATGTCAATAGAGTTGTACTCTGCATAACACCAGAGGCAGAGCCTAGTCCTAACAAAGATGACCCTGTCTTATGTACAGGCCAATTCGAGGGCCACTCAGAGGCTGAAATACATGTCCTATCTGCCCCTGTATCTAAAAGTCCTTTAAATTTTCTTCCATTTATTTTAATAACCTTAAAAGGCCTTTCATTTAATTCCTGCACCCAGGCTACTATATCTGTAGAACCAAACTGACCCATATCCCTTTTCTTCTTTAGGATAGGATTAGGTAAGTTAACGTAGGGTAGCAGCAATAACTGTGCTATTCTTTGTCCTTTATGTATTTGTATTGTTTCTGATAATGGTCTAACCATGATTTTTATATCGTTCTGTGAATCAGCATCTATAACACATGGCAGAACTTCAAAGTTCTTTTGATAATTAGAACTCCTTCCAATAATCAGTCCAACTGTTTGAGGCAATAATTGTCCTGAAACAGCTGTAGGGACTAAAGTTATTCCATCCCATTTAGAGAGAATCATATCTTTACTGCTGGCAAGGTCAAGCCCTGCACTCCCTGGTGTGGCTCGAGGAAGTTGATGAATAGTAAACTCTGGAGCAAGAGGATTTAATTTTAATTCCTTCTGCTCTTGAGAAGGAGCCCCCTTTTGTTCTGGGCTAGGAGTTCGCCCCTTCTCTAGTTTTTTGGTTCCTTTTCCTCTTCTTCTCCCCCTGTAAGGGGGGTTCCATCTTTGTGGAACTTAGATTTGTATTTATTTTTCCAATGTCTCCCCTTTTTACATCGGGGACAGAATCCTGGAGGTGGCCCTCTCTTATTGGGCCCTGTAGATTGTTGTTTACAATCCTTTTGTGTATGACCTGGCTTATTGCATTTGAAACATACTGGATTTTGTGTAGAGGCTTGTTTCCCTCCTCCATATGTTTTCTTTACAAAGGCGCTGAATCTCTGACCTTTCATGGCTGCAGCGTAAGCCATTCCCTGGATTACTGCTGGTGAGGCGTCCATGCATGCTTTGATATAATCTTGTGTGGTTCCTGTTTTCCTAATTGGTCTAATTAGGTCTTGGCACAACGCATTGGCATTTTCCCAAGCCAATTGTTTTAAAAGCATAGATGTCCCCTCTGAAGGGGGAAGCATATGATGGATAGCTTCCTCTAATCGGGCAATGAAATCCTGATAACTTTCTTCATTGCCCTGTCTGATCCCTGCTAAAGCTCCACCCTTGGCTCCCGGAGGAGGGAGCTGTCGCCAAGCCATGACTGCATTTCGAGTTATCAATTCCAATACTTCTCGAGGAATGGCTGTTTGTGCCTGATTGGTTGAATATTGCTCTGTGCCCAGGAACATACTTATTGTTGGCTTAGGGCCTCTTTTCTTTATAGAATCTGTTATAGATTCTCTAGCTCTGTCCTCATATTCAGTTCTCCACAGAATATAATCTCCAGGGGAAAGAGTAGCCTTAGCAGTTTGATACCAGTCATATGGAGTTAGCCAAAGACTGGACAACATTTCCAATACTTGTATGGTATAAGGAGCAGAAGGACCAAAGGTCTTAACTGCATATTGCAATTCTTTCAAGGATTTAAGAGGAATAGGTTCCCAAACAGGTTCATCATTATCAGTGAGTTGTTCTGCTATGGGGAACATCATAGAACAGTCCCCTGCGGCTCTAGCCTCTTTCATTGCCCCCTGGAACCCCAAGGGTGGCAACGTCAAAGGTGGCCTCTTAGATGTCCTCAATGGTTTAGTCTTTTTGACATTCCACCGTAACGGTGGGTGTCCATGGAAATGATCTCGATCTTCCTCATCTATATGTATTCTTTCTATTTCATCATCTAGTCCCCAATCATCATCATCATTTATATTAACCTCTGCTAGAGGAGGGGCTGTTGGCTGAGTCTCTGGGGGTTGTAAAGGACATAACTTCCCATCCTTAGCTTTCTCTAATGCCACCTCACCATAAATGGGCTCTTCTGATGCTGTTTCTTTAATGAGTCCCTCAAAAGGATTTTCACTCAAAATTTCTCGAATTTGTAACCACAGAGAGAACGCCTGGGCGGGCAAGGTTTTTTCCCCATGCTTTTGAACGTATCTACGCATTTCACGTCCCACTCTTTTCCAATCCTCAAGTATCATGGCACCTTCCTCCATAAACCAAGGGCTGGCCTGTTTCAAAAATAACATGAACTCTTCCAGAACCTTAGTTGACACATTGAACCCGTTTTTAGCCAACATGCGTTGTACCATGACCCCTAACATTTTCTCATTTTTACTCAATGAATGCCCCATGGTTCCTCTTATGATTACTCACTCTTAACCAGTGATCCTTTACTGGCGGGACTGCAGTTCCCTGGTGAGAGCCGATCCTAAATCCTGAGAAAGAAAAAAGGAAAGAAGAAAGATTACCTGTCCTTCAGGTCCCTGTTCGGGCACCACCTGCCGCGGACTGACTCTCGGGGAGATCAGGACCGAGGGAGAACAAGGGCGAAGGTTCAAGGAGGACTCAGGATTCGGCGAGGAAATGACAGACAGACACACTCTAAGTTGAATATGCTGCTGCCATTTACTGAAGGTTTCATGAAGGTTTTATACAGATTGAACAAGGAAACTTGGCATATTAACAAGTGATCTCAGACTATTATTCTAAAACAATCTAAACTACTTTCCATTCTATATTATACATTCAGAGCTCACAAGGAGGAAATACCCATTTCTCAAGCACGTCTCGCACCATTGACCACAATAAGTGTTCTCAGACATTCAGAGCTATCAAGGGTTAGGAGGTAGGAAATATACTGCTAGTTCTAAGAATTACGTCTCACACCATGGTTCGCGGCGCACACCACTGCTCACAGTGTTCCTAGGAACTTGCTGTATGCAATTCCATTTCTTAACTCTTTAGTTACTGAGTAAGAAATATTTCTTCACTAAGTAGTTTGTTTTTCTTCTTAGTTAGGGGCTTAATGATTCTTCCCCACTGAGTAATTTGTTTATTAATTCCTCAAGAGGGCTGGAAATATTTCCAGCCATGATTCCACCAGTACTGTAAAGCAGGCCTGATTTCTTTAAATACTGTTGTTTCTCCTCTCTGCTGTTTTACACCCACTATATCTGTTCCCTCTTAGCCTCTCTATTTTAACCTTCAAAGGACTAGTCTCATTTTCATAAATGAATAACTGCTTCTATTCTACTGCATCCAGGAATTGCCCTAAAGATAGATTTTTATCTCTACTTATATTGTGTACTTCTTCAACGGCCCGAATCAACGGTGGAGCTGCCCCAATAGTCAGATTGTTCTCAGTGTTCCCATCAGTCACAGAAATAGGCTTATGATTAGTTTGTGGGGTTTTTTGTGAAAGGGCTATAAGGAAGAAAAACAAGAATATAAGACAAACACATGTCCAAAGACGCAAGCAACTGGGCCTTCGAGGCTTATCTACGACAGGCGGAACCATCACAGTTGCCGACTGCCAAGGGGTCACCGGGGGCATCCCTCCGTGGAGTACTGGCCCTCTGTCCTCGGCACCCATCCTATGAAACATCATTTCTTCTGTTACACAGGCGAGTTTGCCGTGGCTATGGCACTATGAGAATGAAATAACCTCTCCGAAAAGTTTGCAGGACATTTGCAGAGGAACATAGCAGGGTCACAGCTTCCTACATTGACTTCAAGAGACAAACATTAAACAAAACTGATGCAATGGTTTCTTTTTTCCATGAAAGATCCATAATTTAGCTAGTGGAATTCGCATGAGGTTGAGGAAATCACCAGAGTCATTCCATGAAAACAAGTGCATTCACAAAGTGTTCATGTCATTTGTTTGTGGCTCTTCCTACGAGGATCAAAGCTGACATACATTCTTATCTTACTGTGCTTGAAAGAATGTCAGGTGCCCACACAATAAAGATAACATTTGGAATTATGTAAGGTGAGCAATCGAAGTCAATGTGTTTTGCCCAGTGTGGTGAGAGCTAAACAATGCCATAAAGACCTCTTCCAAAGTTTCCTCTATTGCTACGGTGTAATAGAGGTGACCTGAGAAGATATATTGGACTTCAACAGAAACTTCTGAGAAAGCGTGGGTATTCCCGAGGTAATGGTTTCCTCACAACTTGTAAAACAGAAATTATGAAGGGAAAGCTCCTAAGGCCAACAAGTGCTACTTAGAGCACTAGGTGGCCCAGAAACACAGGTGTGTATAGATGAGCTCATCTGGACATTTTGCTACCAGTAAAGATACAATGAAGAACAGAAACAGTGTGCAATGAACCTCATGTGCTTTCCCCAATTATGATATCTTTCTGACTTGCATGAGACAGGTATACACAATTGAAACCAAGTTGTTTCTCATGAACTTGCCCTGTGCTAACATGTATGGAATGAAATAAAAGGGAAAACATTCTCATTTCATCCAATGAAGATTGAATCAATGAATCTAATTTGTAGGTCAACAGAACTTTTTGAGACAGTATGACTCTGTTTCAATGCTTGACACACTTATGATTCCTGTGTTATGACATGAAAGTCTCCTAAGGTTTAGGAAATGGAGCCATAGATAGTAAATGGAAAAGAAAACATGGTTGTGCTAAGTTTACACTTACAATGAAGGATAGCTGCACTCCAGTGATAACTGAGGCATACAATACTGGCCTGAGTAACCTGCATGCACTCCTCTCAAATTAGTTACCATTCAGATGCAAATGAGATCAATGAAGTGCGGATCCAAAACACTTATGATCAAAGGTGCTATGAGCTTCAATGTATGAAAAAAATTATGCAAAGAGATATGCTTTCATTGGGATCAACTCAGGGTGAAACATAAACTTATCTTCAATAGAAGACTGTGAGAAAACAGGTAACAATTACTGTTTCAATGGTCCATACACCTTTGCCATAATATAAGAAGTTGGAATCACAGAATTTTATGACTTGAAAAGCATGTAACATGATATGAAATAACATGAGGCTCCTCTCCAACTAGCCATACATTTCAATTGTAGCTCAATGACAGCAAACATGCTGGGAAGAAATGTCCACTGCCATTTCTTCCCAGCCACGCAACTTTTCAAACTTAGATATCTTAGGCAGTACTAATGGATTCTTCCCTTTCTTTCTGTAATGTAAGGCACTCATGGTTAATGAACCAGAATTGAGTAAATTGTAGGGAAAGATATCATTATTGTTGACCCATATTTCATTTCCACTCAAAGAAGGCTACATTTCTGATCATTGTTCAGGACAACTAAGCCAAATGGAACTGTGCTGCCCTCAGAGAAGTTGCCTTTCCATGTAGGAAAAGTTTAGTATGCACATGTAAGCAAATGAGGTTGATTTTCACCTACATTAAAAGAGCTATGCAAATGAAATGACTTCTCTGAATAGATTTTGCATGACATTTGCAGAGGAACAGCAGATTCACGGCTTCTTACACTGACTTTAAAGGAAAACATTAAACAAAACTGTTGCAATGATTTCTTTTTTCCATGAAAGATCCATAATTTAGGAACTGGAATTTACATGAGGTTAAGGAAACACCAGAGTCATTCCACGAAAATGTGTGCCTTCACAATGTGTTCTCATGTCATTTGTTCACCAGTCTTCCTACTAAGATCAAAGCTGACATACATTCTTATCTAACTCTGCTAGAAAGAATGTCACATGCCTGCCACAATAAAGATAACATTTGGAATTAAGTAAGGTGAGCAATCTAAGTCAATGTCTTTTGCCCAATGTGGTGAAGGCTAAGCAATGCCATAAGGACCTCTTCCAACGTTTCCTCTATTGCTGTGGTGTAATGGAGGTGAACCCAAGAAGATATCTTGGACTTCAACAGAAACTTCTGAGAAAGAGAGGGTATTTCTGAGGCAATGGTTTCCTCACAACTTGTAAAACAGAAATTATGAAGGGAAAGCTCCTAAGGACAACAAGTGCTACTTAGGGCACCAGGTGGCAACAGAAACACAGATGTGTATCGATAAACTTATCTGGACATTTCACTACACAGTAAAGATATGATGAAGACAGAAACTGTGTGCAATGAACCTCATGTGCATTCCCCAAATATGATATCTTTCTGCTGTGCATCAGACAAGTATACACAATTGAAACCACGTTGTTTCTCATGAACTTGCTATGCGCTAACATGTACAGAATGAACTAAACATGAAGATGTTCTCATTTCATCCAATGTACGATGAGTCAAATAATATAACTTGCACGTCAACAGAACACTTTGAGACAGTACGCTGTTTCAATGCTTGACATGGTTATGATTCCTGTGTTATGACATAAAAGTATCCAAATGTTTAGGAAATAGAGCCATAGATAGTAGATGGAAAATAAAACATGGTTGTGTTGAGAAGTTTACACTTACAAAGAAGGATAGCTGCATTCAAGTGATAACTGAGGCATACAAAACTGACCTGAATAACTTGCACCCTCACCTCTCAAACACAATTGAAATCAAGTTGTTTCTCATGAACTTGCTCTGCGCTAACATGTACAGAATGAACTAAACATGAAGATGTTCTCATTTCGTCCAATGCGCGATGAGTCACAAAATGTAACTTGCATATCAACAGAACACTTTGACACAGTATGTATTCGTTTCAATGCTTGACATGGTTATAATTCCTATGTTGGGACATAAAAGTATCCTAAGGTTTAGGAAATAGAGCTATAGATAGTAGATGGAAAAGAAAACATGGTTGTATTTACACTTACGAAGAAGGAGATGAAAACTGAGGCCTATAAAACTGGCCCAAGTAACCTGCACACCCACTCCTTAAACTAGTTACCAATCAGATGCAGTTGGTATCAATGATGTGCGGATCAAAAGTACTTATAGGGCTGGAGAGATGACTTAGCGGTTAAGCGCTTGCCTGTGAAGCCTAAGGATCCCGGTTCAAGGCCCTATTCCCCAGGACCCATGTTAACCAGATGCACCAGGGGGTGCACACATCTGCAGTTTGTTTGCAGTGGCTGGAAGCCCTGGCATGCACATTCTGCCTCTTTCTCTCTCCATGTCACTCTCAAATAAATAAATAAAAATGAACAAAATTTTTTTTTAAAAAAGAACTTATAATCCAACGTGCTATGAGCTTCGATGTAGGAAAAGAACTCTGCCAGGAGAGATGCTTTCATTGGGATCAACTCAGGGTGAAACATAAATCTACCTTGAACAGAAGACTGTGAGAAAACAGGTAGAAGTACTGTTTCAATGGTCCCTACACCTTTGCCATAAGGTAAAAACTTGCAATCACAGAATTTTATGACTGAAAAGCTTTTAACACGAGACAAATGGACATGGCTCTTGTCTCCAACTATTTCTGCATTTATATTGTAGCTCAAGGAGAGCAAACCTACTGCACGAAATCCACTAACATTTCTTCCCAACCAAGCAACTCTCAGTGTTAGATATTTTAGGCAGTGTGAATGGGTGCTTCCCTTTCTTTCTGTAACGTAAGACACTCATGGTATATGTACCAGAATTGATGTAAATTGTAGGGAAAGATATCATTATTGTTGACCCATAATTCATTGCTATTCAAAGAAGGCTACATTTCTGATCACTGTTCAGGACAACTAAGCCAAATGGAAATGAGCTCCCCTCAGAGAAGGCTCCTTTCCTTGTAGGTAAAGTTTAGTATGCACATGTAAAGAAGTGAGGTTGTTTTTCCTCAACATTAAATGAGCTTTACGAATGAAATAACCTCTCTGAAAAGAGTTTACATGACATTTGAAGAGTAACACAGCAGAATCATGGCTTCTTAAACTGACTTCAAAGGACAAACATTAAACAAAACATTTGCCATGGTTTCTTTTTTCCATGAAAGATCCATAATTTAGGTAGTGGAGTTCACATGAGGTTGAGGAAAGCACCAGAGTCATTCCATGAAAACATTCGCCTTCACACAGTGTTCTCATGTCATTTGTGCCGCTCTTCCTACTAAGATCAAAGCTGACATACGTTATTATCTAACTGCTGGAAAGAATGTCAGGTGCCCACCTCAATAAAGACAACATTTGGAATTATGTAAGGTGAGCAGTCGAAATCAGTGTGTTTTGTCCAATGTGGTGAGAGCTAGGAAATGCTCTAAGAACTTCTTCCAAAGTTTCCTCAATTGCTATTGTGTAATAGGGTGATCTCTAGAAGATATCTTGGACTTCAACAAAGACTTCTGAGAAAAACTGGGCATTCCTGAGGCAATGGTTTCCTCATGACTTGTTACAGAATTTATGAGGGGAATGTTCCTAAGGCCAACAAGTGCTACTTAGGGCATTAGGTGGGAACAGAAACACAGATGTGTATCGATGAACTTATCTGGAAATTTCACTACATAGTAAAGATAGGATGAAGACAGAAACTATGTGCAATGAACCTCATGTGCTTTCCCCAAATATGATATCTTTCTGATGTGCATGAGACAAGTATACACAATTGAAACCAAGTTGTTTATCATGTACTTGCTCTGTGCTAACATGTACGGAATGAACTAAACATGAAGATGTTCTCATTTTGTCCAATGCATGATGAGGCAAAGTATCTAACTTGCACGTCAATAGAACACTTTGAGATAGTATACATATGTTTCAATGCTTGACACAGTTATGATTCCTGTCTTATGACATAAAAGTCTCCTAAGGTTTAGGAAATAGAGTCATAGATAGTAGATGGAAAATAAAACATGGTTGTGTTGAGAAGTTTACACTTACGAAGAAGGATAGATGCATTCCAGTGATAACTGAGGCATACAAAACTGGCCTGAGTAACCTGCACGCCCACCTCTCAAACTAGTTACCAATCAGATGCAGATGATATCAATGAAGTGTGGATCGAAAGTACTTAGAATCAATCGAGCTATGAGCTTTGATGTAGGAAAAGAACTCTGCTGGAGAGATGCTTATATTGGGATCAACTCAGAGTGAAGAATAAATCTATCTTGAACAGAAGACTGTGAGAAAACAGGTAGCAAGTACTGTGTCAATGGTCCCTATACCTTTGGCATAATGTAAGAAGTTGCAATCACAGAATTTTATGTCTGAAAACCTTATAACATGAGACAACTTGACATGACTCTCATCTCCAACTATCCCTGTATTTATATTGTAGCTCAAGGACAGCAAACCTGCTGCATGAAATCCACTGTCATTTCTTCCTAACCAAGCAACTTTCAGTGTTAGATATCTCAGGCAGTGTGAATGGGTTCCTCCCTTTCCTTCTGTAATGCAAGACACTCATGGTATATGGTCCAGAATTGACGTAAATTGTAGGGAAAGATCATTATTGTTGACCCATATTTCATTTCTACTCAAAGAAGGCTACATTTCTGATCACTGTTCAGGACAACTAAGTCAAATAGAACTGTGCTTACTTGAGTTCACAATCTCTAACTCTGTTGGAAAAATTGTCTTGTGCCTTCCCTTTTTAAGATAACATTCAGAATTATATAGGGTGAGCAATTGAAATAAAGATGTTTTGCCATCGTGGCGACAGCTAGGCTGTGCAAAAGAAACTCTTCCAATGTTTTTTCTATTTCTATATTTTGCAGACTTCCAGCCAAGCTGGCAACTGCTTCACTGCGCCAGACATCCCCTTGAAAGAAAGGCAAGACATTAAGTGTTCACTAGGTCTTTTATGGGAGAGTAATCTCTAATAGATTACCAGTGGGGGACACAGAGGGGATGAAAAAGGGAATCACTGATTCCCTCACTTGCAGGTAGCCCAACAGTCCCCCAGACCCCCATGTAGCCACCGTACCCACAGTCATAGCTTCAGGATAATCCTGCACCTACTGTAGGAAAGGGGACCCAGGCCAGCACAGTTCCACTTGCCTCACTTCACAGGGTTGATAGCCCTGCTACCCCTGGCCATGTGTTACCTTCTGCAGGCTCTGCCCACTGGCCTGCTTGAGTTCAGGCTCCATCAGTCAATTTGTCTGCCACAGGTGTGTGCCATCCCTGCTTGTGCAAGTTTAGCCTCCTCTGCCCATTTGCCCATGTAGTACTCTAGCTGCCACCTGTCCACACACGAGCTCAGGCCCATTCCACCTGCCCATGCGAGCTCAGGCTCACTCTGCCTGTAGTGCCTGAGCCAGCTCAGGTGCAATCCCCTGCTTGTCTGCCGTGCTGCCAGTGTGCTGTTGTGTGTGAGCTCAGACTGCTTCTGTGTCCCAGTGTTCCACCGCGTGCGAATTTAGGCTGCTACAGTGCTTGGTGCTTCAGCGTCCCTACATGCAAGGGCTCAGGTTGCTTTGGCACATCACTGTATGAGAGCTCAGGCAACTTTGGTGCCCCTGCCACACAGAAGCTCAGGCTGCTTTGGCATTCCACCAAGTGAGAGCTCAGACTGCTTCGGTATCCAGCCTCAGGCTGCTTCAGCTTCTTACTGTGCTGGAGCTCAGGCTGATCCACCCACCCAGCTGTTAGCTCAGGACCACTTTGCCCATATGTTTGCCTGCTGGCTACCTCAGTCCAGCTCCCCCAAGAGGTACCACTTCCCCTGCTCATCAAGACCACAGTCCCAGTCTCCCTGACCATACACTGTGATGGACAGACCACAGCAAAAAAGAAATAACATGAAAAATCAAATGCAAGTAAATCCAGTAACATCACACAGTCCTACAATGAACATCTGTAATCAAAACATAGAAGAGACATTAGGCTCAGAACAACAAAATGAAGCTATGAGCAATGCAACCCTGACCAAGCTACTGGTAGAACTTGCAGAAAAGCAACAAAGGACCAATAATCAGGTGGATGCTCCCATCACTAGACTAGACATAATAGATAAGAAAATGGAAGGGATTCAAAGACAGTTAAAAGATATGAAGGAGAGTGAAAAAAAAGAAGACCTCAAAAATCAGTTGGTGATGCTAAATGAAGACATAAAGAAATGCAAGGATGAATTCCAAGAAGCATCAAGAAATCTGGAAAATGGTGTGAAAATGGAGCTTGACAGAGGGATGGAAACTATACATAGAAAAGTAGTAGAAAATGCAAACCCAATTGAACAAGTCCAAAACGCTCCAGTCTCCAGAATACAGTCAGCCATGTGGAGGATAGAAACTCTGATCTGGAAGACAACATAGAAGAAAGAGTTCAAGAATTCAAAAGTTTCAATAAATTCAAAAATTTTGGGAACACAAGAAAGAATTGTAGGATACCCTTAAACGTACTAATATCCAGATCATTGGAATACCAGAAGGAGAAGAAATTCAGACCAAAGGCACAGAGAACTTATTTAACAAAATAATCAAAGAAAACTTTATCACTCTCTAAAAATAAAGGCCCATCAAGATACAAAAAGATAACAGAACTCCAAACACATTGGGCCAAAGGAGAAACTCTCCAAGACATATTGTCATTAAGACTGTAAACATTGACACCAAAGAGAAAATCCTAAAAGCAGCTAGGGAAAAACAGCACACCAGTTTTAAAGGTAACCCCATCAGAATTACTCCAGACTTCTCAATGGAAACCCTGAAAGCTAGAAGGGCCTGCAATGAAACACTGCAAAGTCTAAGAACCTATGGCTTCCAACCCAAACTACTCTACCCAGCAAAAGTATCCCTCATAATAGAAGGTGAAAGAAAAACTTTCCATGACAAAACTCAGCTTTGAAATTATATGAACACAAAACCAAAACTACAGAGGGTATTTCAGGAAATTCTCCACACGGAAGAATCAAATAATTAACCTCAATTGCTTACAAGAAGGAGATCACAATAACCAAACTGAGAGAAGGCACAAAAAACTTCAAAGTCCATGAAAACACCAAACCACATATATCAACACAATATGGCATGGATCAAATCAAACCTCACAGTCATTACCCTAACTATTAATGGCCTTAATTCACCCATCAAGAGACACAAGCTAACAGGGTGGATCAGAAAATTAGACCCCTCAGTCTGTTGTCTTCAAGAAACCCACCTCACCACTAAAGACAGACACTTCCTCAGGGTGAAAGGGTGGAAAACAGTATTCCAAGCAAACGGGAATAAGAAACAAGCAGGCAGTAGCTATATTAATATTGGATAAAACAGACTTCACACTAAAAATAATCAAAAAAGACAAAGAAGGCCACTTCCTACTAATCAGGGAATGATCAATCAAGAGGATATTACAATCATAAATCTGTATGCACCAAACACAGGGGCACCACAGTTCATAAAACAAAACCTACTTGACAATAAAACAGAAATAACCACCAACACCATCATAGTTGGGGACTTAAATACACCATTATCAGTAATAGACAGAAACTCAACAGGGAAGTCAGAGTGCTCAATAGAAACATAGATCACTTAGACCCAACGGACATCTACAGAACATTTCATCCCAAATCCACAGACTACACATTCTTCTCAGCAGCCCATGGAACATTCTATAAAATAGATCATATACTGGGTCACAAAGCCTGCCTCCATATATTTAGGGAGATTGACATAATTCCCTGCATGATATAAGATCACAATGCTATATTGCTAGAATTTAACAACAAAAGACCCACGAAGAATCCCAACGGTACCTGGAAACTGAACAGCACAATTTTAAACAATAAATGGATAGTGGACGAAATAAAAAATGATATTGCAAAATTTCTAGAAATGAGTGACGTTGAGAACACATCGTACCAAAACTAATGGGACATAATGAAGGCAGTCCTCAGGGGAAAATTCATAGCACTAAATGCCTTCATAACAAAGACAGAGAGATCCCAAAGCAATAACCTAACCACCAACCAAAGGCATTAGAAAAGTAAGAAAAATCCAACCCAAAAAGTTCCAGATGGAAAGAAATAATTAAGATTAGAGTAGAAATTAATGAATTGGAAATTAAGAAAACAATTAAGAAAATTGACAAAATAAAGAGCTGGCTCTGAAAAAGTAAACAAGAGGGACTTCTGGTTAAGATGGCGGCATAGGAACCATGCCAAAGCAGCCTAAGAGGGGAAAGGCAAAAAAAACAAAACAAAAAAAAAAAAAAACAGCAAAATACACACTTTTGCTAAAAACTGAGGTGTACAGGAAATTGAAACAGCAGCGGAGAAGTAGGAGAGATCCCGAGCATCAAGAGCCCACGCAGGCCGCAGAAGCTGCTCCAGCAGTGGCGGTGCCAGATCTGTGGGACCACAGTAGCAGCGCCAGGTGAGTGAGACCACAGCTGCCAGGCTCAGCTTGAGTCAAAGGAAAAGCCAGGTGAGGGGATTTTCCACTCACACTGGAGCTCTCTGCAAACTCAAGAAACGTGAAGGGAGAACAGCAGTGAACAATGGAGGAGCAGATCACAAGGTAGGGGTTGAGGTGATGGCTCAGTGGGTAAAGTGATTGCAACACAAGCTGAGGACAAGAGTTCAGATCCCCAGCAACCGTGTAAAAGCCAGGTGTGCGGGCCGACACCTGTAATCCAAGTGTTGGGGCCGGGCATGGTGTTGCATGCCTTTAATCCCAGCACTCGGGAGGCAGAGGTAGGAGGATTGCCAAGAGTTCGAGGCCAGCCTGAGACTACATAGTTAATTCCAGATCAGCTGGACCACAGTGAGAACCTGCCTGAAAAAAACAAACAAACAAAAAAGAAAATAAAAAACACAAGGTAGAAGGACATGTGGACCAGCAAGAGTACTAGAGCCAGCATCGGCAGCCTCCCCTCCCCCACCACCAGTGCCCAGCTCTAGCGAACCGAGCAGTGATCCAGTGACCTGGCCAGCCTACTTAAACCCACAGTGCACCAAAGAGGGTCCCAAGCAGGAGCACAGCATAACTGAGATCAAAATCATCCCAAAAGTTAACTGGGATTACACCAGGTCAGTACCCACCTAATAAAACTGAACCATATAGGCCTGAACCAGAAGTGCTAATTGCACCTTCCATATCAGGATAAATTATATGTTAAATCTGATGGATGGTGAGATTTGCCATTCTTAAAAAAGCCATATTTGGGGCTTGGTATTTGTTGCTTCTTGATTAATAGTAGCTTTGTTTCCTCTTCTGTTATACATTAGGGAAGGGTCTCACCTGGTCACAAGCTGACTTGGGACCCTCAACAGACCATAAATCTTAACCTCCTTGTTGTCAGGATTAAGGGAGTGGGTAGGGCACCACACACCCTAAGGGACAGACAGAGGATCTGGTTGTCATTTTACCTACTCTTGGATAAATACTCTGTGCTGTATTTCATTGATAGTGTACATTGTTTAGTTAAATTTTAGAATCTGCTTGTATTTTGTTCCACTTAGCTTACTTGAATACTCTCATAGCAGGCAAACCCAACACCTAGAGTCACTTTTATAGATACTCTGAGAGTCTTGAGAGCCACACCTAGCGCCTTATGCTCCTATCCTGAAGATATATAACATCAGATTGATTGATACATTTAATAATACCCAGCTAAGTAGAAAATCCAAGCATCAAATTAATCCAGGATGCAAAAATATATACATTATAACATAAGAAACACCAAAAATCAAGACAATATAAATCCACCAAAAAGTATTAATGCATCAGAAATGACCTCCAGTGAGGATGAGTTAGAGGAAATGCATGAGAAAGATGTCAAAAGAATGATTATAAATATGTTCAGAGAAGTCAAAGAAGAAATCAAAGGAATCAAAGAAGACACAGGATGCAATTTTAATGAAATAAAGAGGTCAATACTAGACATAAATAAGGAAATAGAAATAATAAAGACAAACAAGATAGAATTACTAGCAATAAAGAACACAGTTAATGAAATAAAAAACACTGTAGAAAATCTCACCAGTAGAATGGATGAAAGAGAGGACAGAATATCTAAGCTAGAAGACCAGGTGGCAGATCTAATACAGTCCAACAAAGAGAAAGACAAACTAATAGAAAAGTATGAATGGGAAATTCAAGATATTCGGGACACTATGAAAAGATCACACATAAGAATTCAGGGTATAGTAGAAGGAGAATTTCACTCCAAAGGCATCTTGAACAAAATCATAGAAGAAAACTTCCCCCAAATTGGGAAAGAGGTGCCAATGCAGATACAGGAATCCTTTAGAACAAGAGCCAGACAAAACCTGGAAAGTACCTTTCCTCGTCAAATTATAATCAAACTACCAAACACACAAACCAAAGAAAAAATATTGAAAGCTGTTAGAGAAAAAATCAAGTTACCTACAAAGGCAAGCCTATCAGGATTACAGCAGATTACTCAACACAAACTTTAAAAGCCAGAGGGGCATGGAGTGATGTATTCCAAGTTCTGAAGGACAACAACTGTCAACCAAGGTTACTTTATCCTGCAAAGCTATCCATTCAAACAGATGGAGAAATAAAGACATTCCATGACAAAACCAGGCTAAAAGAGTATATGAAGACAAAACCAGCTCTGCAGAAAACACTTGAAAGACTCCTCCATGCTGAAGAGAAAGAAAAGCACACATATAAGGAACATGGAAAAAATGAACAATACTCAAATACTAGTTAACACAAGACAGCAAAGGTAAAACTGGAAGAACTACAAAAAATGGCAAAAAAAATACACACCTTTCAATAATATCTCTTAATATCAATAGCCTCAATGCTCCAACCAAAAAACAGGTTTTCAGCCTGGGTTAAAAAACAGGATCCCTCAATTTTTTGCCTCCAAGAAACCCACCTTCCTACCAAGGATGGACACTATCTTAGGGTGAAAAGTTGGAAAACGGTGTTTCAGGCAAAAGGACCTAGAAAACAAGCAGGGGTTGCTATCCTAATATCTGACAAGGTAGACTTCAGTCCGATATTAGTTAAGAAAGATAAGGAAGGTCACTTTATATTGATGAAAGGCACCCTACAACAGGAGGACATTACAATCCTAAACATATATGCACCTAACATGCCCCCCCCCCAATTCATCAAACAAATGCTATTAGAGCTAAGTTCACAGATAACACCAAACACAGTGGTAGTGGGTGACATCAATACCACACTCTCATCAATTGACAGGCCATCCTAGGAAAAAATAAACAGAGAGACATCTGGACTAAATGAGGTTATAAAAGGAATGGACCTAACAGATATATACAGGACATTTCATCCAATTGCTGCAGAATCTGCATTCTTTTCAGCAGCACATGGAACACAAAGCAAATTTTAACAAATACAGGAAAATTGAAGTAATTCCTTGCACTCTATCTGACCACAATGGAATCAAACTACAAATCAATAGCAAAAAAAGCTATAGAGTATACACAAAATCATGGAAACTAAACAAAACGCTACTAAATGATGAATGGGTCAATGAAGAAATCAAGAAGGAAATCAAAAAATTTATAGAATCAAACTATCTCTGGGA
>CM070791.1:31925116-31936552 GCA_036346955.1 Dipus sagitta
AAGTTCTGTACATTGTGTTTCTCGTTACAGAGAAAAAACTATAATACGCATTACAAATTACTTTTCTGATTAAAAGATAATGAGTACGTTTGTTTCATTTGCGTGATCATCTTTGTTTGTACTTGTTAACAGAATGTGTTTCTTCTTCAGATCTTTACATTGTGGTTCTAGTTTAAGGGATAATTCAAAAGCACATTAGGAAAGCCCCGGTTTGATTAGAAGAGAATGAGTAGTTTGTTTCATTTGGCCGTGATCATCTTTGTCCAAGTTTAACAAAATGTGTTCTGAGGACTCAGTGATTAGAAGCCGAGTAATACCGTTTGTTTCATTTCCCTGAACATTTCGTTTGTTAACACAATGTGTTTTCTTCTTAAGTTCTTTTCGTTGCTGTTCTTTTACAGAGAAAACTGTAATAGGAATTACAAGGGGACTCTGAAATTTAGAACTGAATATTACGTTTTTTTCATTGGCGTGGATACCCTTTGTTTGTGAAAAGTTAACACTGTGTTTCTTTTAAGTTCTTTACCTTGTGGTTTTGGTTTACAGAGATAACTCTAATGCACATTAGAAAAGACTATGTTTAGAAGAGAATGAGTACAGTTGTTTCTTTGGTGCTGAACATCTTTGTTTGTATAGTTAACACAATGTGTTTTTTTTTAAAGTTGTGTACATTGTGGTTCTTGTTTACAGAAAAATAACTCAAATTGCACATTATAAAAGGCTCTGTGATTAAAAGGAATGAGTTTGTTTGTTTCATTTGGGGGAACATCTTTGTTTGTACTATTTAACACAATGTGTTTTTTTTAAGTTTTTTAAACATTGGGGTTTCCCAGTTTTCAGGATAACTCTAGTAAGCTTTAGAAAAGACTCTCTGATTAGAAGAGAATGAGTCGTTTGTTTCATTTTGCGTAAACCTTTTTTTGGGTTTGTACTAGTTAACACAATGTGTTTTTTTTAAGAACTGTACATTGTGGTACTGGTTTACAAAGTTAAAACTCTAATGCCCCATTAGAAAAGACGCTGTGATTAGAAGACAATGAGTAGGGTTTGTTCATTTGGCGTGAATATCTTTTTTTTTTCTTAGTTAACACAATGTGTTTCTTCTTAAAATCTTTACATTGTGCTTCTCGTTTTACAGAGGACAACTAAAATTTACACTTACAAATTACTCTGTGATTAAAAGGGAAATGGGGTATGTTTGTTTCTTTTGGCGTGATCACCCTTTTTTCCAAGTTAACACAATGTGTTCTGGGACTGTGATTAGAAGCGAATAAGTACGTTTGTTTCATTTCTCTTGAAATCTTTGTTTGTTAAACAAAATGTTTCTTCTTAAGTTCTTTCGTTGCTGTTCTAGTTTCCCGAGATAACTGTAATAGGACCTACAAGAGACTCGTAATAAAAGGGTGAATAATGCTTTTGTTTCAATTGGCGTGGGTATCTTTGTTTGTAAAAGTTAACACAATGTGTTTCTTCTTAATTTCTTAACATTGTGGTTTGGTTTACGAGATAATTTAAAATGCACATTAGAAAAGACTGTGTTTAAAAAGAAGAGAATGAGTACGTTTGTTTCTTTTTTGGCGTGAAATCTTTGTTTGTACTATTTTAACCCACAATGTGTTTCTTTTTAAGTTGTGTATTGGGTTCTGGTTTACAGAGATAACTCTAATGCACATTAGAACAGGCTCTGTGATTAGAAGAGAATGAGTTACTTTTGTTTTCATTTGGAGTGAATACCCTTAGTTTTTTACCAGTTAACACAATCTGTTTGTTTTTTAAAGTTTTTTGTACATTGTGGTTCACGTTTACGGAGACAACTATAACACATGACAAATTACTCTGTGATTAGAAGAGAATGAGTACGTTCATTTCATTTGACGTAAACTTTCTTTGTTTGTACTAGTTAAAACAATGTGTTTCTTCTTAAGATCGTTACATTGGGTTCTGGTTTTCAGATTTAAAACTCAAATGGCCAATTAGAAAAAGACTCTGTGATTAGAAGAAAATTTGGTAGTTTTTTCCCACTTGGCGAGAAAATCTTTGTTTGTACTGTTAACACAGTGTGTTTTTTTAAAAGACTTTACATTGTGGTTCTGGTTTACAGGGGTTAATTTTAAATGCACATTAGAAAAGACTCTGTGATTAGAAGAGAATGAGTACGTTTGTTTCATTTGACGAGAAATCTTATTTTGGTACCAGTTAACAAAATGTGTTTCTTCTTAAGTTCTGACATTGTGATTCTCGTTACAGAGACAACCAAAATTTACCCCTTACAAATTATCTGTGATTAGAGGAAAATGAGTACTTTTGTTTCAGGGGGGCGTGATCCTCTTTGTCCAAGTTAACACAATGTGTTCTGAGACTGTGTTATTAGAAGCGAATAAGCACGTTTGTTTCATTTCTCGTGAACATCTTTGTTTTTTTAACACAATGTGTTTCTTCTTAAGTTTTTTCGTTGCTGTTTTAGTTTACAGAGATAACTGTAATAGGAATTACAAGAGACATGTAATTAGAACTGAATATATACGTTTGTTTCAATTTTCGTGGATATTTTTTTGTTTGTAAAAGGGTAAACACATTGTGTTTCTTCTTAAGTTCTGTACATTGTGGTTCTGGTTTACAGAGATAACTGTAATGCACATTAGAAAAGACTGTGATTTGAAGAGATGTGTACGTTTGTTCATTTGGCGTGAAATTTTTGGTTTGTACTTGTTAACACAATGTGTTCTCTTAATTTGTGTCATTGTGGCGGGTTTTACAGAGATAACTCTAATGCACATTAGAAAAGGCTCTGTGATTAGAAGAGAATGATTTCGTTTGTTTCATTTGGCGTGATATCTTTGTCCAAGTTAACCATGTGTTCTGAGACTCTGTGAATAGAAACAAAATAAGCAGGTTTGGTTTCACTTGGCGTAAACCCACTTTGTTTGTATTATTTAAACACAATGTGTTTCTTCTTAAGATCTTTACATTTGGTTCTAGTTTCAGAGATAACTCTAATAACATTAGAAAAGACTCTGTGATTAGAAGAGTGAGTTACGTTTGTTTCGTTTGGCGTGAACATCATGTTATGTTCTAGTTAACACAATGTGTTCTTCTTAAGATCTTTACACTGTGGTTCTAGTTTACCCAGAAAACTCAATACACATTAGAAAAGACTGGGGATTAGAAGAGAATGTGTACGTTTGTTTCATTTCGCTTAAAACATCTTTGTTTGTACTTGTGAACACAATGTGTTTCTTTTAGTTGTGTACATTGAGCTTCGGGTTTACAGAGATAATTTAATGCACTTTGAAAGGCACTGTGATTAGAAGAGAATGATACGTTTGTTTCTTTGGCGTGATATCTTTGTCCAAGTTAACAAAATGTTTTTCGAGACTCTGTGATTAGAAACAAATTTAGCACGTTTGTTTCATTTGGCGTGAACGTCTTTGTTTGTTAACACAATGTGTTTCTTCTTAAGGGTTCTTTCGTTGCTGTTTTGTTTAAGGATACTCTAATACACATTAGAAAAGATCTGGGGATTAGAAGAAATGTGTACGTTTGTTTAATTTGGCGTGAATGTCTTTGTTTTGTAAAAACACAATGTGTTTCTTCTTAAGTTCTTTCCTTGCGGGTTCTAGTTTACAGAGATAACGCAAATAACTTAAAAAAGACTTTTCTGATTAGAGGAGAATGAGTACGTTTGTTTCATTTGGCATAACATCTTTTTTGTACTAGTTAAACAATGTCTTTCTTCTTAAGATTTTACATTGTGGCTCTTGTTTACACAGATAACTCAATACACATTAGAAAAGACGCTGGGATTAGAAGCCATGAGACGGTTTGTTTCGTTTGGCGTGAACATCTTTGTTTGTACTCGTTAACACAAGTGTTTCTTTTAAAGATTTTTCCCAAATTGTGGTTTTTGTTTACAGTGATAACTCTAATACACATTAGAAAAGACATTGTGATTAGAAGAGATGAGAAAGGTCTGTTTCATTTTGGCGTGAAAAATCTTGTTTGTACTAGTTAACAGAAATGTGTTTCTTCTTAAGATCTTTACATTGTGGTTCTAGTTTACAGAGTAACTCTAATACCATTAGAAAAGTCCCTGTGTTAGAAGAAATTTTTGGTACGTTTTGTTTCATTTCGGTGACATCTTGGTTTGTACTAGTTAATAGAATGTCTTTCTTTTAAGATCTTTACATTGGGGTTTCTAGTTTTCAGAGATAACTCTAATACCCCATTAGAAAAGACTCTGTGATTAGAGGGGAAGAGTAGTTTGTTTCCTTTTGGCGTGATCATAGTTTTGTACTAGTTAAACACAATGTGTTCCTTCTTCAGTTCTTTACATTCCGGTTCTAGTTTACCCAGATAAACTCTAATAACATTAGGAAAAGACTCTGTGATTAGGAGAGAATGGTACTTTTTGTTTCATTTAGCGTGACATCTTAGTTTGTACCAGTTAACCCAATGTGTTTCTCTTAAGTTGTGACAGTGTGGTTCTCATTTACAGAGACAACTATAATACGCATTACATTTTAAACATCTGTGATTAGAAGAGAAGGGAGTACGTTTGTTTCATTTGGCGGGGGAACATCTTTTGTTTGTACTAGGTTAACACAATGGATTTCTTCTTCAGATCTTACTTTCGGTTCTAGTTGACAGAGAAACTTTTAATAACACATTAGGAAAGACTCTGTGATTAGAAGAAAATGATTTACGTTTGTTTCATTTGGCCGGAACAACTTAGTTTGAAACCAGTTAACCAATGTGTTGCTTTTTAAATTTGTGTCGAGTGGGTTCTCATTTACAGAGACAACTATAATACGCATTACAATTACTATGTGATTAGAATAAAATTTGAGTTACGTTTGTTTCTTTTGGCGTAAACATCTTTTTGTACTATTTTACACAATGTGTTTCTTCTTAAGTTCTGTACATTGTGGTCTGGTTTACCAGAGTTAACTCTAATGCACTTTTGGGAAAAGACCTGTGATTAAAAGAGAATGGTACAATTTGTTTTTTTTTGGGCCCTTAAAAACATCTTAGTTTAAAAAGTTTAACTCAATGTGTTCTTCTTAAGTTCTTTTAACATTGTGGTTCTCGTTACGAGAAACTATAATTTACAATTCAAATTACTCTGTAATTAGGGGGAAAATGAGTACTTTTGTTTCATTTGGCGGGATCATCTTTGTTTGCCCTAGTTAACAAATGTGTTTTTCTTAAGATTTTTTATTTGTGGTTCTAGTTTACAGAGATAACTGTTTTTACCACGTTGAAACTCTGTGATTAGAACAGAATGAGTCGTTTGTTTATTTGCGTGAACTCTTTGTTGAAACTAGTTAACACTATGTTTTTTTCCCTAAGATCTTTACATTGGGGTTTCTTTTTTTACAGAGATAAATTTTTAATAACATTAGAAAAGACTTGTGATTGAACAGAATTGAGTACGTTTGTTTCATTTGACGTGAACATTTTGGGTTTTGGTACTAGTTAACAAAATGTGTTTCTTCTTAATTTCTGTAATTGTGGTACTGGTTTACAGAGTTAAATTAATGCACATTAGAAAAGACTCAGTGTTTAGAAGAGAATGGTTCGTTTGTTTTCTTTTGGGCGGAATTTCTTTGTTTTTCCTATTTAAAACACAATGTGTTTCTTTTTTTTAATCTTTACATTGCCGTTCTAGTTTACGAGATAACTCTAATAACATTAGAAAAGCTCTGTGATTAGAAGAGAATGAGTACGTTTGTTTCTTTTGGAGTGAACATCTTAGTTGTACCATTTAAACACAAGTGTTTTCTTAAGTTCTGTACATTGTGGTTCTAGTTTACGGAGACAATTATAATACAATTTCAATTACTCTGTGATTAAAAGGGAGAATGAGTACGTTTGTTCCATTTAAACGTAAACATTTTTGTTTGTACATTTAAACACAATGTGTTTTTCTTAAATCTTTACATTGTGGTTCTGGTTTACAGAGTAAACTCTAATGCCCCTTAAAAAGACTCGGGTGATTGGGAAGAGAATGAGTATGTTTGTTTCACTTGGCGAAAAATCTTTGTTTGTACTTGTTAAACAGTGTGTTTTTCTTAAGAGCTTTACATTGTGGTTTAGTTTACAGAGATAACTTTTAATACACTTGAAAAAGACTCTGTGATTAGAAGAGAATGAGTACTTTTTGTTTCATTTTTCTGTATCTATGCCCAAAGTTCATCACATGTGTTCTGGGGACTCTGTGATTAAAAATTGCAAATTTAAGAACGTTTTTTTCTTTGGCCTGAACGTCTTTGTTTTTTTTAACAATGTGTTTCTTCTTAGGTTTTCTTTGCTGTTCTAGTTTAAAAGGAAAACGCTAATAAAAAATTAGGAAAAGCTCTGTGATTAGAAGGGGAATGAGTATTTTGGTTTCATTTCGCGTGAACATTTTGGGTTTTGGTACTATTTAAATTTGAATGTCTTCTTCTTAAGATCTTTCATGTGGTTCTGTTTACAGAGATAACTCTTGTACACATTGAAAAGACTCTGTGATTAGAAGAGATGAGTACGTTTTTTTTCTTTGGCTGTGAACAATTGTATGTACTAGTTAACACAATGTGTTCTTCTTAAGATCTTTACATTGTAGTTCTAGTTTACAGAGATAACTCTAATACACTTTAGAAAGAATCGGTGATTAGAAGAGAAAAAAGTAGTTTGTTTCATTTGCGTAAACCATCTTTGTTTGTACTATTTTAACAATGTGTTTCTTCCGAAGATCTTTACCTGCGGTTCTAGTTTCAGAGAAACTCTTATTAACATTGAAAGACTCTGTGATTAGAGGAGAATGAGTACGTTGTTTCATTTGACGTGAACATCTTTATTTGACTAGTTAACACAATGTGTTTTTTTAAGATCTTTACATTGTTGGTTTTAGTTTCGGGAGATAACTCTAAATCATTAGAAAGACTCTCTAAATTAGAAGAGAATGGGGTCGTTTGTTTCATTTGGCGTGAACACTTTTTGTATAGTTAACACAATGTGTTTCTTCTTAAAGTTCTGTACATTGTGGTCCTAGTTACGGAGTTAACTCTAATGCAATTAAAAAAGACTCTGTGATTAGAAGAGAATGAGTCGTTTGTTTATTTGGCCGGGAACATCTTATTTTTTAAACAGTTAACACAATGTGTTTCTTCTTAAGTTCTGTACATTGTGGTTCTCGTTACAGAGACAACTATAATACGCATTACAAATTACTCTGTGATTAGAAGAGAATGAGTACGTTTGTTTCATTTGGCGTGATCATCTTTGTTTGTACTAGTTAACAGAATGTGTTTCTTCTTAAGATCTTTATTGGGGTTCTAGTTTACAGAGATAACTGTAATACACGTTAGAAAAGACTCTGTGATTAGAACAGAATGAGTACGTTTGTTTCATTTAGCGTGAACATCTTTGTTTGTACTAGTTAACACTGTGTGTTTCTTCCTAAGATCTTTACATTGTGGTTCTTGTTTACAGAGATAACTGTAATACACATTAGAAAAGACTCTGTGATTAGAACAGAATGAGTACGTTTGTTTCATTTGACGTGAACATCTTGGGTTTGTACTATTTAAACAGAATGTCTTTCTTCTTAAGATCTTTACTTGTGGTTCTAGTTTACGGAGGTTTAACTCGAATAACATAAAAAAAAGACTCTTTGTTTAAAAGAGAATGAGTACATTTGTTTCATTTGACGTGAGCATCTTAGTTTGTCCCAGTTAACACAATGTGTTTCTTCTTAAGTTCTGTACATTTGGTTCTAGTTTACAGAGACAACTAAAAATACACAGTACAAAATTACTCTGTGTTAAAAAGAGAATGAGTAGGGTTTGGGTTCATTTGACGTGAACATCTTTGTTTGTATTTATTTAACAAAATGTGTTTCTTCTAAGATCGTTACATTGTGGTTCGGGTTTTAAACAGAGTAAACTCTAATGCACATTAGAAAAGTCTCTGTGATTAGAAGAAATGAGTTTTGTTTGTTTCACTTGGCGAGAAAATCTCTGTTTGTACTAGTTAAAACAGTGTGTTTCTTTCTTAAGGGCTTTACATTGTGGTTCTGGTT
This sequence comes from Dipus sagitta, assembly GCA_036346955.1. Lineage (NCBI taxonomy): Eukaryota > Metazoa > Chordata > Mammalia > Rodentia > Dipodidae > Dipus > Dipus sagitta. The sequence continues at coordinate 31,933,179 of CM070791.1, forward strand.
TCAGAGTTAACTCTAATGCACATTAGAAAAGACTCTGTAAATTGAAACAGAAGATTTACGTGTTTCATTTGCGTAAACATCTTGGTTTGTACTAATTAACAGAATGTCTTTCTTCTTAAGATCTTTACTTTGTGGTTCTTTTTAAAGGAGAAAACTCGAATACACATAAGAAAAGACTCTTTGTTTTAGAAGAGAATGAGTACGTTTGTTTCATTTGATTGAAATCTTTGTTTTTTATAGTTAACACAATGTGTTTTCTTCTTAAGATTTTTAAAATTTGTGGTTCTAGTTTCAGGGGTTTAACTAATACAAAATTAGAAAAGACTCTCTGATTAGAAGGGGAATGAGTACGTTTGTTTCATTTGCCGTGAAACATCTTTGTTTGTAATAGGTTAAACACAGTCTTTCTCTTTTGTTCTGTACATTGTGGTTAATGGTTTAAGATTTAATCAATGAACATTAAAAAAAAGACCTGTGATTGAAGAGAATGGAGTACGTTTGTTCATTGGCGTGAATATCTTTGCTTTTCCTAGTTACACAAGTGTTTTTCTTAAAATCTTTCATTTGCGGTTCTAGTTAAAAGAGATATCTATATACTATTAGGAAAGGCTCTGTGATTAAAAGAGAATGATTTGGGTTTGTTTTCATTTGACGGGGAAATCTTTGTTTGTAATAGTTAACACAATGTTTTTTCTTCTTAAGATGTTAAATTGGGTTCTAGTTTACAGAGTAAACTCTAATGCATTTGAAAAGACTCTGTGATTAAAAGAGAATGAGTATGTTTGTTTCACTTGGCGAGAAAAATCTTTGTTTGTACTATTTTACACAGTGTGTTTCTTAAGGCTTTACTTTTGGGGTTTTCTGGTTCAGAGTTAACTCTAATGCACGTTAGAAAAGGGACTCTGTGATTAGAAGAGAATGAGTCCCTTTTTTCATTTGGCCGGGACCACTTTTTTTGGGACAGTTTAACCAATGTGTTTCTTCCTAAGTTCTGTACATTGTGATTCCGTTACAGGGGAAAAAACCATAATAGGCATTACAAATTTACCTGTGATTAGAAGAGAATAAAGTAGGGTTGTTTCATTTGGCGTGATCATCTTTGTCAAGGGTTAAACAATATGTTCTTGGGGGGAAAAACTCTGTGATTCGAAGCGAACAAGCACGTTTGTTCATTTTCGTGAACATCTTGGTTTGTTAACACAATGTGTTTCTTCTGAGTTCTTTCGTTGCTGTTCTAGTTTACAGAGAAAACTGTAATAGGAATTAAAAGAGACTTGTAATTAAAACCCTAAATATATACGTTTTTTCAATTGGCGTGGATATTTTTGTTTGTACAAGTTAACACAAGGGTTTTCTTTTAAGTTCTGTACATTGGGGTTCTGGTTTACAGAGTAACTGTAATTGCACATTAAAAAAAAAGACTGTGATTAGAAGAGAATGAGTAGTTGTTTCATTTCGCGTGAAACATCTTTGTTTGTACTTGTGAACACAATGTGTTTCTTCTTAAGTTGTGACATTGTGGTTCTGGTTTACAGAGAAAAATTAAGCACTTTGGGAAAAGGCACTGTGATTAGAAGAGAATGAGTACGTTTGTTTCATTGGCGTGAAATATTTGTATGTACTATTTAAAACACATGTGTTTCTTTTTAAGATATTTACATTTTTAGTTCTAGTTTACAGAGAAACTCAAATACACATTTGAAAAGAAACTGTGATTAAAAGAGAAAGGGAGTACGTTTGTTTCATTTGACGTGAACATTTTTGTTTGTCCTAGTTAAAAACAATGTGTTTCTTCAGAAGTCTTTACACTGCGGTTTTTGTTTACAGAGATAACTCTTATACACTTGGAAAAGACTCTGTGAATTGAGGTGAATGAGTAGATTGTTTCATTTGACGTGAACATCTTTGTTTGTACTAGTTAACACAATGTGTTTCTTCTTAAGATCTTACATTGTGGTTCTAGTTTTCAGAGATAACTCTAATAAATTAAAAAAAGACTCTCTGATTAGAAGAGATTGAGTACGTTTGTTTCATTTGGCCGTGAACTCTTTTGTACTAGTTAACACAATGTGTATCTTCTTAAGTTCTTTTACATTGTGGTCGTAGTTTCAGAGTTAACTCTAATGCACATTAGAAAAGACTCTGTGATTAGAAGAGAATGAGTACGTTTGTTTCATTGGTGTGAACATCTTAGTTTTAAACGTAAACACAATGTGTTTCTTCTTAAGTTCTGTACATTGTGGTTCTCGTTACAGAGAAACTATAATTACGCTTCCCAAATTACTCTGTGATTAGAAGAGAATGAGTACGTTTGTTTTCATTTGGCGTGATCATCTTTTTTTGGGTACTAGTTAACAGATGTGTTTTCTTAAGTCTTTACAAGTGGTTCTAGTTTACAGAGAACTGTAATACACGTTAGAAAAGACTCTGTGATTAGACAGAATGAGTACGTTTGTTTCATTTAGCAGTAAACCTTTGTTTGTACTAGTTAACACTGTGTGTTTCTTCCTAAGATTTTACATTGGCGGTTCTTGTTTACAGAGATAACTGTAATACACATTAGAAAAGACTCTGTGATTAGAACAGAAGGGATTTACGTTTGTTTCTTTTGGGACGTGAACATCTTGGTTTTACTAGTTAACAGAATGTCCTTTCATCTTAAGATCTTTACATTGTGGTTTAGTTAGGGAAAGGTAACTCAAATACACATAAAAAAAGGGACTCTTTGATTAGAAGAGAATGAGACATTTGTTTCATTTGGACGTGAGCATCTTAGTTTGTCCAGTTAACACAATGTGTTTCTTTTAATTTTCTGTACATTTTGGTTCTAGTTACGAGACAACTATAATACACAGTCCCAAATTACCGTGATTAGAAGAGAATGAGTTACGGTTGTTTCATTTGACGTGAACTCTTTGTTTGTACTAATTAACACAATGTGTTTTTTTAAGATGGGTTCATTGTGGTTCTGGTTTACGAAGTAAACTCTAATGCACATTAGAAAAGACTCGGGTTGATTAGAAGAGAATGAGTTGTTTGTTTCCACTTGGCGAGAAAATCTCTGTTTGTAATAGTTAACACAGTGTGTTTTTTCTTAAGAGCTTTAAAATTGTGGTTCTGGTTTACAGAGTTAACTCTAATGCACATTAGAAAAGACTCTGTGTTAGAACAGAATGAATAGGGTTTGTTTCATTTGACGTGACATCGGGGTTTTGTACTAGTTAACAGAATGTCTTTCTTCTTAAGATCTTTACATTGGGGGTTCTAGTTTACGGGATACTCCAAATACACATAAAAAGACTCTTTGATTAGAAGAGAATGAGTACGTTGTTTCATTGACGTGAACATCTTTGTTTGTACTAGTTAACACAATG
>CM070791.1:31936652-31962175 GCA_036346955.1 Dipus sagitta
ATGGGTTTCTTCTTAAGTCTTTACATTGTGGTTCTAGTTTTCAGAGATAAAATCTAATACACATAGAAAAGACTCTGTGATTAGAAGAGAATGAGTACGTTTGTTTCATTTGGCGTGAACATCTCTGTTTGTTCTAGTTAACAGAATGTGTTTCTTCTTCAGATCTTTACATTGTGGTTCTAGTTTTCAGAGATAACTCTAAATAACATCAGAAAAGACTCTGTGATTAGAAGAGAATGAGTACGATTGTTTCATTTGGCGTGAAAATATTTGTTTGTACTGTTAAACACAATGTGTTTCTTCTTAAGATCTTTACATTGCGGTTCTAGTTTGCAGAGATAACTCTAATTTCACATTAGAAAAGACTCTCTGATTAGAAGAGAATGAGTACGTTTGTTTCATTTGACGTGAATATCTTTGTTTGTACTAGTTAACACACTGTGTTTTTCTTAAGATCTTTACATTGTGGTTCTAGTTTTCAGAGATAAACTCTAATACACATTAGAAAAGCTCTGTGATTAGAAGAGAATGGAACGTTTGTTTCATTTGACGTGAACATCTTTGTTTGTACTAGTTAACACAATGTGTTTCTCCTTACGTTCTCTACACTGTGGTTCTGGTTTACAGAGAAAAACTCTAATGCACATTAGAAAGACTCTGTGATTCGAAGAGAATGAGTATGTTTGTTTCATTTTTCGTGATCATCTTTGTCCAAGTTAACACAATGTCTTATGACACTCTGTGCTTGGAAGCGAATAAGCACGTTTGTTCATTTTTGGGGTGAACGTCTTTGTTGGTTAACACAATGTGTTTCTTCTTAACTTCTTTGGTTGCTGTTCTAGTTTACAGAGATAACTCTAGTACACATTAGAAAAGACTCTGTGATTAGAAGACAATGAGTACGTTAGTTTCATTTGGTGTGAACATATTTGTTTGTACTAGTTAACACATGTGTTTCTTCTTAGGATCTTTACATTGCGGTTCTAGTTTGCAGAGATAACTGTAATAAAACATTAGGGAAAAGACTCTCTGATTAGAAAGAATGAGTACGTTGGGTTTTATTTTGGCGTGAACATCTTTGTAGTAGTTAACAGAATGTGTTTCTTCTTAACATCTTTACATTGTGGTTCTAGTTTACAGGATAACTCTAATACACAGTAGAAAAAGACTCTCTGATTAGAAGAGAATGAGTAGTTTGTTCATTTGGCGTGAACATCTTTGTTGGTGTTAGTTAAAAAACAATGTGTTTCTTCTTAAGTCTGTACATTGTGGTTCTGGTTTACAGAGTTAACTCTAATGCACATTAGAAAAGACTCTGTGATTAGAAGAGAATGATTACGTTTGTTTCATTTGGCGAAAACATCTTTGTTTGTACTAGTTAACAGAATATGTATTTCTTAAGATCTTTACATTGTGGTTTTAGTTTACAGAGATAACTCTAATACCATTAGAAAAGACTCTCTGATTAGAAGAGAATGAGTACGTTTTTTTTCATTTGGTGTGAACATCTTTGTTTGTACTAGTTAACACAAAGTTTTTCGTCTTAAGTTCGTACATTGTGGTTTCTCGTTTACGAGAAAACTTACTAGCATTAGAAAAGGCTCTGTGATTAGAGAGAATGTGCACGTTTGTTTCGTTTGGCCGTGATCTCATTCTCCAAATTAACAAATGTGTTCTGACACTCTGTGATAAGAAGCGATAAGGTCGTTTTCTTCATTTTAGCGTGAAGTCTTTGTTTGTTAACCAATGTGTTTCTTCTAGTTCTTTTGGGTTTCTTCTGTAGTTTACAGATTAACCCTAATACACATTAGAAAAGACTCTCTGATTAGAAGAGAATGAGTACGTTTGTTTCATTTGGCGTGAACAAACTTTGTTTGTATAGTTAACACAATGTGTTTCTTCTTAAGATCTTTACATTGTGGATCTAGTTTCAGAGTAACTCTAATAAACATTAGAAAATACTCTCTGATTAGAGAGAAATGAGTTACGTTTGTTTCATTTGCGTGAACATCTTTGTTTGTACTAGTTAACACAATGTGTTTCTTTCTTAAGATCTTTACATTGTGGTTCTAGTTTACATAGATAACTCTAAACACATTTAGAGAAGACTCTCTGATTAGAAGAGAATGAGAACGTTTGTTTCATTTTGGGGTGAAATATTTGTTTGTACTAGTTAACACAAGGTGTTTTTCTTACGTTCTGTACATTGTGGTTCTGGTTTACAGAGATAACTCTAATGCACATTAGAAAACAGTCGTGATTAGAAGAGATGAGTACGTTTGTTTCATTTTCGTGATCATCTTTGTCCAAGTTCACACAATGTGTTCTGAGACTCTGTTGATTAGAAGCGAAAAAGCACGTTTGTTTCATTTGGAGTGAACGTCTTTGTTTGTTAACACAATGTGTTTCTTTTAAGTTCTTTCGTTGGCTGTTGCTAGTTTACAGATAACGCTAATAACATTAGAAAAGACTCCGTGATTAGAAAGAGAATGAGTACGTTTGTTTCATTTGGTGTGAACATCTTGGTTTTTTCTAGTTAACAGAAGTCTTTCTTCTTAAGATCTTTACATTGTAGTTCTAGTTTACAGAGATAACTCTAATACAATTAGAATAAGACTCTCTGATTAGAAGAGATTGAGTACGTTTGTTTCATTTGGCGTGAACATCTTGTTTGTTCTGTTAACAAGATGTGTTTCTTCTTACAATCTTTACATTGTGGTTCTAGTTTACAGAGATAACTCTAATACACATTAGAAAGGCCTGTTGATTAGATAGGAATGAGTACTTTGTTTCATTTGGGCTGTGAATACTTGTTTGTACTAGTTAACACATGTGTTTCTTCTTAAGATCTTTACATTGCGGTTCTAGTTTGCAGAGATAACTCTAATACGAATTAGAAAAGACTCTCTGATTAGATGAGATTGAGTACGTTTGTTTCATTTGGGCGTGAACTCTTTGTTTGTATAGTTAAAACAATGTGTTTCTTCTTAAGATCTTTACATTGTGGGTTTTAGTTTCAGAGATAAAATCTAATACACATTAGAAAAGACTCTGTGATTAATGAGAATGAGACGTTTGTTTCATTTGACGTGAACACTCTTTGTTTGTACTAGTTAACACAATGTCTTTCTCTTACTTCTGTACATTTGGTTTTTGGTTACAGAGACAATTCTAATGCACATTAGAAAAGACTGTGATTAGAAGAGAATGAGTACGTTTGTTTCATTTTTCGTGATCATCTTTGTCCAAGTTAACACAATGTGTTATGGACTCTGTGATTGGAAGCGAATATAGCACATTTTGTTTCATTTGGCGTGAACGTCTTTGTTGGTTAACACAATGTGTTTCTTCTTAAGTTCTTTCGTTGCTCTTCTAGTTTACAGAGATAACGTAATACACATTAGAAAAGACTCGTGATTAGAAGAGAATGAGTACGTTAGTTTCATTTGGTGGACAATTTGTTTGTACTAGTTAAAAACAATGTGTTTCTTCATAAGATCTTTACATTGGGTTCTAGTTTGCAGAATAACTCTAATACACATTAGAAAGACTCTCTGATTAGAAGAGAATGAGTACGTTTGTTTCATTTGGCCTGAACATCTTTTTTTTTAGTTAAAAACAATGTGTTTCTTCTGAATATCTTTACATTGGTGGTTCTAGTTTACAGAGATAAACACTAATACACAGTGGAAAAAGGACTCTCTGATTAGAAAACAATGGTACGTTTGTTTCATTTGGCGGAACTCTTTGTTTTATAGTTTAACCAATGTGTTTTCCTTAGTTCTGTACATTGTTGCATTCTGTTTACCAGAGATAACCTCTAATGCACATTAGAAAAGACCTGTGACTTAGAAGAGAATGAGTACGTTTGTATCTTTTCGGATCATCTTTGTCCAGTTAACACAATTTGTTTGAATCTGTGATTAGAGGCGAATAAGTTTTGTTCATTTGGGTGAGTCTTTGTTTGTTAACCACTGTTTCTTTTAAATTCTTTCGTTGCTGTTCAGTTTACAGAGATAACACTAATACACATTAGAAAAGACTCTGTGATTAGAAGAGAATGAGTACGTTTGTATCATTTGGCGTTAACATCTTTGTTTGTACTAGTTAACAATGTGTTTCTTATAAAATTCTTACTTTGGTTCTAGTTAAAGACATAACTCTAATACACATTAGAAAAGACTCTGATTAGAAGAGAATGAGTAGTATTCTTTCTCAATTAACTGTGGTTGACACTCTGTGTTGGATGGGTTTACTAGTTAACTTTTTTAACCAATGTGTTTTCTTCTTTAGTCTTTCTTGTGTTGTAGTTTACAGAGATAACTCTAATAACATTAGAAAGACTCTGATTAGAAGAGAATGAGCACGTTTGTTTCATTTGCGTGAACATCTTTGTTACTAGTTAACACATGTTTTCTTTAAACATTCTTTACTTGTGGTTATAGTTTACAGAGATAACTTTAATACACATTGGAAAAGAGCTGTGATTAGAAGAGAATTTTTGTACGTTTGGTTCATTTGGCAGTGAACCTTTTTTTGTACTAGTTAACACAATGTGTTCCTTCTGAAGTTCTGTACATTGCGGTTTTTAGTTACAGAGCAAGTATAATTACGCATTACAAATTACTCTGTGATTAGTAGAGAATGAGTACAGTTGTTTCATTTGGCGTGATCATCTTTGTCCATGTTAACACAATGTGTTCTGAGACTCAGTGGATTTAGAAGCGATTAAGCATGTTTGTTTCATTTTCGTGGGAAAATCTTCGTTTGTTAAACAATGTGTTTCTTCTTAAGTTCTTTCGTTGCTGTTCTAGTTTACAGAGATAACTGTAATTGAATTACAAGAGAGTCTGTAATTAGACTGAATATATACGTTTGTTTTCAATGGCGTGGATATCTTTTATTGTACAAGTTAACACAATGTGTTTCTTCTAAGTTCTTTACATTGTGGTTCTGGTTTACAGAGATTTAAATCTACTAGGCATTACAAAGGCTCTGTGATTAAAAAGAGCTGAGTACGTTTTTTTCGTTTTGCTTTTTCATCTTACTTTCCCAAATTTAACACAATGTGTTCTGACACTCTGTGATTGAAACGGAAAAAGGAAAATTTTCCGTCATTAGGGTGTGAACGTCTTTGTTTGTTAATCAATGTGTTTCTTCTTAAGTTCTTTCGTTGCGCTGTAGTTTACAGAGATAAAACCCCAATACAACATTAGAAAAGACTCTTGATTAGAAGAGAATGAGTACGTTTGTTTCATTTGACGTGAACATCTTTGTTTGTATAGTTAAAAACCCCAAAGGGGTTTCTTCTTACGTTCTGTACATTGTGGGTTTTGGTTTCCCGGGATAAATCTAAAAACAATTAGAAAAGGGCTCTCTGATTAGAGGGGAAGAGTACGTTTTTTTTCATTGGCGTGAACATCTTTGTTTGTACTAAATTAACACAATGTGTTTCTTCTTAAGTTGTGTACTTGTGGTTCTGGTTTACAGAGATAACTTAATGCACATTAGGGAAAAGGCTCTGTGATTAGAAGAGAATGAGTACGTTTGTTTCATTTGGGGTGATCATCTTTGGCGAAGTTAAACAATGTGTTCTGAGACTCTGTGATTAGAAACGAAAAAAAGCAACGTTTGTTTCATTTGGCACGTGAACGTTTTTGTTTGATAAACAATGTGTTTCTTCTTACGTATCTTTCCGTTGCTGTTCTAGTTTACAGAGATAACGCTAATACACAATTAGAAAAGACGCTGTGATTAGATGGACAATGAGCAAGTTTGTTTCATTGGCCGGTGAACATTTTTTGTTTGTACTAGTTAACACAATGTGTTTTCTTCTTAAGATCTTTACACTGTGGTTCTAGTTTACACAGATAACTCTAATACACATTAGAAAGACACTGTGAATAGAAGAGAATGAGTACGTTTGTTTCATTTGACCGTGACATCTTTGTCTTGTACTAGTTTAACACAATTGTTTCTTCTTAAGATCTTTACATTGTGGTTCTAGTTTACATAGATAACTCTAATACACATTAGAAAAGGACTCTCTGATTAGAAGAGAATGAGAACGTTTGTTTCATTTGGCGTGAACATCTTTGTTTGTAACTAGTTAACCTCTATGTGTTTCTCCTAAGATCTTTACATTGCGGTTTAGTTACAGAGATAACTCTAATTCACATTAGGAAAGACTCTGTGATTAGAAGAGAATGAGTACGTTTGTTTCATTTGGAGTGAACATCTTAGTTTGCACCAGTTAACACAATGTGTTCCTTCTGAAGTTCTGTACATTGCGGTTCTCGTTACAGAGACAAGTATAATACGCATTACAAATTACTTGTGATAGAAGAGAATGAGTACATTTGTTTCATTTGGCGTGATCATCTTTGTCCATGTTAACACAATGTGTTCTGAGACTCAGTGATTAGAAGCGAATAAGCACCTTTTTTTCATTTCTCGTGAAAATCTTCGTTTTGTTAACACAATGTGTTTCTTCTTAAGTTCTTTCGTTGCTGTTCTAGTTTACAGAGATAACTGTAATAGGAATTACAAGAGAGTCTGTAATTAGGAATGAATATATACGTTTGTTTCAATTGGCGTGGATATCTTTGATTGTACAAGTTAACACAATGTGTTTTCTTCTTAAGTTCTTTACATTGTGGTTCTGGTTTACAGAGATAACTCTACTAGGCATTACAAAAGGCTCTGTGATTAGAAGAGCATGAGTACGTTTTTTTTCGTTTGGCGTGATCATCTTACTCCAATTTAACACAATGTGTTCTGACACTCTGTGATTAGAAGCGAATAAGGAAGTTTTCGTCATTAGGCGTGAACGTCTTTGTTTGTTAACTCAATGTGTTTTCTTCTTAAGTTCTTTCGTTGCTGCTGTAGTTTACAGAGATAACCCTAATACACATTAGAAAAGACTCTCTGATTTAGAAGAGAATGAGTACGTTTGTTTCATTTGACGTGAACATCTTTGTTTGTACTAGTTAACACAAGGTGTTTCTTCTTACGTTCTGTACATTGTGGTTCTGGTTTACAGGGAATAACTCTAATACACATTAGAAAAGACACTCTGATTAGAAGAGAATGAGTACGTTTGTTTCATTTTAGGCGTGAACATCTTTGTTTGTACTAGTTAACACAATGTGTTTCTTCTTAAGTTGTGTACATTGTGGTTCTGGTTTACAGAGATAACTCTAATGCACATTAGAATAGGCTCTGTGATTAGAAGAGAATGAGTACGTTTGTTTCATTTGGCCGTGATCATCTTTGTCAAAGTTAACACCAATGTGTTCTGTGACTCTGTGATTAGAAACGAAAAAGCACGTTTGTTTCATTTGGCGGTGAACGTCTTTGTTTGATAACACAATGTGTTTCTTCTTAAGTTCTTTCGTTGCTGTTCTAGTTTACAGAGATAACGCTAATACGCATTAGAAAAGACGCTGTGATTAGAAGACAATGAGCAAGTTTGTTCATTGGCTGTGAACATCTCTGTTTGTACTAGTTTACAGAATGGGTTTCTTCTTAAGATCTTTACACTTGTGGTTCTATTTTTCAGAGATAACTCTAATACACATCAGAAAAGACTCTGTGATTAGAAGAGAATGAGTACGTTTGTTTCATTTGGCGTGAACATCTCTGTTTGTACTAGTTAACAGAATGTGTTTCTTCTTCAGATCTTTACATTGTGGTTCTAGTTTTCAGAGATAACTCTAATACACATCAGAAAAGACTCTGTGATTAGAAGAGAATGAGTACGATTGTTTCATTTGGCGTGAACATATTTGTTTGTACTAGTTAACACAATGTGTTTCTTCTTAAGATCTTTACATTGCGGTTCTAGTTTGCAGAGATAACTCTAATACACATTAGAAAAGACTCTCTGATTAGAAGAGAATGAGTACGTTTGTTTCATTTGACGTGAATATCTTTGTTTGTACTAGTTAACACACTGTGTTTCTTCTTAAGATCTTTACATTGTGGTTCTAGTTTTCAGAGATAACTCTAATACACATTAGAAAAGACTCTGTGATTAGAAGAGAATGAGAACGTTTGTTTCATTTGACGTGAACATCTTTGTTTGTACTAGTTAACACAATGTGTTTTCATTACGTTCTCTACACTGTGGTTCTGGTTTTACAGAGACAACTCTAATGCACATTAGAAAAGACTCTGTGATTCGAAGAGAATGAGTATGTTTGTTTCATTTTTCGTGATCATCTTTGTCCAAGTTAACACAATGTCTTATGACACTCTGTGCTTGGAAGCGAATAAGCCAGTTTGTTTCATTTGGCCGTGAAACGTCTTTGTTGGTTAACACAAAGTGTTTCTTCTTAACTTCTTTGGTTGCTGTTCTAGTTTACAGAGATAACTCTAGTACACATTAGAAAAGACTCTGTGATTAGAAGACAATGAGTACGTTAGTTTTCATTTGTGTGAACATTATTTGTTTGTACTAGTTAACACAATGTGTTTCTTCTTAGGATCTTTACATTGCGGTTCTAGTTTGCAGATGATAACTGTAATACACATAGAAAAGACTCTCTGATAGAAAAGAATGAGTACGTTTGATTCATTTGGCGTGAACATCTTTGTAGTAGTTAAACAGAATGTGTTTCTTCTTAACATCTTTACATTGTGGTTCTAGTTTACAGAGATAACTCTAATAACCAGTAGAAAAGACTCTCTGATTAGAAGAGAATGAGTACGTTTGTTTCATTTGGCGTGAACATCTTTGTTTGTGTTAGTTAAACACAATGTGTTTCTTCTTAAGTTCTGTAATTGTGGTTCTGGTTTACAGAGTTAACTCTAATGCACATTAGAAAAGACTCTGTGATTAGAAGAGAATGATTACGTTTGTTTCATTTGGCGAAAACTTCTTTGTTTGTACTAGTTAACAGCATGTGTTTTCTTCTTAAGATCTTTACATTGTGGTTCTAGTATACAGAGATAACTCTAATACACATTAGAAAAAGACTCTCTGATTAGAAGAGAATGAGTACGTTTGTTTCATTTTGGTGTGAACATCTTTGTTTGTACTAGTTAACACAAAGTTTTTCTTCTTAAGTTCTGTACATTGTGGTTCTCGTTTACAGAGACAACTCTACTACGCATTAGAAAAGGCTCTGTGATTAGAAGAGAATGTGCACGTTTGTTTCGATTTGGCGTGATCATCTTTCTCCAAATTAACACAAAGTGTTCTGACACTCTGTGATAAGAAGCGAATAAGGACGTTTTCTTCATTTAGCGTGAACGTCTTTGTTTGTTAACCCAATGTGTTTCTTCCTAAGTTCTTTGGTTGCTGCTGTAGTTTACAGAGATAACCCTAATACACATTAGAAAAGACTCTCTGATTAGAAGAGAATGAGTACGTTTGTTTCATTTGACGTGAACATCTTTGTTTGTACTAGTTAACACAATGTGTTTCTTCTTAAGATCTTTACATTGTGGATCTAGTTTTCAGAGCTAACTCTAATAAACATTAGAAAATACTCTCTGATTAGAAGAGAATGAGTACGTTTGTTTCATTTGGCGTGAACATCTTTGTTTGTACTAGTTAACACAATGTGTTTCTTCTTAAGATCTTTACATTGTGGTTCTAGTTTACATAGATAACTCTAACACACTTTAGAGAAGACTCTCTGATTAGAAGAGAATGAGAACGTTTGTTTCATTTGGCGTGAACATCTTTGTTTGTACTAGTTAACACAAGGTGTTTCTTCTTACGTTCTGTACATTGTGGTTCTGGTTTACAGAGATAACTCTAATGCACATTAGAAAACAGTCTGTGATTAGAAGAGAATGAGTACGTTTGTTTCATTTTTCGTGATCATCTTTGTCCAAGTTCACACAATGTGTTCTGAGACTCTGTGATTAGAAGCGAATAAGCACGTTTGTTTCATTTGGAGTGAACGTCTTTGTTTGTTAACACAATGTGTTTCTTCTTAAGTTCTTTCGTTGCTGTGCTAGTTTACAAGATAACGCTAATACACATTAGAAAAGACTCCGTGATTAGAAGAGAATGAGTACGTTTGTTTCATTTGGTGTGAACATCTTGGTTTTTTTATCTAGTTAACAGAATGTCTTTCTTCTTAAGATCTTTACATTGTAGTTCTCAGTTTACAGAGATAACTCTAATACAATTAGAAAAGACTCTTTGATTAGAAGAGATTGAGTACGTTTGTTTCATTTGGCAGTGAACATCTCTGTTTGTACTAGTTAACAGAATGTGTTTCTTCTTACAATCTTTACATTGTGGTTCTAGTTTACAGAGATAACTCTAATACACATTAGAAAAGGCTCTCGTGATTAGAAGAGAATGAGTACCATTGTTTTCATTTGGCGTGAACTTACTTGTTTGTACTAGTTAAACAATGTGTTTTCTCTTAAGATCTTTACATTGCGGTTCTAGTTTGCCAGAAGATAACTCTAATACGACATAGAAAAGACTCTCTGATTAGAAGAGAATGAGTACGTTTGTTTCATTTGACGTGAACATCTTTGTTTGTACTAGTTAACACAAAGTGTTTCTTCTTAAGATCTTTACATTGTGGTTCTAGTTTTCAGAGATAACTCTAATACACATTAGAAAAGACTCTGTGATTAAAGAGAATGAGAACGGTTGTTTCATTTGACGTGAACATCTTTGTTTGTACTAGTTAACACAATGTCTTTCTCCTTACGTTCCTGTACATTGTGGTTCTGGTTTACAGAGACAACTTCTACTGCACATTAGAAAAGACTGTGATTAGAAGAGAATGAGTACGTTTGTTTCATTTTTCGTGATCATCTTTGTCCAAGTTAACACAATGTGTTATTGACCTCTGTGATTGGAAGCGAATAAGCACATTGTTTCATTTGGCTGTGAACGTCTTTGTTGGTTAACACAATGTGTTTCTTCTTAAGTTCTTTCGTTGCTCTTCTAGTTTACAGAGATAACGCTAATACACATTAGAAAAGACTCTGTGATTAGAAGAGAATGAGTACGTTAGTTTCATTTGGCTGTGAACATATTTGTTTGTACTAGTTAACACAATGTGTTTCTTCTTAAGATCTTTACATTGCGGTTCTAGTTTGCAGACATAACTCTAATACACATTAGAAAAGACTCTCTGATTAGAAGAGAATGAGTACGTTTGTTTCATTTGGCCTGAACATCTTTGTACTAGTTAACAGAATGTGTTTCTTCTTAATATCTTTACATTGTGGTTCTAGTTTACAGAGATAACACTAATACACAGTGGAAAAGACTCTCTGATTAGAAGACAATGAGTACGTTTGTTTCATTTGGCGTGAACAGTCTTTGTTTGTACTAGTTAACACAATGTGTTTCTCTTACGTTCTGTACATTGTGTTCTGGTTTACAGAGATAACTCTAATGCACATTAGAAAAAGACTCTGTGATTAGAAGAGAATGAGTACGTTTGTATCATTTTTCGTGATCATCTTTGTCCCAAGTTAACACAATGTGTTCTGAGACTCTGTGATTAGAGGCGAATAAGCACGTTTGTTTCATTTGGCATGTGAACGTCCTTTGTTTGTTAACACAATCTGTTTCTTCTTAAATTCTTTCGTTGCTGTTCCAGTTTACAGATATAACACTAATACACATTAGAAAAGACTCTGTGATTAGAAGAGAATGAGTTACGTTTGTATCATTTGGCGTAACATCTTTGTTTGTATAGTTAACAGAATGTGTTTCTTCATAGATCTCTACTTTGAGGTTCTAGTATACAGACATAACTCTAATACACATTAGAAAAGACTCTCTGATTAGAAGAGACTGAGTAGTAATCATCTTTCTCCAAGTTAACACAATGTGGTCTGACACTCTGTGATTAGAAGCGAATAAGGACGTTTTCTTCATGTGGCCGTGAACGTCTTTGTTTGTTAACCAATGTTTTTCTTCTTAAGTTCTTTCGTTGCTGTTGTAGTTTACAGAAGATAACTCTAATACACATTAGAAAAGACTCTGATTAGAAGAAAATGAGCACGTTTGTTTCATTTGGACGTGAACATCTTAGTACTAGTTAACACAATGTGTTTCTTTAAACATCTTTACATTGTGGTTCTAGTTTACAGAGATAACTTTAATACACATTGGAAAAGACGCTGTGATTAGAAGAGATTTAGTACGTTTGGTTCATTTGGCGTGTAGACTTTTTTTGTACTAGTAAACACAATGTGTTCCTTCTGAAGTTCTGTACATTGCGGTTCTCGTTACAGAGACAAGTATAATACGCTTTACAAATTACTCTGTGATTAGAAGAGAATGAGTACATTTGTTTCATTTGGCGTGATCATCTTTGTCCATGTTAACACAATGTGTTCTGAGACTCAGTGATTAGAAGCGAATAAGCATGTTTGTTTCATTTCTCGTGAAAATCTTCGTTTGTTAACCACAATGTGTTTCTTCTTAAGTTCTTTCGTTGCTGTTCTAGTTACAGAGATAACTGTAATAGGAATTACAAGAGAGTCTGTAATTAGGACTGAATATATACGTTTGTTTCAATTGGCGTGGATATCTTTGATTGTACAAGTTAACACAATGTGTTTCTTCTTAAGTTCTTTACATTGTGGTTCTGGTTTACAGAGATAACTCTACTAGGCATTACAAAAGGCTCTGTGATTAGAAGAGCATGAGTACGTTTTTTTCGTTTGGCGTGATCATCTTACTCCAATTTAACACAATGTGTTCTGACACTCTGTGATTAGAAGCGAATAAGGAAGTTTTCGTCATTAGGCGTGAACGTCTTTGTTTGTTAACTCAATGTGTTTCTTCTTAAGTTCTTTCGTTGCTGCTGTAGTTTACAGAGATAACCCTAATACACATTAGAAAAGACTCTCTGATTAGAAGAGAATGAGTACGTTTGTTTCATTTGACGTGAACATCTTTGTTTGTACTAGTTAACACAAGGTGTTTCTTCTTACGTTCTGTACATTGTGGTTCTGGTTTACAGGGATAACTCTAATACACATTAGAAAAGACTCTCTGATTAGAGAGAATGAGTACGTTTGTTTTCATTTGGCGTGAACATCTTTGTTTGTACTAGTTAACACAATGTGTTTCTTCTTAAGTTCTGTACATTGTGGTTCTGGTTTACAGAGATAACTCTAATGCACATTAGAATTGGCTCTGTGATTAGAAGAGAATGAGTACGTTTGTTTCATTTGGCGTGATCATCTTTTGTCGAAGGTAACACAATGTGTTCTGAGACTCTGTGATTAGAAACGAAAAAGCACGTTTGTTTCATTTGGCGTGAACGTTTTTGTTTGATAACACAAAGTGTTTCTTCTTACGTTCTTTCGTTGCTGTTCTAGTTTACAGAGATAACGCTAATACACATTAGAAAAGACGCTGTGATTAGAAGACAATGAGCAAGTTTGTTTCATTGGCGTGAACATTTTTGTTTGTACTAGTTAACACAATGTGTTTCTTCTTAAGATCTTTACACTGTGGTTCTAGTTTACACAGATAACTCTAATACACATTAGAAAAGACACTGTGAATAGAAGAGAATGAGTACGTTTGTTTCATTTGACGTGAACATCTTTGTTTGTACTAGTTAACACAATGTGTTTCTTCTTAAGATCTTTACATTGTGGTTCTAGTTTACATAGATAACTCTAATACACATTAGAAAAGACTCTCTGATTAGAAGAGAATGAGAACGTTTGTTTCATTTGGCGTGAACATCTTTGTTTGTACTAGTTAACTCTATGTGTTTCTTCCTAAGATCTTTACATTGCGGTTCTAGTTTACAGAGATAACTCTAATTCACATTAGGAAAGACTCTGTGATTAGAAGAGAATGAGTACGTTTGTTTCATTTGGAGTGAACATCTTAGTTTGCACCAGTTAACACAATGTGTTCCTTCTGAAGTTCTGTACATTGCGGTTCTCGTTACAGAGACAAGTATAATACGCATTACAAATTACTCTGTGATTAGAAGAGAATGAGTACATTTGTTTCATTTGGCGTGATCATCTTTGTCCATGTTAACACAATGTGTTCTGAGACTCAGTGATTAGAAGCGAATAAGCACCTTTTTTTCATTTCTCGTGAAAATCTTCGTTTGTTAACACAATGTGTTTCTTCTTAAGTTCTTTCGTTGCTGTTCTAGTTTACAGAGATAACTGTAATAGGAATTACAAGAGAGTCTGTAATTAGGACTGAATATATACGTTTGTTTCAATTGGCGTGGATATCTTTGATTGTACAAGTTAACACAATGTGTTTCTTCTTAAGTTCTTTACATTGTGGTTCTGGTTTACAGAGATAACTCTACTAGGCATTACAAAAGGCTCTGTGATTAGAAGAGCATGAGTACGTTTTTTTTCGTTTGGCGTGATCATCTTACTCCAATTTAACACAATGTGTTCTGACACTCTGTGATTAGAAGCGAATAAGGAAGTTTTCGTCATTAGGCGTGAACGTCTTTGTTTGTTAACTCAATGTGTTTCTTCTTAAGTTCTTTCGTTGCTGCTGTAGTTTACAGAGATAACCCTAATACACATTAGAAAAGACTCTCTGATTAGAAGAGAATGAGTACGTTTGTTTCATTTGACGTGAACATCTTTGTTTGTACTAGTTAACACAAGGTGTTTCTTCTTACGTTCTGTACATTGTGGTTCTGGTTTACAGGGATAACTCTAATACACATTAGAAAAGACACTCTGATTAGAAGAGAATGAGTACGTTTGTTTCATTTGGCGTGAACATCTTTGTTTGTACTAGTTAACACAATGTGTTTCTTCTTAAGTTGTGTACATTGTGGTTCTGGTTTACAGAGATAACTCTAATGCACATTAGAATAGGCTCTGTGATTAGAAGAGAATGAGTACGTTTGTTTCATTTGGCGTGATCATCTTTGTCAAAGTTAACACAATGTGTTCTGTGACTCTGTGATTAGAAACGAAAAAGCACGTTTGTTTCATTTGGCGTGAACGTCTTTGTTTGATAACACAATGTGTTTCTTCTTAAGTTCTTTCGTTGCTGTTCTAGTTTACAGAGATAACGCTAATACGCATTAGAAAAGACGCTGTGATTAGAAGACAATGAGCAAGTTTGTTTCATTGGCGTGAACATCTCTGTTTGTACTAGTTAACAGAATGGGTTTCTTCTTAAGATCTTTACATTGTGGTTCTAGTTTTCAGAGATAACTCTAATACACATCAGAAAAGACTCTGTGATTAGAAGAGAATGAGTACGTTTGTTTCATTTGGCTGTGAACATCTCTGTTTGTACTAGTTAACAGAATGTGTTTCTTCTTCAGATCTTTACATTGTGGTTCTAGTTTTCAGAGATAACTCTAATACACATCAGAAAAGACTCTGTGATTAGAAGAGAATGAGTACGATTGTTTCATTTGGCGTGAACATATTTGTTTGTACTAGTTAACACAATGTGTTTCTTCTTAAGATCTTTACATTGCGGTTCTAGTTTGCAGAGATAACTCTAATACACATTAGAAAAGACTCTCTGATTAGAAGAGAATGAGTACGTTTGTTTCATTTGACGTGAATATCTTTGTTTGTACTAGTTAACACACTGTGTTTCTTCTTAAGATCTTTACATTGTGGTTCTAGTTTTCAGAGATAACTCTAATACACATTAGAAAAGACTCTGTGATTAGAAGAGAATGAGAACGTTTGTTTCATTTGACGTGAACATCTTTGTTTGTACTAGTTAACACAATGTGTTTCTCCTTACGTTCTCTACACTGTGGTTCTGGTTTACAGAGACAACTCTAATGCACATTAGAAAAGACTCTGTGATTCGAAGAGAATGAGTATGTTTGTTTCATTTTTCGTGATCATCTTTGTCCAAGTTAACACAATGTCTTATGACACTCTGTGCTTGGAAGCGAATAAGCACGTTTGTTTCATTTGGCCGTGAACATCTTTGTTGGTTAACACAATGTGTTTCTTCTTAACTTCTTTGGTTGCTGTTCTAGTTTACAGAGATAACTCTAGTACACATTAGAAAAGACTCTGTGATTAGAAGACAATGAGTACGTTAGTTTCATTTGGTGTGAACATATTTGTTTGTACTAGTTAACACAATGTGTTTCTTCTTAGGATCTTTACATTGCGGTTCTAGTTTGCAGAGATAACTGTAATACACATTAGAAAAGACTCTCTGATTAGAAAAGAATGAGTACGTTTGTTTCATTTGGCGTGAACATCTTTGTAGTAGTTAACAGAATGTGTTTCTTCTTAACATCTTTACATTGTGGTTCTAGTTTACAGAGATAACTCTAATACACAGTAGAAAAGACTCTCTGATTAGAAGAGAATGAGTACGTTTGTTTCATTTGGCGTGAACATCTTTGTTTGTGTTAGTTAACACAATGTGTTTCTTCTTAAGTTCTGTACATTGTGGTTCTGGTTTACAGAGTTAACTCTAATGCACATTAGAAAAGACTCTGTGATTAGAAGAGAATGATTACGTTTGTTTCATTTGGCGAAAACATCTTTGTTTGTACTAGTTAACAGAATGTGTTTCTTCTTAAGATCTTTACATTGTGGTTCTAGTATACAGAGATAACTCTAATACACATTAGAAAAGACTCTCTGATTAGAAGAGAATGAGTACGTTTGTTTCATTTGGTGTGAACATCTTTGTTTGTACTAGTTAACACAAAGTTTTTCTTCTTAAGTTCTGTACATTGTGGTTCTCGTTTACAGAGACAACTCTACTACGCATTAGAAAAGGCTCTGTGATTAGAAGAGAATGTGCACGTTTGTTTCGTTTGGCGTGATCATCTTTCTCCAAATTAACAAAATGTGTTCTGACACTCTGTGATAAGAAGCGAATAAGGACGTTTTCTTCATTTAGCGTGAACGTCTTTGTTTGTTAACCCAATGTGTTTCTTCCTAAGTTCTTTGGTTGCTGCTGTAGTTTACAGAGATAACCCTAATACACATTAGAAAAGACTCTCTGATTAGAAGAGAATGAGTACGTTTGTTTCATTTGACGTGAACATCTTTGTTTGTACTAGTTAACACAATGTGTTTCTTCTTAAGATCTTTACATTGTGGATCTAGTTTTCAGAGCTAACTCTAATAAACATTAGAAAATACTCTCTGATTAGAAGAGAATGAGTACGTTTGTTTCATTTGGCGTGAACATCTTTGTTTGTACTAGTTAACACAATGTGTTTCTTCTTAAGATCTTTACATTGTGGTTCTAGTTTACATAGATAACTCTAACACACTTTAGAGAAGACTCTCTGATTAGAAGAGAATGAGAACGTTTGTTTCATTTGGCGTGAACATCTTTGTTTGTACTAGTTAACACAAGGTGTTTCTTCTTACGTTCTGTACATTGTGGTTCTGGTTTACAGAGATAACTCTAATGCACATTAGAAAACAGTCTGTGATTAGAAGAGAATGAGTACGTTTGTTTCATTTTTCGTGATCATCTTTGTCCAAGTTCACACAATGTGTTCTGAGACTCTGTGATTAGAAGCGAATAAGCACGTTTGTTTCATTTGGAGTGAACGTCTTTGTTTGTTAACACAATGTGTTTCTTCTTAAGTTCTTTCGTTGCTGTGCTAGTTTACAAGATAACGCTAATACACATTAGAAAAGACTCCGTGATTAGAAGAGAATGAGTACGTTTGTTTCATTTGGTGTGAACATCTTGGTTTTTTCTAGTTAACAGAATGTCTTTCTTCTTAAGATCTTTACATTGTAGTTCTAGTTTACAGAGATAACTCTAATACATATTAGAAAAGACTCTCTGATTAGAAGAGATTGAGTACGTTTGTTTCATTTGGCGTGAACATCTCTGTTTGTACTAGTTAACAGAATGTGTTTCTTCTTACAATCTTTACATTGTGGTTCTAGTTTACAGAGATAACTCTAATACACATTAGAAAAGGCTCTGTGATTAGAAGAGAATGAGTACCATTGTTTCATTTGGCGTGAACATACTTGTTTGTACTAGTTAACACAATGTGTTTCTTCTTAAGATCTTTACATTGCGGTTCTAGTTTGCAGAGATAACTCTAATACGCATTAGAAAAGACTCTCTGATTAGAAGAGAATGAGTACGTTTGTTTCATTTGACGTGAACATCTTTGTTTGTACTAGTTAACACAAAGTGTTTCTTCTTAAGATCTTTACATTGTGGTTCTAGTTTTCAGAGATAACTCTAATACACATTAGAAAAGACTCTGTGATTAAAGAGAATGAGAACGTTTGTTTCATTTGACGTGAACATCTTTGTTTGTACTAGTTAACACAATGTCTTTCTCCTTACGTTCTGTACATTGTGGTTCTGGTTTACAGAGACAATTCTAATGCACATTAGAAAAGACTGTGATTAGAAGAGAATGAGTACGTTTGTTTCATTTTTCGTGATCATCTTTGTCCAAGTTAACACAATGTGTTATGTGACTCTGTGATTGGAAGCGAATAAGCACATTTGTTTCATTTGGCGTGAACGTCTTTGTTGGTTAACACAATGTGTTTCTTCTTAAGTTCTTTCGTTGCTCTTCTAGTTTACAGAGATAACGCTAATACACATTAGAAAAGACTCTGTGATTAGAAGAGAATGAGTACGTTAGTTTCATTTGGTGTGAACATATTTGTTTGTACTAGTTAACACAATGTGTTTCTTCTTAAGATCTTTACATTGCGGTTCTAGTTTGCAGACATAACTCTAATACACATTAGAAAAGACTCTCTGATTAGAAGAGAATGAGTACGTTTGTTTCATTTGGCCTGAACATCTTTGTACTAGTTAACAGAATGTGTTTCTTCTTAATATCTTTACATTGTGGTTCTAGTTTACAGAGATAACACTAATACACAGTGGAAAAGACTCTCTGATTAGAAGACAATGAGTACGTTTGTTTCATTTGGCGTGAACGTCTTTGTTTGTACTAGTTAACACAATGTGTTTCTCCTTACGTTCTGTACATTGTGATTCTGGTTTACAGAGATAACTCTAATGCACATTAGAAAAGACTCTGTGATTAGAAGAGAATGAGTACGTTTGTATCATTTTTCGTGATCATCTTTGTCCAAGTTAACACAATGTGTTCTGAGACTCTGTGATTAGAGGCGAATAAGCACGTTTGTTTCATTTGGCGTGAACGTCTTTGTTTGTTAACACAATCTGTTTCTTCTTAAATTCTTTCGTTGCTGTTCCAGTTTACAGATATAACACTAATACACATTAGAAAAGACTCTGTGATTAGAAGAGAATGAGTACGTTTGTATCATTTGGCGTAAACATCTTTGTTTGTACTAGTTAACAGAATGTGTTTCTTCATAAGATCTCTACTTTGAGGTTCTAGTATACAGACATAACTCTAATACACATTAGAAAAGACTCTCTGATTAGAAGAGACTGAGTACGTAATCATCTTTCTCCAAGTTAACACAATGTGGTCTGACACTCTGTGATTAGAAGCGAATAAGGACGTTTTCTTCATGTGGCGTGAACGTCTTTGTTTGTTAACCCAATGTTTTTCTTCTTAAGTTCTTTCGTTGCTGTTGTAGTTTACAGAGATAACTCTAATACACATTAGAAAAGACTCTGATTAGAAGAAAATGAGCACGTTTGTTTCATTTGACGTGAACATCTTAGTACTAGTTAACACAATGTGTTTCTTTAAACATCTTTACATTGTGGTTCTAGTTTACAGAGATAACTTTAATACACATTGGAAAAGACGCTGTGATTAGAAGAGATTTAGTACGTTTGGTTCATTTGGCGTGTAGACCTTTTTTTGTACTAGTAAACACAATGTGTTCCTTCTGAAGTTCTGTACATTGCGGTTCTCGTTACAGAGACAAGTATAATACGCTTTACAAATTACTCTGTGATTAGAAGAGAATGAGTACATTTGTTTCATTTGGCGTGATCATCTTTGTCCATGTTAACACAATGTGTTCTGAGACTCAGTGATTAGAAGCGAATAAGCACGTTTGTTTCATTTCTCGTGAAAATCTTCGTTTGTTAACACAATGTGTTTCTTCTTAAGTTCTTTCGTTGCTGTTCTAGTTTACAGAGATAACTGTAATAGGAATTACAAGAGAGTCTGTAATTAGGACTGAATATATACGTTTGTTTCAATTGGCGTGGATATCTTTGATTGTACAAGTTAACACAATGTGTTTCTTCTTAAGTTCTTTACATTGTGGTTCTGGTTTACAGAGATAACTCTACTAGGCATTACAAAAGGCTCTGTGATTAGAAGAGCATGAGTACGTTTTTTTCGTTTGGCGTGATCATCTTACTCCAATTTAACACAATGTGTTCTGACACTCTGTGATTAGAAGCGAATAAGGAAGTTTTCGTCATTAGGCGTGAACGTCTTTGTTTGTTAACTCAATGTGTTTCTTCTTAAGTTCTTTCGTTGCTGCTGTAGTTTACAGAGATAACCCTAATACACATAGAAAAGACTCTCTGATTAGAAGAGAATGAGTACGTTTGTTTCATTTGACGTGAACATCTTTGTTTGTACTAGTTAACACAAGGTGTTTCTTCTTACGTTCTGTACATTGTGGTTCTGGTTTACAGGGATAACTCTAATACACATTAGAAAAGACACTCTGATTAGAAGAGAATGAGTACGTTTGTTTCATTTGGCGTGAACATCTTTGTTTGTACTAGTTAACACAATGTGTTTCTTCTTAAGTTGTGTACATTGTGGTTCTGGTTTACAGAGATAACTCTAATGCACATTAGAATAGGCTCTGTGATTAGAAGAGAATGAGTACGTTTGTTTCATTTGGCGTGATCATCTTTGTCAAAGTTAACACAATGTGTTCTGTGACTCTGTGATTAGAAACGAAAAAGCACGTTTGTTTCATTTGGCGTGAACGTCTTTGTTTGATAACACAATGTGTTTCTTCTTAAGTTCTTTCGTTGCTGTTCTAGTTTACAGAGATAACGCTAATACGCATTAGAAAAGACGCTGTGATTAGAAGACAATGAGCAAGTTTGTTTCATTGGCGTGAACATCTCTGTTTGTACTAGTTAACAGAATGGGTTTCTTCTTCAGATCTTTACATTGTGGTTCTAGTTTTCAGAGATAACTCTAATACACATCAGAAAAGACTCTGTGATTAGAAGAGAATGAGTACGTTTGTTTCATTTGGCGTGAACATCTCTGTTTGTACTAGTTAACAGAATGTGTTTCTTCTTCAGATCTTTACATTGTGGTTCTAGTTTTCAGAGATAACTCTAATACACATCAGAAAAGACTCTGTGATTAGAAGAGAATGAGTACGATTGTTTCATTTGGCGTGAACATATTTGTTTGTACTAGTTAACACAATGTGTTTCTTCTTAAGATCTTTACATTGCGGTTCTAGTTTGCAGAGATAACTCTAATACACATTAGAAAAGACTCTCTGATTAGAAGAGAATGAGTACGTTTGTTTCATTTGACGTGAATATCTTTGTTTGTACTAGTTAACACACTGTGTTTCTTCTTAAGATCTTTACATTGTGGTTCTAGTTTTCAGAGATAACTCTAATACACATTAGAAAAGACTCTGTGATTAGAAGAGAATGAGAACGTTTGTTTCATTTGACGTGAACATCTTTGTTTGTACTAGTTAACACAATGTGTTTCTCCTTACGTTCTCTACACTGTGGTTCTGGTTTACAGAGACAACTCTAATGCACATTAGAAAAGACTCTGTGATTCGAAGAGAATGAGTATGTTTGTTTCATTTTTCGTGATCATCTTTGTCCAAGTTAACACAATGTCTTATGACACTCTGTGCTTGGAAGCGAATAAGCACGTTTGTTTCATTTGGCGTGAACGTCTTTGTTGGTTAACACAATGTGTTTCTTCTTAACTTCTTTGGTTGCTGTTCTAGTTTACAGAGATAACTCTAGTACACATTAGAAAAGACTCTGTGATTAGAAGACAATGAGTACGTTAGTTTCATTTGGTGTGAACATATTTGTTTGTACTAGTTAACACAATGTGTTTCTTCTTAGGATCTTTACATTGCGGTTCTAGTTTGCAGAGATAACTGTAATACACATTAGAAAAGACTCTCTGATTAGAAAAGAATGAGTACGTTGTTTCATTTGGCGTGAACATCTTTGTAGTAGTTAACAGAATGTGTTTCTTCTTAACATCTTTTTCATGTGGTTAGTTTACAGAGATAACTCTAATACACAGTAGAAAAGACTCTCTGATTAGAAGAAAAATGAGTACGGGTTTGTTTCATTTGGCGTGAACATCTTTGTTTGTGTTAGTTAACACAATGTGTTTCTTTTTAAGTTCTGTACATTGTGGTTTGGTTTACAGAGTTAACTCTAATGCACATTAGAAAAGACTCTGTGATTAGAAGAGAATGATTACGTTTGTTTCATTTGGCGAAAAAAATCTTTGTTTGTACTAGTTAACAGAAGTGTTTTTCTTAAGATCTTTACATTGTGGTTCTAGTATACAGAGATAACTCTAATACACATTAGAAAAGACTCTCTGATTAGAAGAGAATGGTACGTTTGTTTCATTTGGTGTGAACATCTTTGTTTGTACTAGTTAACACAAAGTTTTTCTTCTTAAGTTCTGTACATTGTGGTTCTCGTTTACAGAGACAACTCTACTACGCATTTGAAAAGGCTCTGTGATTAGAAGAGAATGTGACGTTTGTTTCGTTTGGCGTGATCATCTTTCTCCAAATTAACAAAATGTGTTCTGACACTCTGTGATAAGAAGCGAATAAGGACGTTTTCTTCATTTAGCGTGAACGTCTTTGTTTGTTAACCCAATGTGTTTCTTCCTAAGTTCTTTGGTTGCTGCTGTAGTTTTTCAGAGATAACCCTAATACACATTAGAAAAGACTCTTGATTAGAAGAGAATGAGTACGTTTGTTTCATTTGACGTGAACATCTTTGTTGTACTAGTAACACAATGTGTTTCTTCTTAAGATCTTTACTTGTGGATCTAGTTTTCAGAGCTAACTCTAATAAACATTAGAAAATACTCTCTGATTAGAAGAGAATGAGTACGTTTGTTTCATTTGGCGTGAACATCTTTGTTTGTACTAGTTAACACAATGTGTTTCTTCTTAAGATCTTTACATTGTGGTTCTAGTTTACATAGATAACTCTAACACACTTTAGAGAAGACTCTTGATTAGAAGAGAATGAGAACGTTTGTTTCATTTGGCGTGAACATCTTGTTTGTACTAGTTTAACACAAGGTGTTTCTTCTTACGTTCTGTACATTGTGGTTCTGGTTTACAGAGATAACTCTAATGCACATTAGAAAACAGTCTGTGATTAGAAAGAATGAGTTCGTTTGTTTTCATTTTTCGTGATCATCTTTGTCCAAGTTCACACAATGTGTTCGAGACTCTGTGATTAGAAGCGAATAAGCACGTTTGTTTCATTTGGTGAACGTCTTTGTTTGTTAACACAATGTGTTTCTTCTTAAGTTCTTTCGCTGCTGTGCTAGTTTACAAGATAACGTAATACACATTGAAAAGACTCGTGATTAGAAAGAATGAAATTACGTTGTTTCATTTGGTGTGAACATCTTGGTTTTTTCTAGTTAACGAATGTCTTCTTCTTAAGATCTTTACATTGTAGTTCTAGTTTTCAGAGATAACTCTAATAATCTAGAAAAGACTTCTGATTAGAAGAGATTGAGTACGTTTGTTTCATTTGGCGTGAACATCTCTGTTTGTACTAGTTAACAGAATGTGTTTCTTCTTACAATCTTTACATTGTGGTTCTAGTTTTCAGAGATAACTCTAATTTCACATTAGAAAAGGCTCAGTGATTAGAAAGAATGGTACCATTGTTTCATTTGGCGTGAACCATACTTGTTTGTACTAGTTAACACAATGTGTTTCTTCTTAAGATCTTTACATTGCGGTTCTAGTTTGCAGAGATAACTCTAATTACGCATTAGAAAGACTCTCTGATTAGAAGAGAATGAGTACGTTTGTTTCATTTGACGTGAACATCTATGTTTGTACTAGTTAACACAAAGTGTTTCTTCTTAGATCTTTACATTGTGGTTCTAGTTTTCAGAGATACTCTAATACACATTAGAAAAGACTCTGTGATTAAAGAGAATGAGAACGTTTGTTTCATTTGACGTGAACATCTTTGTTTGTACTAGTTAACACAATGTCTTTCTCTTACGTTCTGTACATTGTGGTTCTGGTTTACAGAGACATTCTAATGACATTAGAAAAGACTGTGATTAGAAGAGAATGAGTACGTTTGTTTCATTTTTCGTGATCATCTTTGTCCAAGTTAACACAATGTGTTATGTGACTCTGTGATTGGAAGCGAATAAGCACATTTGTTTTCATTTGGCGTGAACGTCTTTGTTGGTTAACACAATGTGTTTTCTTCTTAAGTTCTTTCGTTGCTCTTCTAGTTTACAGAGATAATCGCTAATACACATTAGAAAAGACTCTGTGATTAGAAGAGAATGAGTTTCGTTAGTTCATTTGGGTGTGAACATATTTGTTTGTACTAGTTAACACAATGTGTTTCTTCTTAAGATCATTTTCATGCGGGTTTTAGTTTGCAGACAAACTCTAATACACATTAGAAAAGACTCTCTGATTAGAAGAGAATGAGTACGTTTGTTTCATTTGGCCTGAACATCTTTGTACTAGTTAACAGAATGTGTTCTTCTTAATATCTTTACATTGTGGTTCTAGTTTACAGAGATAACACTAATACACAGTGGAAAAAGACTCTTGATTAGAAGACAATGAGTACGTTTGTTTCATTTGGCGTGAACTCTTGTTTGTACTAGTTAACACAATGTGTTTCTTCCTTAGTTCTGTACATTGGTGATTCTGGTTTACAGAGATAACTCTAATGCACATTTTGAAAAGACTCTGTGATTGAAGAGAATGAGCCGTTTGTATCATTTTTCGTTGATTCATCTTTGTCCAGTTAACACAATGTGTTCTGAGACTCTGTAATAGAGGCGAATAAGAACGTTTGTTTCATTTGGCGTGAACGTCTTTGTTTGTTAACACAAATCTGTTTCTTCTTAAATTCTTCGTTGCTGTTCAGTTTACAGATATAACATAATAACATTAGAAAAGACTCTGTGATTAGAAGAGAATGAGTACGTTTTGTATCATTTGGCGGCAATCTCTTTGTTTGTAGAGTTACAGGAATGTGTTTCTTCATAAGTATCTACTTTGAGGTTCTAGGTATACTGACATAACTCTAATACACATTAGAAAAGACTCTCTGATTAGATGAGACGGAGTAGTAATCATCCTTTCTCAAGTTAAACACAAGGTGGTCGGACACTCTGTGATTAGAAGCGAATATGGACGTTTGTCTTATGTGCGTGCAGTCTTTGTTTGTTAACCCAATGTTTTTCTTTCTTAAGTTCTTTCGTTGCTGTTGTAGTTTACAGAGATAAACTCTATACACATTAGAAAAGACTCTGCTTTAGAGATAAATGAGCACGTTTTGTATTCATTTGGACGTGTAACATTTTAGTACTAGTTAACACAATGTGTTTCTTCTTAAGATCTTTACATTGTGG
>CM070791.1:31962275-32035276 GCA_036346955.1 Dipus sagitta
GAGTTATCTCGGTAAACTAGAACCACAATGTAAAGATCTTAAAAAGAAACACATTGTATTAACTAGTACAAACAAAGATGTTCACGTCAAATGAAACAAACGTATTCATTATCCTCTAATTACAGAGTCTTTTCTAATGTGTATTAGAGTTATCTCTGTAAACTAGATCCACAATGTAAAGGTCTTAAGGAGAAACACATTCTGTTAACTAGGACAAACAAAGATTTTCACGTCAAAAGTAACAAACGTACTCATTCTCTTCTAATCACAGAGTCTTTTCTAACGTGTATTAGAGTTATCTCTGTAAACTAGAACCACAATGTAAAGATCTTAAGAAGAAACACATTGTGTTAACTAGTACAAACAAAGATGTTCACGTCAAATGAAACAAACGTACTCATTTTCCTCTAATTACCGAGTGTTTTCTAATGTGTATTAGAGTTATCTCTGTAAACTAGATCCACAATGTAAAGGTCTTAAGGAGAAAAATATTCTGTTAACCAGTACAAACATAGATTTTCACGTGAAACAAACAACCGTACTCATTCTCTTCTAATCACAGAGTCTTTTCTAATGTGCATTAGAGTTATCTCTGTAAATCAGAACCACAATGTAAAGAACATAAGAAGAAACACATTGTGTTAACTAGTACAAACAAAGATGTTCACGCCAAATTAAACAAACGTACTCATTCTCTTCTAATCAAGAGTCTTTTCTAATGTGTATTAGAGTTATCTCTGTAAAGTTG
The DNA here is from genome assembly GCA_036346955.1 of Dipus sagitta. Classification (NCBI taxonomy): domain Eukaryota; kingdom Metazoa; phylum Chordata; class Mammalia; order Rodentia; family Dipodidae; genus Dipus; species Dipus sagitta. The sequence goes on from CM070791.1 coordinate 31,963,024, forward strand.
AACCACAATGTAAAGATCTTAAGAAGAAACACATTGTGTTAACTAGTACAAAGATGTTCACGTGAAATGAAAGAAACGTACTCATTCTCTTCTAATCACAGAGTCTTTTCTATTGTGTATTAGAGATATCTCTGTAAACTCAAAACACAATGTAAAGATCTTAAGAAGAAACACATTCTGTTAACTTGTACAAACAAAGATGTTCACGCCAAATGAATCAAACGTACTCATTCTCTTCTAATCACAGAGTCTTTTCTAATGTGTATTAGAGTTATCTCTGTAAACTAGAACCAAAATGTAAAGATCTTAAGAAGAAACACATTGTGTTAACTAGTACAAACAAAGATGTTCACGCAAATGAAACAAACGTAGTCATTCTCTTCTAATCACAGAGTCTTTTCTAATGCGTATTAGAGTTATCTCTGTAAACTTGAACAGCAAGGAAAGAAGTTCAGAAGAAACACACTGGGTTAAAAACAAACACTTTCACGACAAATGAAACAAACGTGCTTATTCGCTTGTAATCACATAGTCTCAGAACGCATTGTGTTAACTTGGACAAAGAGGATCACGCCAAATGAAACAAACGTACTCATTCTCTTCTAATCACAGAGTCTTTTGAAATGCGTATTAGAGTTGTCTGTGTAAACGAGAACCAAAATGTACAGAATTTAAGAAGAAATACATTCTGTTAACTAGTACAAACAAAGATGTTCACGCCAAATGAATCAAACGTACTCATTCTCTTCTAATCACAGAGTCTTTTCTAATGTGTATTAGAGTTATCTCTGTAAACTAGAACAGCAACGAAAGAACTTCAGAAGAAACACATTGGGTTACCAAGCAAAGAGGTTCATGCCGAATGAAACAAACGTGCTTATTCGCTTCTAAGCACAGAGTCTTTCCTAATGTGCATTAGAGTTATCTCTGTAAACCAGAACCACAATGTAAAGAACTTAAGAAGAAACACATTGTGTTAACCTGTAAAACAAAGATGTCACGCCAAATGAAGCAAAAGTACTCATTCCCTTCTAATCCGAGAGTCCTTTCTAATGTGTATTAGAGTTATCTCTGTAAACTACAACCACAATGTAAAGATCTTAAGAAGAAACACATTGTGTTAACTAGTACAAACAAAGATGTTCATGTCAAATGAAACAAACGTACTCATTCTCTTCTAATCACAGAGTCTTTTCTAATGTGTATTAGAGTTATCTCTGTAAACTAGAACACAATGTAAAGATGTAAGAAGAAACACTTGTGTTTACTAGTACAAACTAAGATGTTCAGCCAAATTAAACAAACGTACTCATTCTCCTCTAATCAGAGAGTCTTCTCTAATGTGTATTAGAGTTATCCCTGTAAACCTGAACCACAATGTAAAGATCTTAAGAGAAACACATTGTGTTAAAGTACGATGATGTTCACGTCAAATGAAACAACGTATTCATTCTCTTCTAATCACAGAGACTTTTCTAATGTGTATTAGAGGTATCTCTGTGAACTAAAACCACAATGTGAAGATCTTACGAAGAAACACATTCTGTTAACTAGTACAAACAAAGATGTTCACGAAAAATGAAACAAACGTACTCATTCTCTTCTAATCACAGAGACTTTTCTAATGTGTATTAGAGTTATCCCTGTAAACCTGAACCACAATGTAAAGATCTTAAGAAGAAACACATTGTGTTAAATAGTACGATGATGTTTGTGTTAACTTGGACAAAATGATAAGGAAAAATGAAACAAACGTACTCATTCTCTTCTAATCACAGGTCTTTTCCTTTTTATTTTGTTTATTTTGTATTTTTGGTTTTCAAAATGGTAAGGGTCTCACTCAGTCAAGTGAACCGGAATCACTCTGTAGTCTCAGGTGCTCTAACTCTCAGTGATCTCTACCTCTGCCTCCGAGTGCTGATAAAGGCGTGCGCCACCACGCCCTCTCACAGCGTCTTTTCACAGAGTCTATTCTTAATGTGTATTAGAGTAATCTCTGTAAACTAGAACCACAATAGTAAAGAACTTAAGAAGAAACACATTCTGTTTACTAGTACAAACAAAGATGGTTCAGCCAAAATGAAACAAACTACTCATTCTCTTCTAATCACAGGTCTTTTCTAATGTGTATTAGAGTTATCTCTGTAAACTAGAACCACAATGTAAAGATCTGAAAAAGAAACACATTGTGTTAACTAGTACAAACAAAGATGTTCACGCCAAATGAAACAAATGTACTCATTCTCTCTAATCACAGAGTCTTTTTCTATGTGATTAGAGTTTTTTTTTTTTTTTTTTTTTTTTTTCACAGAGTCTCAGTTAAGTTCACTCTGAAATGAACCATGTAAATTTAAGAGAACAATTGTGTTAACTGAAAAGAGATTTCAACGCAATGAAACAACGTCTCATTCTCTTCTAATCACAGAGGTCTTCCTAATGTGTATTAGAGTTATCTCTGTAAACTAGAACCAAATGTAAAGATCTTAAGAAGAAACACATTGTGTTAACTAGTACAAAAAATGTTCACGCCAAAAGAAACAAACGTAGCTCATGTTCTTCTAATCACAGAGTCTACTTTTAATGTGTAATTTTTTTTTTTTTTTTTTTTTTTTTTTTTTTTTTTTTTTTTTTTTTTTTTTTTTTTTTTTTTTTTTTTTTTTTTTTTTTTTTTTTTTTTTTTTTTTTTTTTTTTTTTTTTTTTTTTTTTTTTTTTTTTTTTTTTTTTTTTTTTTTTTTTTTTTTTTTTTTTTTTTTTTTTTTTTTTTTTTTTTTTTTTTTTTTTTTTTTTTTTTTTTTTTTTTTTTTTTTTTTTTTTTTTTTTTTTTTTTTTTTTTTTTTTTTTTTTTTTTTTTTTTCACAGAGTCTCAAATCATTAGAGTTTCTCTAAATTGGAACCAAATGTAAGACTTAAGAAGAAACACATGTGTTAACCAAACAAAGTTCCGTCAATGAAACGTACTCATCTTTCTAATCACAGAGTCTTCCTAATTGTATTAGGTTATCTCTGTAAACTAGAACCACAATGTAAAGATCTAAAGAAAACACATTGTGTTAACTAGTACAAAAAGATGTTCACGCCAAACGAAACAAACTAGCTCATCGTCTTCTAATCACAGGCTTTTAGTTATTAGAGTTTCACACGATCTAGAACCTTGTGTTAACTGGAAAAGAATCACCCAAATAAACAAACGTATATTCTTTCTATCACAGGTATTTTAATGGTATAGAGTACTCAAAAGAACCCAATGTAAAGACTTAAGAAGAAACAAGAAAGTACAACAGAGTTCACCAAATGAAACAAACGTACTCATTCTCTTCTAATCACAGTCTTTCTAATGTGCATTAGAGTTACTCGTAACCAGAACCACAATGTACAGAACTTAAGAAGAACACATGTGTTAACTAGTACAAACAAAGATGTTCACGCAAATTGAAACAAACGTACTCATTCTCTCTAATCAAGAGTCTTTCTAATGTGTATTAGAGTATCTCTGTAAACTAAACCACAGTAAAGATCTAAGAAGAAAACATTCTGTTACTAGTACAAACAAAGATGTTCAGCCAAATGAAACAAACGTACTCATCTCTTCTAATCACGGTCTTTTCTAATGTGTATTAGAGTTATCTCTGTAAACTAGAACCACAATGTAAAGATTAAGAGAAACACATTGTTTAACTAGTACAAAAAAGATGTTCACGCAAAGAAACAAACGTCTCATCTCTTTTAATCACAGAGTCTTTTCTAATGTGATTAGAGTTATCTCTGTAAACTAGAACACAAAAAGACTAAGAAGAAACACATTTGTCTTTCTAGAACAAACAAAGATGTTTCAGGCCAAATGAAAAAATGTACTCATTCTCTTCTAAACACAGGTCTTTCTAATGTGTATAGAGTTATCTCTGTAAACTAGAACCAAATGTAAAGATCTTAAGAAGAAAACATTGTGTTAACTAGTACAAAATTTTCACGCAAAGAAACAAAGTACTCATTTCTTCTAATCACAGGTTTCTAATGTGATTAGAGTTATCTCTGTAAACTAACCAACGTAAAGATCTTAAGAAGAAACACATTGCTACTATACAAACAAGATGTTCACGCCAATGAAACAAACGTACTCATTATCTTTGATCACAGAGTCTTTTAAATGTATTAGCGTTTCTCTGTAAACTAGAACAGCAACGGAAGAACTAGAAGAAACACATTGGTTAACAAACAAAGACCTCACGCCAATGAAACAACGGCTTATTCGCTTCTCATCACAGAGTCTCAGAACACATTGTGTTAACTTGGACAAAGATGATCACGCCAAATGAAACGAACGTACTCATTGTCTTCTAATCACAGAGTCGTTTCTAATGTGCATTAGAGTTATCTCTGTAAACCAGAACCACAATGTACAGAACTTAAGTAGAAACAAAGATGTTCAAGCCAAATGAAACAAACGTAATCATTCTCTTCTAATCACAGTCTTTTCTAATGTGCATTAGAGTTATCTCTGTAAACCAGAACCACAATGTAAAGATCTTAACAAGAAACACATTGTGTTAACTTGTACAAACAAAGATGTCCACGCCAATTGAAATAAATGTATATATTCAGTTCTAATTACAGAGTCTCTTGTAATTCTTATTAGAGTTATCTCTGTAAACTAGAACAGCAACGAAGGAACTTAAGAAGAAACACATTGTGTTAACAAACAAGGATGTTCACGCCAAATGAAACAAACGTACTCATCCTCTTCTAATCACAGAGTCTTTTCTAATGTGTATTACAGTTATCTCTGTAAACTAGAACCACAATGAAAAAGATATAAAAAACACGTGTGTTAACTAGTACAAACAAAGATGTTCACGCCAAACGAAACAAACTTGCTCATCATCTTCTAATCACAGAGTCTTTTCTTATGTGTATTAGAGTTATCTCTGTAAACTAGAACAACAACGAAAGACTTAAGAAGAAACACATTGTGTAAACAAACAAAGTCGTTCACGCCAAATGAAACAAACGTGCTTATTCGCTTCTAATCACAGAGTCTCAGAACACATTGTGTTAATTTGGACAAAATGATAAGGAAAAATGAAACCAACGTCCTCATTCTCTTCTAATCACAGAGTCTTCTCTAATGTGTATTAGGGTTATCTCTGTAAACTAGAACCATAATGTAAAGATCTTAAGAAGAAATACATTGTGTTAACTAGTACAAAGATTTTCACGCCAAACGAAACAAACGTACTCATTGTTTTCTAATCACAGCGTCTACTCTAATGTGTATTAGAGTAATCTCTGCAAACTAGAACCACAATGTAAAGATCTTAAGAAGAAACACATTCTGTTCACTAGTACAATCAAAGATGTTCACGCCAAATGAAACAAACGTACTCATTCTCTTCTAATCACAGTCTTTTCTAATGTGCATTAGAGTTATCTCTGTAAACCAGAACCACAATGTACAGAACTTAAGAAGAAACACATTGTGTTAACTAGTACAAACAAAGATGTTCACGACAAATGAAACAAACGTACTCATTCTCGTCTAATCACAGAGTCTTTCCTAATGTGTATTAGAGTTATCTCTGTAAACTAGAACCACCATGTAAAGATCGTAAGAAGACACACATTCTGTTAACTAGTACAAACAAAGATGTTCACGCCAAATGAAACAAACGTACTCATTCTCTTCTAATCACAGGGTCTTTTCTAATGTGTATTAGAGTTATCTCTGTAAACTAGAACCACAATGTAAAGATCTTAAGAAGAAACACATTGTTTTAACTAGTACAAAGAAAGATGTTCACGCAATGAAACAAACGTACTCATTCTCTTTTAATTACAGAGTCTTTCCGTAATTTGTATTAGAGTTATCTCTGTAAACTAGAACACAATAAAGATCTTAAGAAGAAACACATTCTGTTTACTAGAACAAACAAAGATGTTCAGGCCAAATGAAAAAAACGTACTCATTCTCTTCTAAACACAGTGTCTTTTCTAATGTGTAATAAGTTATCTCTGTAAACTAGAACCACAATGTAAAGATCTCAGAAGAAACACATTGTGTTAACTTGTAAAAAGATGATCACGCCAAATGAAACCAAACGATACTCACTTCTCTTCTAATCACAGAGCTCTTTTCTAATGTGTATTAGAGTTATCTCTGTAAACTAGAACACCAATGTAAAGATCTAAAGAAGAAACACCTTCTGTTAACTAGTACAAACAAGATGTTCACGCAAATGAAACAAACGTACTCATTCTCTTCTATCACAGAGTCTTTTCTAATGTGTATTAGAGTTATATCTGTAAACTAGAACCACAATGTAAAGATCTAAAGAAGAAACACTTCTGTCTACTAGCTACAAACAAAGATGTTCACGCCAAATGAAACAAACGTCTCATTCTCTTCTATCACAGGTCTTTTCTAATGTGTATTAGAGTTATCTCTGTAAACTAGAACACAATGTAAAGATCTTAAGAAGAAACACATTCTGTTAACCTGTACAAACAAAGATGTTCACGCCAAATGAAACAAACGTACTCAGTTCTTCTAATCAACGAGACTTTTTGAAATGTGCATTAGACTTATCTCTGTTAAAACAGAACCACAATGTAAGAACTTAAGATGAAACCACATTTTAATTACCTGTACACACAAAGATGTCACTGCAAATGAAACAAACGTACTTCTTTCTCTTATAAATCACATACTGTTCTCTAATGTGCATTAGTGTTATCCTCGGTAATCCAGAACCACAATGTAACAGAACTTAAGAAGAAAACACATTGTGGTAACTAGTTCAACAAGATCTTCACGCTAACTGAACCAAAGTACTCATTCTCTTGCTAATCACAGCGTCTTTTCTAATGTGTATTAGAGTTATCTCTGTAAACTAGAACACACGTGTACATAATTAAGAGAAACAACATACTGTAACTAGTACACACAAAAGATGTTCACGCCAAATGAACAGCGTACTCATTCTCTTCTCATCACAGAGTCTTATTTATGTTGTATTAGAGTTATCTCTGTAAACCAGAACCACAAAGTAAAGTCTTAAGAAAAACACATTCTGTTAACTGTACAACAAGATGTTCACGCCAAAAGACAGACAAAACATACTCTTCTCTCTTCTAATCCCAGAGTATTCTCTAGTGTGCATCCATGAGTTATCTCTGTAAACCAGAACCACAATGTACAGAACTTAGAAGAAACACATTGTGTTAACTAGTACAGACAAAGATGTTCTCGCAAATAAAACAAACGTACTCATTCTCTTCTAATCAGAGAGTGTTTTCTACTGTGTATTAGAGTTATCTCTGTAAACTAGAACCACAATGTAAAGATGTTAAGAAGAAACAGATTGTGTTAACTAGTACAAACAAAGATGTTCAGGTCAAATGAAACAAACGTACTCATTCTCTTCTCTTCACAGAGTCTTTTCTCATGTATATTAGAGTTATCTCTGTAATCTAGAACCACAATGTAAAGATCTTAAGACGAAACACATTCTGTTAACTAGTACAAACAAAGATGTTCACGCCAAATGAAACAAACGTACTCATTCTCTTTTAATCACAGAGTAATTTGTAATGCATATTATAGTTGTCTCTGTAACGAGAACCACAATGTACAGAACTTAAGAAGAAACACATTGTGTTAACTGGTACAAACTAAGATGTTCACGCCAAATGAAACAAACGTACTCATTCTCTTCTAATCACAGAGTCTTTCCTAATGTGTATTAGAGTTATCTCTGTAAACTAGAACCAAAATGTAAAGATCTTAAGAAGAAACACATTGTGTTAACTAGTACAAATTAAGATGTTCACGCCAAGTGAAACAAACGTACTCATTCTCTTCTCATCAGAGAGGCTTTTCTAATGTGTATTAGAGTTATCTCTGTTAACTAGAACCACAATGTAAAGATCTAAAGAAGAAACACCTTCTGTTAACTAGTACAAACAAAGATGTTCACGCCAAATGAAACAAACGTACTCATTCTCTTCTAATCAGAATCTCTTTTCTAATGTGTATTAGAGATATCTCTGTAAAATAGAACCACAATGTAAAATTCTTAAGAAGAAACACATTGTGTTAACTAGTACAAACAAAAAGGTTCACGTCAATGAAACAATCATGCTAATTCTCTTCTAATCACAGAGTCTTTTCTAATGTGCATTAGAGTTATCTGGAAACAAGAACCACATTGTAAAGATGTTAAGAAGAAACATATTCTGTTATCTAGTACAAACAAAGAGGTTCACGCCAAATGAAACCAACGTACTCATTCTCTTCTAATCACAGGGTCTTATCTAAAGTGTATTAGAGTTATCTCTGTAAACTAGAACCACAATGTAAAGATCTTAAGAAGAAACGCATTCTGTTAACTAGTACAAACAAAGATGTTCACGCCAAAAGAAACAAACGTACTCATTCTCTTCTAATCACAGAGTCTTTTCTAATGTGCATATGAGTTATCTCGTAAACCAGAACCACAATGTACAGAACATAAGAAGAAACACATTGTCTTAACTAGTACCAACAAAGATGTTCACGGCTAATGAAACAAAGGTACTCATTCTCTTCTAGTCACAGTCTTTCCTAATTTGCATTAGAGTCATCTCTGTAATCCAGACCCACAATGTAAAGAACTTAGGAGAAACACATTGTGTTAACTTGTACAACAAAGATGTCCACGCCTATTGAAAGAAACGTATATACTCAGTTCTAATTACAGAGTCTCTTGTAATTCCTATTAGAGTTATACCAGTAATCTAGAACAGCAACGATAGAACGTAAGAAGAATCACACTTGAGTAACAAACAAAGATGTTCACGACAAATGAAACAAACCTGGCTTATTCGCTTCTAATCACAGAGTCTCAGAACACATTGTGTTAACTTGGACAATGATGATCACGCCAAATGAAACAAAAGTACTTATTCTCTTTTAATCACAGAGTAATTTGTTAATGCGTATTAGAGTTGTCTCTGTAAACGAGAACCACTATGTACAACGAACTACGAAGAAACACATTGTGTTAACTAAGTAAAAACAAAGATGTTCACGCCAAATGAAACAAAAGTACTCATTACTCTTCTAATCAGAGAGTCTTTTCTAATGTGCCTTAGAGTTATCTCTGTAAAACTCGAACCACAATGTAAAGATCTTAAGAAGGAAACACATTGTGTCTAAGTAGTACAAACAAATATGTTCACGCCAAATGAAACAAACGTACTCATTCTCTTCTCTTCACAGAGTCTTTTCTCATGTATATTAGAGTTATCTCTGTAATCTAGAACCACAATGTAAAGATCTTAAGACGAAGCACATTCTGTTAACTAGTACAAACAAAGATGTTCACGCCAAATGAAACAAACGTACTCATTCTCTTTTAATCACAGAGTAATTTGTAATGCATATTAGAGTTGTCTCTGTATACGAGAACCACTATGTACAGAACTTACGAAGAAACACATTGTGTTAACTAGTACAAACAAAGATGTTCACGCCAAATGAAACAAACGTACTCATTCTCTTCTAATCACAGAGTCTTTCCAAATGTGTATTAGAGTTATCTCTGTAAACTAGAACCAAAATGTAAAGATCTTAAGAAGAAACACATTGTGTTAACTAGTACAAATTAAGATGTTCACGCCAAGTGAAACAAACGTACTCATTCTCTTCTAATCAAAGAGTCTTTTCTAATGTGTATTAGAGTTATCTCTGTTAACTAGAACCACAATGTAAAGATCTAAAGAAGAAACACCTTCTGTTAAGTAGTACAAACAAAGACGTTCACGCCAAATGAAACAAACGTACTCATTCTCTTCTCTTCACAGAGTCTTTTCTAATGTGTATTAGAGTTTTCTCTGTAATCTAGAACAACAATGTAAAGATCTTAAGACGAAACACATTCTGTTAACTAGTACAAAAAAAGATGTTCACGCGAAATGAAACAAACGTACTCATTCTCTTATAATCACAGACTTTTTCTAATGTGTATTAGAGTTATCGCTGTAAACTAGAACAGCAACGAAAGAACATAAGAAGAAACATATTGGGTTAACAAACAAAGACGTTCACGCCAAATGAAACAAATGTGCTTATTCGCTTCTAATGACACAGTCTCGGAACATATTGTGTTAACTTGCACAAAGATGATCACGCCAAATGAATCAAACGTACTCATTCTCTTCTAATCACAGAGTCTCTTCTAATGCGTATTAGAGTTCTCTCTGTAAACGAGAACCACAATGTACAGAACTTAAGAAGAAAGACATTGTGTTAACTTGTACAAACTAAGATGTTCACGCCAAATGAAACAAATGTTCTCATTCTCTTCTAATCACAGAGTCTTTCCTAATGTATGTTAGAGTTATCTCTCCAAACTAGAACCACAATATAAAGATCTTAGAAGAAACACATTGTGTTAACTAGTACAAACAAAGACGTTCACGCCAAATGAAACAAACGTACTCATTCTCTTCTAATCACAGAGTCTTTTGTAATGTGCATTAGAGTTATCTCTGTAAACTAGAAACACAATGTAAAGATGTTTAAAGAAACACATTGTGCTAACTAGTGCAAACAAAGATGTTCACGTCAAAAGAAACAAACGTACTCATTCTCTTCTAATCAGACTCTCTTTTCCAATGTGTATTAGACTTATCTCTGTTAACTAGAACCACAATGTAAAATTCTTAAGAAGAAACACATTGTGTTAACTAGTACAAATAAAAAGGTTCACGTCAAATGAAACAAACATGCTCATTCTCTTCTAATCACAGAGTCTTTTCTAATGTGCATTAGAGTTATCTCTGTAAACAAGAACCACATTGTAAAGATCTTAAGAAGAAACACATTCTGTTAACTAGTACAAACAAAGAGGTTCACGCCAAATGAAACCAACGTACTCATTCTCTTCTAATCACAGTTTCTTATCTAATGTGTATTAGAGTTATCTCTGTAAACGAGAACCACAATGTAAAGATCTTAAGAAGAAACACATTCTGTTAACTAGTACAAACAAAGATGTTCACGCCAAAAGAAACAAACGTACTCATTCTCTTCTAATCACAGAGGCTTTTCTAATGTGCATATGAGTTATCTCTGTAAACCAGAACCACAATGTACAGAACTTAAGAAGAAACACATTGTCTTAACTAGTACAAACAAACATGTTCACGGCTAATGAAACAAACGTACTCATTCTCCTCTAGTCACAGTCTTTTCTAATTTGCATTAGAGTCATCTCTGTAAACCAGACCCACAATGTAAAGAACTTAAGGAGAAACACATTGTGTTAACTTGTACAAACAAAGATGTCCACGCCTATTGAAATAAACGTATATATTCAGTTCTAATTACAGAGTCTCTTGTAATTCCTAGTAGAGTTATACCAGTAATATAGAACAGCAACGAAAGAACGTAAGAAGAAACACATTGTGTTAACAAACAACGATGTTCACGACAAATGAAACAAACGTGCTTATTCGCTTCTAATCACAGAGCCTCAGAACACATAGTGTTAACTTGGACAAAGATGATCACGCCAAATGAAACAAACATACTCATTCTCTTCTAATCACAGAGTCTTATCTAATGTGTATTAGAGTTATCTCTGTAAACTAGAACCACAATGTAAAGATCTAAAGAAGAAACACCTTCTGTTAACTAGTACAAACAAAGATGTTCACGCCAAATGAAACAAACGTACTCATTCTCTTCTAATAGCAGGGGTTTTTCTAATGTGTTTTAGAGTTATCTCTGTAAACTAGAACCACAATGTAAAGATCTAAAGAAGAAACACCTTCTGTTAACTAGTACAAACAAAGATGTTCACGCCAAATGAAACAAACGTACTCATTCTCTTCTCTTCACAGAGTCTTTTCTAATGTGTATTAGAGTTATCTCTGTAAACTAGAACCACAATGTAAAGATCTAAAGAAGAAACACCTTCTGTTAACTAGTACAAACAAAGATGTTCACGCCAAATGAAACAAACGTACTCATTCTCTTCTCTTCACAGAGTCTTTTCTAATGTGTATTAGAGTTATCTCTGTAATCTAGAACCACAATGTAAAGATCTTAAGACGAAACACATTCTGTTAACTAGTACAAAAAAAGATGTTCACGCAAAATGAAACAAACGTACTCATTCTCTTATAATCACAGACTTTTTCTAATGTGTATTAGAGTTATCGCTGTAAACTAGAACAGTAACGAAAGAACTTAAGAAGAAACACATTGGTTTAACAAACAAAGACGATCACGCAAAGTGAAACAAACGTGCTTATTCGCTTCTAATGACACAGTCTCGGAACATATTGAGTTAACTTGGACAATGATGATCACGCCAAATGAATCAAACGTACTCATTGTCTTCTAATCACAGAGTCTTTTCTAATGCGTATTAGAGTTCTCTCTGTAAACGAGAACCACAATGTACAGAACTTAAGAAGAAAGACATTGTGTTAACTTGTATAAAGTAAGATGTTCACGCCAAATGAAACAAACGTTCTCATTCTCTTCTAATCACAGAGTCTTTCCTAATGGATGTTAGAGTTATCTCTCCAAACTAGAACCACAATGTAAAGATCTTAAGAAGAAACACATTGTGTTAACTAGAACAAACAAAGATGTTCACGCCAAATGAAACAAACGTACTCATTCTCTTCTAATCACAGACTTTTGAAATGTGCATTAGACTTATCTCTGTAAAACGGAACCACAATGTACAGAACTTAAGAAGAAACACATTTTATTAACTAGTACACACAAAGATGTTCACGTCAAATGAAACAAACGTACTCATTCTCTTATAATCACATAGTGTTCTCTAATGTGCATTAGAGTTATCTCTGTAATCCAGAACCACAATGTACAGAACTTAAGAAGAAACACATTGTGTTAACTAGTTCAAACAAAGATCTTCACGCCAAATGAACCAAACGTACTCATTCTCTTCCAATCACAGCGTCTTTTCTAATGTGTATTAGAGTTATCTCTGTAAACTAGAACCACACTGTACATAACTTAAGAAGAAACACATTCTGCTAACTAGTACAAACAAAGATGTTCACGCCAAATGAAACCAACGTACTCATTCTCTTCTCATCACAGAGTCTTATCTAATGTGTATTAGAGTTATCTCTGTAAACCAGAACCACAATGTAAAGATCTTAAGAAGAAACACATTCTGTTAACTAGTACAAACAAAGATGTTCACGCCAAAAGAGACAAACATACTCATTCTCTTCTAATCACAGAGTATTCTCTAGTGTGCATATGAGTTATCTCTGTAAACCAGAACCACAATGTACAGAACTTAAGAAGAAACACATTGTGTTAACTAGTACAGACAAAGATGTTCTCGCCAAATAAAACAAACGTACTCATTCTCTTCTAATCAGAGAGTGTTTTCTACTGTGTATTAGAGTTATCTCTGTAAACTAGAACCACAATGTAAAGATGTTAAGAAGAAACAGATTGTGTTAACTAGTACAAACAAAGATGTTCAGGTCAAATGAAACAAACGTCCTCATTCTCTTCTCTTCACAGAGTCTTTTCTCATGTATATTAGAGTTATCTCTGTAATCTAGAACCACAATGTAAAGATCTTAAGACGAAACACATTCTGTTAACTAGTACAAACAAAGATGTTCACGCCAAATGAAACAAACGTACTCATTCTCTTTTAATCACAGAGTAATTTGTAATGCATATTAGAGTTGTCTCTGTAAACGAGAACCCCTATGTACAGAACTTACGAAGAAACACATTGTGTTAACTAGTACAAACAAAGATGTTCACGCCAAATGAAACAAACGTACTCATTCTCTTCTAATCACAGAGTCTTTCCAAATGTGTATTAGAGTTATCTCTGTAAACTAGAACCAAAATGTAAAGATCTTAAGAAGAAACACATTGTGTTAACTAGTACAAATTAAGATGTTCACGCCAAGTGAAACAAACGTACTCATTCTCTTCTCATCAGAGAGGCTTTTCTAATGTGTATTAGAGTTATCTCTGTTAACTAGAACCACAATGTAAAGATCTAAAGAAGAAACACCTTCTGTTAACTAGTACAAACAAAGATGTTCACGCCAAATGAAACAAACGTACTCATTCTCTTCTAATCAGAATCTCTTTTCTAATGTGTATTAGAGATATCTCTGTAAACTAGAACCACAATGTAAAATTCTTAAGAAGAAACACATTGTGTTAACTAGTACAAACAAAAAGGTTCACGTCAAATGAAACAATCATGCTAATTCTCTTCTAATCACAGAGTCTTTTCTAATGTGCATTAGAGATATCTCTGGAAACAAGAACCACATTGTAAAGATGTTAAGAAGAAACATATTCTGTTATCTAGTACAAACAAAGAGGTTCACGCCAAATGAAACCAACGTACTCATTCTCTTCTAATCACAGGGTCTTATCTAAAGTGTATTAGAGTTATCTCTGTAAACTAGAACCACAATGTAAAGATCTTAAGAAGAAACGCATTCTGTTAACTAGTACAAACAAAGATGTTCACGCCAAAAGAAACAAACGTACTCATTCTCTTCTAATCACAGAGTCTTTTCTAATGTGCATATGAGTTATCTCGTAAACCAGAACCACAATGTACAGAACATAAGAAGAAACACATTGTCTTAACTAGTACCAACAAAGATGTTCACGGCTAATGAAACAAAGGTACTCATTCTCTTCTAGTCACAGTCTTTCCTAATTTGCATTAGAGTCATCTCTGTAATCCAGACCCACAATGTAAAGAACTTAGGGAGAAACACATTGTGTTAACTTGTACAAACAAAGATGTCCACGCCTATTGAAAGAAACGTATATATTCAGTTCTAATTACAGAGTCTCTTGTAATTCCTATTAGAGTTATACCATTAATCTAGAACAGCAACGATAGAACGTAAGAAGAAACACATTGTGTTAACAAACAAAGATGTTCACGACAAATGAAACAAACCTGCTTATTCGCTTCTAATCACAGAGTCTCAGAACACATTGTGTTAACTTGGACAAAGATGATCACGCCAAATGAAACAAACGTACTTATTCTCTTTTAATCACAGAGTAATTTGTAATGCGTATTAGAGTTGTCTCTGTAAACGAGAACCACTATGTACAGAACTTACGAAGAAACACATTGTGTTAACTAGTAAAAACAAAGATGTTCACGCCAAATGAAACAAACGTACTCATTCTCCTCTAATCAGAGAGTCTTTTCTAATGTGCCTTAGAGTTATCTCTGTAAACTAGAACCACAATGTAAAGATCTTAAGAAGAAACACATTGTGTTAAGTAGTACAAACAAATATGTTCACGCCAAATGAAACAAACGTACTCATTCTCTTCTCTTCACAGAGTCTTTTCTCATGTATATTAGAGTTATCTCTGTAATCTAGAACCACAATGTAAAGATCTTAAGACGAAGCACATTCTGTTAACTAGTACAAACAAAGATGTTCACGCCAAATGAAACAAACGTACTCATTCTCTTTTAATCACAGAGTAATATGTAATGCATATTAGAGTTGTCTCTGTAAACGAGAACCACTATGTACAGAACTTACGAAGAAACACATTGTGTTAACTAGTACAAACAAAGATGTTCACGCCAAATGAAACAAAAGTACTCATTCTCTTCTAATCACAGAGTCTTTCCAAATGTGTATTAGAGTTATCTCTGTAAACTAGAACCAAAATGTAAAGATCTTAAGAAGAAACACATTGTGTTAACTAGTACAAATTAAGATGTTCACTCCAAGTGAAACAAACGTACTCATTCTCTTCTAATCAGAGAGTCTTTTCTAATGTGTATTAGAGTTATCTCTGTTAACTAGAACCACAATGTAAAGATCTAAAGAAGAAACACCTTCTGTTAACTAGCACAAACAAAGACGTTCACGCCAAATGAAACAAACGTACTCATTCTCTTCTCTTCACAGAGTCTTTTCTAATGTGTATTAGAGTTCTCTCTGTAATCTAGAACAACAATGTAAAGATCTTAAGACGAAACACATTCTGTTAACTAGTACAAAAAAAGATGTTCACGCGAAATGAAACAAACGTACTCATTCTCTTATAATCACAGACTTTTTCTAATGTGTATTAGAGTTATCGCTGTAACCTAGAACAGCAACGAAAGAACATAAGAAGAAACATATTGGGTTAACAAACAAAGACGTTCACGCCAAATGAAACAAATGTGCTTATTCACTTCTAATGACACAGTCTCGGAACATATTGTGTTAACTTGCACAAAGATGATCACGGCAAATGAATCAAACGTACTCATTCTCTTCTAATCACAGAGTCTCTTCTAATGCGTATTAGAGTTCTCTTTGTAAACGAGAACCACAATGTACAGAACTTAAGAAGAAAGACATTGTGTTAACTTGTACAAACTAAGATGTTCACGCCAAATGAAACAAATGTTCTCATTCTCTTCTAATCACAGAGTCTTTCCTAATGTATGTTAGAGTTATCTCTCCAAACTAGAACCACAATATAAAGATCTTAAGAAGAAACACATTGTGTTAACTAGTACAAACAAAGACGTTCACGCCAAATGAAACAAACGTACTCATTCTCTTCTAATCACAGAGTCTTTTGTAATGTGCATTAGAGTTATCTCTGTAAAACAGAACCACAATGTACAGAACTTAAGAAGAAACACATTTTATTAACTGGTACACACAAAGATGTTCACGCCAAATGAAACAAACGTACTCATTCTCTTCTAATCACAGAGTCTTCTCTAATGTGCATTAGAGTTATCTCTGTAATCCAGAACCACAATGTACAGAACTTAAGAAGAAACACATTGGGTTAACTAGTACAAACAAAGATCTTCACGACAAATGAACCAAACGTACTCATTCTCTTCTAATCACAGAGTCTTTTCTAATGTGTATTAGAGTTATCTCTGTAAACAAGAACCACACTCTACATAACTTAAGAAGAAACACATTGTGTTAACTAGTACAAACAAAGAAGTTCACGCCAAATGAAACAAATGTACTCATTCTCTTCTAATCACAGAGTTTTTTCTAATGTGCATTAGAGTTATCTCTGTAAACCAGAACCACAATGTACAGAACTTAAGAAGAAACCCATTGTGTTAACTAGTACAAACAAAGATGTTCACGCCAAATGAAACAAACGTACTCATTCTCTTCTAATCACAGAGGCTTTTCAAATGTGCATATGAGTTATCTCTGTAAACCAGAACCACAATGTAAAGATCTTAAGAAGAAACACATTGTGTTAAGTAGTACAAACAAAGATGTTCACGCCAACTGAAACAAACGTACTCATTCTCTTCAAATCACAGAGTCTTTTCTAATGTGCATTAAAGTTATCTCTGTAAACCAGAACCACAATGTAAAGAACTTACGAAGAAACACATTGTGTTAACTAGTACAAAAAACATGTTCACGACAAATGAAACAAACGTATTCATTCTCTTCTAATCACAGAGTCTTTTATAATGTGTATTAGAGTTATCTCTGTAAACTAGAACCACAATGTAAAATTCTTAAGAAGAAACACATTGTGTTAACTAGTACAAACAAAAAGGTTCACGTCAAATGAAACAAACATGCTCATTCTCTTCTAATCACAGAGTCTTTTCTAATGTGCATTAGAGTTATCTCTGTAAACTAGAAGAACAATGTAAAGATCTTAAGAAGAAACACATTCTGTTAACTAGTACACACAAAGATGTTCACGACAAATGAAACCAATGTACTCATTCTCTTCTAATCACAGAGTCTTATCTAATGTGTATTAGAGTTATCTCTGTAAACCAGGACCACAATGTAAAGATCTTAAGAAGAAACACATTCTGTTAACTAGTACAAACAAAGATGTTCACGCCAAAAGAAACAAACCTACTCATTCTCTTCTAATCACAGAGTCTTTTCTCATGTGTATTAGAGTTATCTCTGTAAACTAGAAACACAATGTACAGAACTTAAGAAGAAACACATTGTGTTAACTAGTACAGACAAAGATGTTCTCACCGAATAAAACAAACGTACTCATTCTCTTCTAATCCGAGAGTCTTTTCTACTGTGTATTAGAGTTATCTCTGTAAGCTACAACCACAATGTAAAGATATGAAGAAGAAACACATTGTGTTAACTAGGACAAACAAAGATGTTCACGCCAAATGAAACAAAAAGTACTCATTCTCTTCAAATCATAGAGTCTTTTCTAATGTGCATTAGAGTTATCTCTGTAAACCAGAACCACAATGTAAAGAACTTACGAAGAAACACATTGTGTTAACTAGTACAAAAAAAGTTGTTCACGCCAAATGATACAAACGTATTCATTCTCTTCTAATCACAGAGTCTTTTATAATGTGCATATGAGTTATCTCTGTAAACCAGAACCACAATGTACAGAACTTAAGAAGAAACACATTGTGTTAACTAGTACAAACTAAGATGTTCACGCTAAATGAACAAACGTACTCATTCTCTTCTAATCAGAGAGTCTTTTCTAATGTGCACTAGAGTTATCTGTGTAAACTGGAACCACAATGTAAAGATCTTAAGAAGAAACACCTTCTGTTAACTAGTACAAACAAAGATGTTCACGCCAAATGAAACAAACGTACTCATTCTCTTCTAATAACAGACCTTTTTCTAATGTGTTTTAGAGTTATCTCTGTAAACTAGAACCACAATGTAAAAATCTTAAGAAGAAACATATTCTGTTAACTAGTACAAACTAAGATGTTCACGCTAAATGAAACAAACGTATTCATTCTCTTCTAATCAGAGAGTCTTTTCTAATGTGTATTAGAGTTATCTCTGTAAACTAGAACCACAATGTAAAGATCTTGAGAAGATACACATTGTGTTAAGTAGCACAAACAAATATGGTCAGGCCAAATGAAACAAACGTACTCATTCTCTTCTGTTCACAGAGTCTTTTCTAATGTGGATTAGAGTTATCTCTGTAAACCAGAACCACAATGTAAAGATCTTAAGACGAAACACATTCTGTTAACTAGTACAACCAAAGATGTTCACGCCAAATGAAACAAACGTACTCATTCTTTTATAATCACAGAGTCTTTTCTAATGTGCATTAGAGTTATCTCTGTAAACCAGAACCACAATGTACAGAACTTAAGAAGAAACACATTGTTAACTTGTACAAACAAAGATCTACACGCAAAATGAACCAAACGTACTCATTCTCTTCTAATAACAGAGTCGTTTCTAATGTGTATTAGAGTTATCTCTGTAAACCAGAACCACAATGTAAAGATATTTAAAGAAACACGTTGTGTTAAGTATTACTAAGATGTTCACGTCAAATGAAACAAACGTGCTCATTCTCTTCTAATCAGAGAGTCTTTTATAATGTGTATTAGAGTTATCTCTGTAAACTACAACAGCAACGAAAGAACTTAAGAAGAAACACATTGGGTTAACAAACAAAGACGTTCACTCCAAATGAAGAAAACGTCCTTATTCGATCTAATCACAGAGTGTCAGAACACATTGTGTTAACTTGGAGAAAGATGATCACGCCAATCGAAACAAAGGTACTCATTCTCTTCTAATCACAGAGCCATTTGTAATGCGTAGTAGAGTTGTCTCTGTAAACGACAACCACACTGTACAGAACTTAAGAAGAAACACATTGTGTTAAGTGGTACAAACTAAGATGTTCACGCCAAATGAAACAAACATACTCATTCTCTTCTAATCACAGAGTCTTTTCTAATGTGCATTAGAGTTATCTCTGTAAACCAGAACCACAATGTACAGAACTTATGAAGAAACACATTGTGTTAACTAGTACAAACAAAGATCTACACGCAAAATGAACCAAACGTACTCATTCTCTTCTAATAACAGAGTCTTTTCTAATGTGTATTAGAGTTATCTCTGTAAACTAGAACTATAATGTAAACATCTTAAGAAGAAACCCATTGTGTTAACTAGTACAAACAAATATGTTCACGCCAAATGAAACAAACGTACTCATTCTCTTCTAATCACAGAGTCTTTTCTAATGTGTATTAGAGTTATCTCTGTAAACTAGAACCACAATGTAAAGATCTTAAGAAGAAAGACATTCTTTTAACTAGTACAAACAAAGATATTCACGCCAAACGAAACAAACGTGCTCATTGTCTTCTAATCACAGCGTCTTTTCTAATGTGTATTAGAGTTATCTCTGGAAACTAGAGCCACAATGTAAAGATATTAAGAAGAAACACATTGTGTTAATTAGTACAAACAAAGATGTTCACGCGAAATTAAACAAACGTACACATTCTGTTGTAATCACAGAGTCTTTTCTAATGTGTATTAGCGATATCTCTGTAAACTAGAAAAGCAACGAAAGAACTTAAGAAGAAACACATTGTGCTAACAAACAAAGAAGTTCACGCCAAATGAAACAAACGTGCTTATTCGTTTCTAATTCCAGAGTCTCAGAACACATTGTGTTAAATTGGACAGAGATGATCACGCCAAATGAAACAAATGTACTCATTCTCTTCTAATCACAGAGCCTTTTCTAATGTGCATTAGAATTATTTCTGTAAACCAGAACCACAATGTACACAACTTAAGAAGAAACAGATTGTGTTAACTAGTACAAACAAAGATGTTCACGCCAAATGAAACAAACGTACTCATTCTCTTCTAGTCACAGAGTCTTTTCTAATGTGCATTAGAGTTATCTCGGTAAACCAGAACCACAATGTAAAGAAATTAATAAGAAACACATTGTGTTAACTTGTACAAAGATATCCACGCCAATTGAAACAAACGTACATATTCAGGTCTAATTACAGAGTCTCTTACGGTTCCTATTACAGTTATCTCTTTAAACTAGAACAGCAACGATAGAACTTAAGAAGAAACACATTCTGTTAACAAACAAAGATGTTCACGAGAAATGAAACAAAAGTGCTTATTCGCGTCTAATCACACAGTCTCAGAACACATTGTGTTAACGTGGCCAAAGATGATCACGCCAAATGAAACAAACGTACTCATTCTGTTCTAATCACAGAGTAATTTGTAATGCGTATTATAGTTGTTTATGTAACGAGTATCACAATGTACAGAACTTAAGAAGAAACACATTGTGTTAACTGGTACAAACAAAGATTTTCTCGCCAAGTGAATCAAACGTACTCATTCTACTCTAATCACAGAGTCTTTTCTAATGAGCATTAGAGTTAACTCTGTAAACCAGAAACACAATGTAAAGCTCTTCAGAAGAAACACACTGTGTTAACTAGTACAAACAAAGATTTTCTCGCTAAGTGAAACAAACTTACTCATTCTCTTCTAATCACAGAGTCTTTTCTAATGTGCATTAGAGTTAACTCTGTAAACCAGGACCATAATGTACAGAACTGAAGAAGAAACACATTGTGTTAACTAGTACAAACAAAGATGTTCACGCCAAATGAAACAAACGTACTCATTCTTTCTAATCATAGAGTCTTTTCTAATGTGCATTAGAGTTATCTCTGAAAACTAGAACCACAATGTAAAGATCTTAAGAAGAAACAGATTCTGTTAACTAGTACAAACAAAGATGTTCACGCCAAATGAAACAAACGTACTCATTCTCTTCTAATCACAGAGTCTTTTCTAATGTGTATTAGAGTTATCTCTGTAAACTAGAACCACAATGTAAAGATCTTAAGAAGAAACACATTGTGTTAAGTAGTACAAACAAAGATGTTCACGCCTAATGAAACAAACGTACTCATTCTCTTCTAATCAGAGAGTCTTTTCTAATGTGTATTAGAGTCATCTCTGATAACTAGAACCACAATGTAAATATCTTAAGAAGAAACACATTGTATTAAGTAGTACAAACAAAGATGTTCACGTCAAATGAAACAAACGTACTCATTTTCTTCTAATCACAGAGTCTTTTCTCATGTGTATTAGAGTTATCTCTGTAAACTAGAAACACAATGTAAAGATCTCTAAGAAGAAACACATTCTGTTAACTAGTACAAAGATGTTCACGCCAAATGAAACAAACGTACTCATTCTCTTCTAATCAGAGAGTCTTTTCTAATGTGTATTAGAGTTATCTCTGCAAACTGGAACCACAATGTAAAGATTTTAAGAAGAAACACATTGTGTTAACTAGTACAAACAAATATGTTCACGCCAAATGAAACAAACGTACTCATTCTCTTCTAATCACAGAGTCTTTTCTAATGTGTATTAGCGTTATCTCTGTAAACTAGGACAGCAACGAAAGAACTTAAAAAGAAACACATTGTGTTAACAAACAAAGACGCTCACGCCAAATGAAACAAACGTGCATATTCGCTTCCAATCACAGAGTCTCAGAACACATTGTGTTAACTTGGAGAAAGATATTCACTAAAAATGAAACAAACGTACTCATTCTCTTCTAATCACAGAGTCTTTTCTAATGTGCATTAGAGTTAACTCTGTAAACCAGAACCACAATGTAAAGCTCTTAAGAAGAAACACATTGTGTTAACTAGTACAAACGAAGATTTTCTCGCTAAGTGAAACAAATGTACTTATTCTCTTCTAATCACAGAGTCTTTTCTAATACACATTAGAGCTAACTCTTTAAACCAGAACCACAATGTAAAGATCTTAAGAAGAAACACATTGTGTTAACTAGGAAAAACAAAGATATTCACGCCAAATGAAACAAACATACTCATTCTCTTCTAATCAAAGACTCTTTTCTAATGTGCCTTAGAGTTAACTCTGTAAACCAGTACCACAATGTACAGAACGTAAGAAGAAACACATTGTATTAACCAGTACAAACAAAGATGTTCATGGGAAATGAAACAAACGTACTCATTCTCTTCTAATCAGAGAGTCTTTTCTAATGTGTATTAGAGTTATCTCTGAAAACTAGAACCAAAATGTAAAGATCGTAAGAAGAAACACATTGTGTTAACTAGTACAAACAAAGATGTTCACGTCAAATGAAAGAAACGTACTCATTCTCTTCTACTCACAGAGTCTTTTCTAATGTGTATTAGAGTTATCTCTGAGAACTAGAACCACAATGTAAAGATCTTAAGAAGAAACACATTGTGTTAACTAGTACAAACAAAGATGTTCACGTCAAATGAAACAAACGTACTCATTCTCTTCTAATCCCAGAGTCTTTTCTAATGTTTATTAGAGTTATCTCTGTAAACTAGAACCACAATGTAAAAATCTTAAGAAGAAACACTTTCTGTTAACTAGTACAAACAAAGATGTTTACGCCAAATGAAACAAACATACTCATTCTCTTCTAATCAGAGAGTCTTTTCTAATGTGTATTAGCATTATCTCTACAAACTAGAAACGCAATGTAAAGATCTTAAGAAGAAACACATTGTGTTAACTAGAACAAACAGATATGCTCACGCCAAATGAAACAATTGTACTCATTCTCTTCTAATCAGAGAGTCTTTTCTAATGTGTATTAAAGTTATCTCTGTAAACTAGAACAACAATGTAAAGATCTTCAGAAGAAACACATTCTCTTAACTAGTACAAACAGAGATGTTCACGCCAAATGAAACAAACGTACTCATTCTCTTCTAATCACAGAGTCTTTTCTAATGTGTATTAGAGTTATCTCTGTAAACTAGAACTATTATGTAAACATCTTAAGAAGAAACCCATTGTGTTAACTAGTACAAACAAATATGTTCACGCCAAATGAAACAAACGTACTCATTCTCTTCTAATCACAGAGTCTTTTCTAATGTGTATTAGAGTTATCTCTGTAAACTAGAACCACAATGTAAAGATCTTAAGAAGAAAGACATTCTTTTAACTAGTACAAACAAAGATATTCACGGCAAACGAAACAAACGTGCTCATTGTCTGCTAGTCACAGCGTCTCTTCTAATGTGTATTAGAGTTATCCCTGGAAACTAGAGCCACAATGTAAAGATATTAAGAAGAAACACATTGTGTTAACTAGTAGAAACAAAGATGTTCACGCGAAATGAAACAAACGTACTCATTCTGTTCTAATCACAGAGTCTTTTCTAATGTGTATTAGCGATATCTCTGTAAACTAGAAAAGCAACGAAAGAACTTAAGAAGAAACACATTGTGCTAACAAACAAAGAAGTTCACGCCAAATGAAACAAACGCGCTTATTCGTTTCTAATTCCAGAGTCTCAGAACACATTGTGTTAAATTGGACAGAGATGATCACGCCAAATAAAACAAATGTACTCATTCTCTTCTAATCACAGAGCCTTTTCTAATGTGCATTAGAATTATTTCTGTAAACCAGAACCACAATGTACACAACTTAAGAAGAAACAGATTGTGTTAACTAGTACAAACAAAGATGTTCACGCCAAATGAAACAAACGTACTCATTCTCTTCTAATCACAGAGTCTTTTCTAATGTGCATTAGAGTTATCTCGGTAAACCAGAACCACAATGTAAAGAAATTAATAAGAAACACATTGTGTTAACTTGTACAAAGATATCCACGCCAATTGAAACAAACGTACATATTCAGGTCTAATTACAGAGTCTCTTATGGTTCCTATTACAGTTATCTCTTTAAACTAGAACAGCAACGATAGAACTTAAGAAGAAACACATTCTGTTAAAAACAAAGATGTTCACGAGAAATGAAACAAACGTGCTTATTCGCGTCTAATCACGCAGTCTCAGAACACATTGTGTTAACGTGGACAAAGATGATCACGCCAAATGAAACAAACGTACTCATTCTCTTCTAATCACAGAGTAATTTGTAATGCGTATTATAGTTGTTTATGTAACGAGTATCACAATGTACAGAACTTAAGAAGAAACACATTGTGTTAACTGGTACAAACAAAGATTTTCTCGCCAAGTGAATCAAACGTACTCATTCTACTCTAATCACAGAGTCTTTTCTAATGTGCATTAGAGTTAACTCTGTAAACCAGAACCACAATGTAAAGCTCTTCAGAAGAAACACACTGTGTTAACTAGTACAAACAAAGATTTTCTCGCTAAGTGAAACAAACGTACTAATTCTCTTCTAATCACAGAGTCTTTTCTAATGTGCATTAGAGTTAACTCTGTAAACCAGGACCACAATGTACAGAACTTAAGAAGAAACACATTGTGTTAACTAGTACAAACAAAGATGTTCACGCCAAATGAAACAAACGTACTCATTCTTTCTAATAATAGAGTCTTTTCTAATGTGTATTAGAGTTATCTCTGAAAACTAGAACCACAATGTAAAGATCTTCAGAAGAAACACATTGTGTTAACTAGTACAAACAAAGATGTTCACGTCAAATGAAACAAACGTACTCATTCTATTCTAATTACAGAGTCTTTTCTAATGTGCATTAGAGTTATCTCTGTAAAATAGAACCACAATGTAAAGATCTTAAGAAGAAACAGATTCTGTTAACTAGTACAAACAAAGATGTTCACGCCAAATGAAACAAACGTACTCATTCTCTTCTAATCACAGAGTCTTTTCTAAAGTGTATTAGAGTTATCTCTGTAAACTAGAACCACAATGTAAAGATCTTAAGAAGAAACACATTGTGTTAAGTAGTACAAACAAAGATGTTCACGACAAATGAAACAAACGTACTCATTCTCTTCTAATCAGAGAGTCTTTTCTAATGTGTATTAGAGTTATCTCTGCAAACTGGAACCACAATGTAAAGATTTTAAGAAGAAACACATTGTGTTAACTAGTACAAACAAATATCTTCACGCCAAATGAAACAAACGTACTCATTCTCTTCTAATCACAGAGTCTTTCCTAATGTGTATTAGCGTTATCTCCGTAAACTAGAACAGCAACGAAAGAACTTAAAAAGAAACACATTGTGTTAACAAACAAAGACGCTCACGCCAAATGAAACAAACGTGCATATTCGCTTCCAATCACAGAGTCTCAGAACACATTGTGTTAACTTGGACAAAGATATTCACTAAAAATGAAACAAACGTACTCATTCTCTTCTAATCACAGAGTCTTTTCTAATGTGCACTAGAGTTAACTCTGTAAACCAGAACCACAATGTAAAGCTCTTAAGAAGAAACACATTGTGTTAACTAGTACAAACGAAGATTTTCTCGCTAAGTGAAACAAATGTACTTATTCTCTTCTAATCACAGAGTCTTTTCTAATACACATTAGAGCTAACTCTTTAAACCAGAACCACAATGTAAAGATCTTAAGAAGAAACACATTGTGTTAACCAGGAAAAACAAAGATATTCACGCCAAATGAAACAAACATACTCATTCTCTTCTAATCACAGACTCTTTTCTAATGTGCCTTAGAGTTAACTCTGTAAATAGTACCACAATGTACAGAACTTAAGAAGAAACACATTGTATTAACCAGTACAAACAAAGATGTTCATGCGAAATGAAGCAAACGTACTCATTCTCTTCTAATCAGAGAGTCTTTTCTAATGTGTATTAGAGTTATCTCTGAAAACTAGAACCACAATGTAAAGATCTTAAGAAGAAACACATTGCGTTAACTAGTACAAACAAAGATGTTCACGTCAAATGAAAGAAACGTACTCATTCTCTTCTACTTACAGAGTCTTTTCTAATGTGTATTAGAGTTATCTCTGTAAACGAGAAAAGCAACGAAATAACTTAACAAGAAACACATTGTGTTAACAAACAAAGACGTTCACGCCAAATGAAACAAACGTGCCTAATCGCTTCTAATCACAGAGTCTTTTCTAATGTGCATTACAGTTGTCTCTGTAAACCAGAACCACAATGTACAGAACGTAAGGAGAAACACATTTTGATAACTAGTACAAACAAAGATGTTCAGGTCATATGAAACAAACGTTCTCATTCTCTTCTAATCAGAGAGTCTTTTCTAATGTGTATTAGAGTTATCTCTGAAAACCAGAACCACAATGTAAAGATCTTAAGAAGAAACACATTGTGTTAACTAGTACAAACAAAGATGTTCACGTCAAATGAAACAAACGTACTCATTCTCTTCTAATCACAGAGTCTTTTCAAATGTGTATTATAGTTATCTCTGTAAACTAGAACTACAATGTAAAGATCTTAAGAAGAAACACATTCTGTTAACTAGTACAAACAAAAATGTTTACGCCAAATGAAAAAAAACGTACTTGGGCTGGAGAGATGGCTTAGTGGTTAAGCGCTTGCCTATGAAGCCTAAGGACCCCGGTTCGAGGCTCAGTTCCCCAGGACCCACTTTGGCCAGATTCACAAGGGGGCGCACGCATCTGGAGTTCATTTGCAGAGCCTGGAAGCTCTGGCGCGCCATTCTCTCTCTGTCTCTCTCTCTCTCTCTCTCTCTCTCTCTCTGCCTCCTTCACTCTGTCGCTCTCAAATAAATAAATAAAGAAAAAAATTTTAAAAAAAGGTACTCATTCTCTTCTAATCAGAGAGTCTTTTCTAATGTGTATTAGAGTTATCTCTACAAAATAGAAAAGCAATGTAAAGATCTTAAGAAGAAACACATTGTGTTAATTAGTAGAAACAAATATGTTCACGCCAAATGAAACAATCGTACTCATTCTCTTCAAATCATAGAGTCTTTTCTAATGTGTATTAGAGTTATCTCTGTAAACTAGAAAAGCAAAGAAAGAACTTAAGAAGAAACCCATTGTTCTAACAAACACAGACGTTCACGCCAAATGAATCAAACGTGCTTATTCGTTTCTAATCACAGAGTCTCAGAAAACATTGTGTTAACTTAGACAGAGATGATCACACCAAATGAAACAAATGTACTCATTCTCTTCTAATCACACAGCCTTTTCTAATGTGCATTAGAATTATCTCTGTAAACCAGAACCACAATGTACACAACTTAAGAAGAAACACATTGTGTTAACTAGTACAAACAAAGATGTTCACCTCAAATGAAACAAAAGTACCTATTCTCTTCTAGTCACAGAGTCTTTTCTAATGTGTATTAGAGTTATCTGGGTAAACTAGAAACAAAATGTAAAGATCTTAAGAAAAAAACACATTGTGTTAACCAGTACAAACAAAGATGTTCACGCCAAACGAAACAAACGTGCTCATTGTTTTCTAATCACAGCGTCTTTTCTGATGTGTATTAGAGTTATCTCTGTAAACTAGAGCCACAATGTAAAGATCTTAAGAAGAAACACATTGTGTTAACTAGTACAAACAAAGATGTTCACGCCAAATGAAACAAACGTACTCATTCTCTTCTAATCACAGAGTCTTTTCTAATGTGTATTAGCGTCATCTCTGTAAACTAGAACAGCAAGGAAAAAACTTAAGAAGAAAACACATTGTGTTAACAAACAAAGACGTTCACGCCAAATGAAACAAATGTGCTTATTCGTTTCTAAACACAGAGTCTCAGAACACATTGTGTTAACTTGGACAAAGATGATCACGCCAAATGAAACAAACGTACTCATTCTCTTCTAATCAGAGAGTCTTTTCTAATGTGTATTAGAGTTATCTCTGAAAACTAGAACCACAATGTAAAGATCTTAAGAAGAAACACATTGTGTTAACTAGTACAAACAAAGATGTTCACGTCAAATGAAAGAAACGTACTCATTCTCTTCTACTCACAGAGTCTTTTCTAATGTGTATTAGAGTTATCTCTGTAAACGAGAAAAGCAACGAAATAACTTAACAAGAAACACATTGTGTTAACAAACAAAGACGTTCACGCCAAATGAAACAAACGTGCCTAATCGCTTCTAATCACAGAGTCTTTTCTAATGTGCATTACAGTTGTCTCTGTAAACCAGAACCACAATGTACAGAACGTAAGGAGAAACACATTATGATAACTAGTACAAACAAAGATGTTCACGTCATATGAAACAAACGTTCTCATTCTCTTCTAATCAGAGAGTCTTTTCTAATGTGTATTAGAGTTATCTCTGAAAACCAGAACCACAATGTAAAGATCTTAAGAAGAAACACATTGTGTTAACTAGTACAAACAAAGATGTTCACGTCAAATGAAACAAACGTACTCATTCTCTTCTAATCACAGAGTCTTTTCAAATGTGTATTAGAGTTATCTCTGTAAACTAGAACTACAATGTAAAGATCTTAAGAAGAAACACATTCTGTTAACTAGTACAAACAAAGATGTTTACGCCAAATGAAAAAAACGTACTTGGGCTGGAGAGATGGCTTAGTGGTTAAGCGCTTGCCTATGAAGCCTAAGGACCCCGGTTCGAGGCTCAGTTCCCCAGGGCCCACGTTGGCCAGATGCACAAGGGGGCGCACGCATCTGGAGTTCATTTGCAGAGGCTGGAAGCTCTGGCGCGCCCATTCTCTCTCTCTCTCTCTCTCTCTCTCTCTCTCTCTCTCTCTCTCTGCCTCCTTCACTCTGTTTCTCTCAAATAAATAAATAAACAAAAAATTTAAAAAAAAGTACTCATTCTCTTCTAATCAGAGAGTCTTTTCTAATGTGTATTAGAGTTATCTCTACAAACTAGAAACGCAATGTAAAGATCTTAAGAAGAAACACATTGTGTTAATTAGTACAAACAAATATGTTCACGCCAAATGAAACAAACGTACTCATTCTCTTCTAATCATAGAGTCTTTTCTAATGTGTATTAGAGTTATCTCTGTAAACTAGAAAAGCAAAGAAAGAACTTAAGAAGAAACACATTGTGCTAACAAACAAAGACGTTCACGCCAAATGAAAGAAACGTGCTTATTCGTTTCTAATCACAGAGTCTCAGAAAACATTGTGTTAACTTAGACAGAGATGATCACGCCAAATGAAACAAATGTACTCATTCTCTTCTAATCACAGAGTCTTTTCTAATGTGCATTAGAGTTATCTCGGTAAACCAGAACCACAATGTAAAGAAATTAATAAGAAACACATTGTGTTAACTTGTACAAAGATATCCACGCCAATTGAAACAAACGTACATATTCAGGTCTAATTACAGAGTCTCTTATGGTTCCTATTACAGTTATCTCTTTAAACTAGAACAGCAACGATAGAACTTAAGAAGAAACACATTCTGTTAAAAACAAAGATGTTCACGAGAAATGAAACAAACGTGCTTATTCGCGTCTAATCACGCAGTCTCAGAACACATTGTGTTAACGTGGACAAAGATGATCACGCCAAATGAACAAACGTACTCATTCTCTTCTAATCACAGAGTAATTTGTAATGCGTATTATAGTGTTTATGTAACGAGTATCACAATGTACAGAACTTAAGAAGAAACACATTGTGTTAACTGGTACAAACAAAGATTTTCTCGCCAAGTGAATCAAACGTACTCATTCTCTTCTAATCACAGAGTCTTTTCTAACGTGCATTAGAGTTAACTCTGTAACCAGAACCACAATGTAAAGCTCTTAAGAAGAAACACACTGTGTTAACTAGTACACACAAAGATTTTCTCGCCAAGTGAAACAAACGTACTAATTCTCTTCTAATCACAGAGTCTTTTCTAATGTGCATTAGAGTTAACTCTGTAAACCAGGACCACAATGTACAGAACTTAAGAAGAAACACATTGTATTAACCAGTACAAACAAAGATGTTCACTGCCGAAATGAAAGCAAACGTACTCATTCTCTTCTAATCAGAGAGTCTTTTCTAATGTGTATTAGAGTTATCTCTGAAAACTAGAACCACAATGTAAAGATCTTAAGAAGAAACACATTGTGTTAACTAGTACAAACAAAGATGTTCACGTCAAATGAAAGCAAACGTACTCATTCTATTCTACTTACAGAGTCTTTTCTAATGTGTATTAGAGTTATCTCTGTAAACGAGAAAAGCAACGAAATAACTTAACAAGAAACACATCTGTGTTAACAAACAAAGACGTTCACGCCAAATGAAACAAACGTGCCTAATCGCTTCTAATCACAGAGTCTTTTCTAATGTGCATTACAGTTGTCTCTGTAAACAGAACCACAATGTACAGAACGTAAGGAGAAACACATTTTGATAACTAGTACAAACAAAGATGTTCAGCGTCATATGAAACAAACGTTCTCATTCTCTTCTAATCAGAGAGTCTTTTCTAATGTGTATTAGAGTTATCTCTGAAACCAGAACCACAATGTAAAGATCTTAAGAAGAAACACATTGTGTTAACTAGTACAAACAAAGATGTTCACGTCAAATGAAACAAACGTACTCATTCTCTTCTAATCACAGAGTCTTTTCAAATGTGTATTATAGTTATCTCTGTAAACTAGAACTACAATGTAAAGATCTTAAGAAGAAACACATTCTGTTAACTAGTACAAACAAAAATGTTTACGCCAAATGAAAAAAAACGTACTTGGGCTGGAGAGATGGCTTAGTGGTTAAGCGCTTGCCTATGAAGCCTAAGGACCCCGGTTCGAGGCTCAGTTCCCCAGGACCCACTTTGGCCAGATTCACAAGGGGGCGCACGCATCTGGAGTTCATTTGCAGAGCCTGGAAGCTCTGGCGCGCCCATTCTCTCTCTGTCTCTCTCTCTCTCTCTCTCTCTCTCTCTCTGCCTCCTTCACTCTGTCGCTCTCAAATAAATAAATAAAGAAAAAAATTTTAAAAAAAGGTACTCATTCTCTTCTAATCAGAGAGTCTTTTCTAATGTGTATTAGAGTTATCTCTACAAAATAGAAAAGCAATGTAAAGATCTTAAGAAGAAACACATTGTGTTAATTAGTAGAAACAAATATGTTCACGCCAAATGAAACAATCGTACTCATTCTCTTCAAATCATAGAGTCTTTTCTAATGTGTATTAGAGTTATCTCTGTAAACTAGAAAAGCAAAGAAAGAACTTAAGAAGAAACCATTGTTCTAACAAACACAGACGTTCACGCCAAATGAATCAAACGTGCTTATTCGTTTCTAATCACAGAGTCTCAGAAAACATTGTGTTAACTTAGACAGAGATGATCACACCAAATGAAACAAATGTACTCATTCTCTTCTAATCACACAGCCTTTTCTAATGTGCATTAGAATTATCTCTGTAAACCAGAACCACAATGTACACAACTTAAGAAGAAACACATTGTGTTAACTAGTACAAACAAAGATGTTCACCTCAAATGAAACAAAAGTACCTATTCTCTTCTAGTCACAGAGTCTTTTCTAATGTGTATTAGAGTTATCTGGGTAAACTAGAAACAAAATGTAAAGATCTTAAGAAAAAACACATTGTGTTAACCAGTACAAACAAAGATGTTCACGCCAAACGAAACAAACGTGCTCATTGTTTTCTAATCACAGCGTCTTTTCTGATGTGTATTAGAGTTATCTCTGTAAACTAGAGCCACAATGTAAAGATCTTAAGAAGAAACACATTGTGTTAACTAGTACAAACAAAGATGTTCACGCCAAATGAAACAAACGTACCCATTCTCTTCTAATCACAGAGTCTTTTCTAATGTGTATTAGCGTCATCTCTGTAAACTAGAACAGCAACGAAAAAACTTAAGAAGAAACACATTGTGTTAACAAACAAAGACGTTCACGCCAAATGAAACAAATGTGCTTATTCGTTTCTAAACACAGAGTCTCAGAACACATTGTGTTAACTTGGACAAAGATGATCACGCCAAATGAAACAAACGTACTCATTCTCTTCTAATCAGAGAGTCTTTTCTAATGTGTATTAGAGTTATCTCTGAAAACTAGAACCACAATGTAAAGATCTTAAGAAGAAACACATTGTGTTAACTAGTACAAACAAAGATGTTCACGTCAAATGAAAGAAACGTACTCATTCTCTTCTACTCACAGAGTCTTTTCTAATGTGTATTAGAGTTATCTCTGTAAACGAGAAAAGCAACGAAATAACTTAACAAGAAACACATTGTGTTAACAAACAAGACGTTCACGCCAAATGAAACAAACGTGCCTAATCGCTTCTAATCACAGAGTCTTTTCTAATGTGCATTACAGTTGTCTCTGTAAACCAGAACCACAATGTACAGAACGTAAGGAGAAACACATTATGATAACTAGTACAAACAAAGATGTTCACGTCATATGAAACAAACGTTCTCATTCTCTTCTAATCAGAGAGTCTTTTCTA
Organism: Dipus sagitta; assembly: GCA_036346955.1. Lineage (NCBI taxonomy): Eukaryota > Metazoa > Chordata > Mammalia > Rodentia > Dipodidae > Dipus > Dipus sagitta. The sequence continues at coordinate 31,996,111 of CM070791.1, forward strand.
ATGTGTATTAGAGTTATCTCTGAAAACCAGAACCACAATGTAAAGATCTTAAGAAGAAACACATTGTGTTAACTAGTACAAACAAAGATGTTCACGTCAAATGAAACAAACGTACTCATTCTCTTCTAATCACAGAGTCTTTTCAAATGTGTATTAGAGTTATCTCTGTAAACTAGAACTACAATGTAAAGATCTTAAGAAGAAACACATTCTGTTAACTAGTACAAACAAAGATGTTTACGCCAAATGAAAAAAACGTACTTGGGCTGGAGAGATGGCTTAGTGGTTAAGCGCTTGCCTATGAAGCCTAAGGACCCCGGTTCGAGGCTCAGTTCCCCAGGGCCCACGTTGGCCAGATGCACAAGGGGGCGCACGCATCTGGAGTTCATTTGCAGAGGCTGGAAGCTCTGGCGCGCCCATTCTCTCTCTCTCTCTCTCTCTCTCTCTCTCTCTCTCTCTCTCTGCCTCCTTCACTCTGTTTCTCTCAAATAAATAAATAAACAAAAAAATTTAAAAAAAAAGTACTCATTCTTTTCTAATCAGAGAGTCTTTTCAAATGTGTATTAGTGTTATCTCTACAAACTAGAAACGCAATGTAAAGATCTTAAGAAGAAACACATTGTGTTAATTAGTACAAACAAATATGTTCACGCCAAATGAAACAAACGTACTCATTCTCTTCTAATCATAGAGTCTTTTCTAATGTGTATTAGAGTTATCTCTGTAAACTAGAAAAGCAAAGAAAGAACTTAAGAAGAAACACATTGTGCTAACAAACAAAGACGTTCACGCCAAATGAAAGAAACGTGCTTATTCGTTTCTAATCACAGAGTCTCAGAAAACATTGTGTTAACTTAGACAGAGATGATCACGCCAAATGAAACAAATGTACTCATTCTCTTCTAATCACACAGACTTTTCTAATGTGCATTAGAATTATCTCTGTAAACCAGAACCACAATGTACACAACTTAAGAAGAAACACATTGTGTTAACTAGTACAAACAAAGATGTTCACGCCAAATGAAACAAACGTACTCATTCTCTTCTTATCACAGTGTCTTTTCTAATGTGTATTAGCGTTATCTCTGTAAACTAGAACAGCAACGAAAGAACTTAAGAAGAAACACATTGTGTTAACAAACAAAGACGTTCACGCCAAATGAAACAAATGTGCTTATTCGTTTCTAAACACAGAGTCTCAGAACACATTGTGTTAACTTGGACAAAGATGATCACGCCAAATGAAACAAACGTACTCATTCTCTTCTAATCACAGAGCCTTTTCTAATGTGCATTAGAGTTATCTCTGTAAACCAGAACCACAATGTACACAACTTACGAAGAAACACATTGTGTTAACTAGTACAAACAAAGATGTTCACGCCAAATGAAACAAACGTACTCATTCTTTCTAATCATAGAGTCTTTTCTAATGTGTATTAGAGTTATCTCTGAAAACTAGAACCACAATGTAAAGATCTTCAGAAGAAACACACTGTGTTAACTAGTACAAACAAAGATGTTCATGTCAAATGAAACAAACGTACTCATTCTCTTCTAATTACAGAGTCTTTACTAATGTGGCATTAGAGTTATCTCTGTAACTAGAACCACAATGTAAGATCTTAAGAAAGAAACAGATTCTGTTAAACTAGTACAAACAAAAGATGTCACGCCAAATGAAACAAACGTACTCATCTCTTCTAATCACAGAGTCCTTTTCTAATGTGTATTAGAGTTATCTCTGGTAAACTAGAACCACAATGTAAATATCTTAAGAAGAAACACATTGTATTAAGTAGTACAAATAAAGATGTTCACGCCAAATGAAACAAACGTACTCATTCTCATCTAATCAGAGAGTCTTTTCTAATGTGTATTAGAGTTATCTCTGATAACTAGAACCACAATGTAAATATCTAAGAAGAAACACATTGTGTTAAACTAGTACAAACAAAGATGTTCACGTCAAATGAAACAAACGTACTCATCTCTTCTAATCACAGAGTCTTTTCTCAATGTGTATTAGAGTTATCTCTGTAAAACTAGAAACAACAATGTAAAGATCTTAAGAAGAAACACATTCTGTTAACTAGTACAAACAAAGATGTTTACGCCAAATGAAAAAAACGTACTTGGGCTGGAGAGATGGCTTAGTGGTTAAGCGCTTGCCTATGAAGCCTAAGGACCCCGGTTCGAGGCTCAGTTCCCCAGGACCCACGTTGGCCAGATGCACAAGGGGGCGCACGCATCTGGAGTTCGTTTGCAGAGGCTGGAAGCTCTGGCGCGCCCATTCTCTCTCTGTCTCTCTCTCTCTCTCTCTCTCTCTCTCTGCCTCCTTCACTCTGTCGCTCTCAAATAAATAAATAAACAAAAAAATTTTAACAAACGTACTCATTCTCTTCTAATCAGAGAGTCTTTTCTAATGTGTATTAGAGTTATCTCTACAAACTAGAAACGCAATGTAAAGATCTTAAGAAGAAACACATTGTGTTAATTAGTAGAAACAAATATGTTCACGCGAAATGAAACAATCGTACTCATTCTCTTCTAATCATAGAGTCTTTTCTAATGTGTATTAGAGTTATCTCTGTAAACTAGAAAAGCAAAGAAAGAACTTAAGAAGAAACACATTGTGCTAACAAACAAAGACGTTCACGCCAAATGAAACAAACGTGCTTATTCGTTTCTAATCACAGGGTCTCAGAAAACATTGTGTTAACTTAGACAGAGATGATCACGCAAAATGAAACAAATGCACTCATTCTCTTCTAATCACACAGCCTTTTCTAATGTGCATTAGAATTATCTCTGTAAACCAGAACCACAATGTACACAACTTAAGAAGAAACACATTGTGTTAACTAGTACAAACAAAGATGTTCACCTCAAATTAAACAAACGTACCTATTCTCTTCTAATCATAGAGTCTTTTCTAATGTGTATTAGAGTTATCTGTGTAAACTAGAAAAGCAAATGTAAAGATCTTAAGAAGAAACACATTGTGTTAACTAGTACAAACAAAGATGTTCACGCCAAACGAAACAAACGTGCTCATTGTCTTCTAATAAGAGCGTCTTTTCTAATGTGTATTAGAGTTATCTCTGTAAACTAGAGCCACAATGTAAAAACCATAAGAAGAAACACATTGTGTTAACTAGTACAAACAAAGATGTTCACGCCAATTGAAACAAACGTACTCATTCTCTTCTAATCACAGAGTCCTTTCTAATGTGTATTAGCGTTATCTCTGTAAAGTAGAACAGCAACGAAAGAACTTAAGAAGAAACACATTGTGTTAACAAACAAAGACGTTCACGCCACATGAAACAAATGTGCTTATTCGTTTCTAAACACAGAGTCTCAGAACACATTGTGTTAACTTGGACAAAGATGATCACGCCAAATGAAACAAACGTACTCATTCTCTTCTAATCACAGAGCCTTTTCTAATGTGCATTAGAGTTATCTCTGTAAAGCAGAACCACAATGTACACAACTTACGAAGAAACACATTGTGTTAACTAATACAAACAAAGATGTTCACGCCAAATGAAACAAACGTACTCATTCTCTTCTAATCACAGTCTTTTCTAGTGTGCATTAGAGTTATCTCTGTAAACCAGAATCACAATGTAAAGAAATTAAGAAGAAACACATTGTGTTAACTTGTTCAAACAAAGATATCCACGCCAATCGAAACAAATATATATACTCAGTTCTAATTATAGAGTCTCTTGTAATTCCTATTACAGTTATCTCTGTAAACTAGAACAGCAACGAAATAACTTAAGAAGAAACACATTGTGTTAACAAACAAAGATGTTCACGAGAAATGAAACAAACGTGCTTATTCGTTTCTAATCACAGAGTCTCAGAACACATTATGTTAACTTGGACAGAGATGATCACGCCAAATGAAACAAATGTACTCATTCTCCTCTAATCACACAGCCTTTTCTAATGTGTATTAGAGTTATCTCTGTAAACCAGAACCACAATGTACACAACTTAAGAAGAAACACATTGTGTTAACTAGTACAAACAAAGATGTTCACGCCAAATGAAACAAACGTACTCATTCTCTTCTAATCACAGTATTTTCTAATGTGCATTAGAGTTATCTCTGTAAACCAGGACCACAATGTAAAGAAATTAAGAAGAAACACATTGTGTTAACTTGTACAAACAAAGATATACACGCCAGTTGAAACAAACGTATATATTCAGTTCTAATTACAGAGTCTCTTATAGTTCCTATTACAGTTATCTCTGTAAACTAGACCAGCAAAGAAAGATCTTAAGAAGAAACACATTTTGTTAACAAAGACGTTCACGCCAAATGAAACTAATGTACTTATTCGTTTCCTATCACAGAGTCTCAGAACACATTGTGTTAACTTGGACAAAGATGATCACGCCAAATGAAACAAACGTACTCATTCTCTTCTAATCACAGAGCCTTTTCTAATGTGCATTAGAGTTATCTCTGTAAACCAGAAGCACAATGTACAGAACTTAAGAAGAAACACAATGTGTTAACTAGTACAAACAAAGATATTCACGCCAAATGAAACAAACGTACTCATTCTCTTCTAATCAGAGAGTCTTTTCTAATGTGTATTAGAGTTATCTCTGTAAACTAGAACCACAATGTAAAATCTTAAGAAGAAACACATTCTGTTAACTCGTATAAACAAAGATGTTCACGCCAAATGAAACAAACGTACTCATTCTCTTCTAATCAGAGAGTCTTTTCTAATGTGTATTAGAGTTATCTCTGCAAACCAGAACCGCAATGTAAAGATCTTAAGAAGAAACATATTGTGTTAACTAGTACAAACAAATAAGCTCACGCCAAATGAAACAAACGTACTCATTCTCTTCTAATCACAGCGTCTTTTCTAATGTGTATTAGAGTTATCTCTGTATACTAGAGCCACAATGTAAAGATCTTAAGAAGAAACACATTGTGTTAACTAGTACAAACAAAGATGTTCACGCCAAATGAAACAAACGTACTCATTCTCTTCTAATCACAGAGTCTTTTCTAATGTGTATTAGCGTTATCTCTGTAAACTAGAACAGCAACGAAAGAACTTAAGAAGAAACACATTGTGTTAACAAACAAAGACGTTCACGCCAAATGAAACAAATGTGCTTATTCGTTTCTAAACATAGAGTCTCACAACACATTGTGTTAACTTGGACAAAGATGATCACGCCAAATGAAACAAACGTACTCATTCTCTTCTAATCACAGAGCCTTTTCTAATGTGCATTAGAGTTATCTCTGTAAACCAGAACCACAATGTACACAACTTATGAAGAAACACATTGTGTTAACTAGTACAAACAAAGATGTTCACGCCAAATGAAACAAACGTACTCATTCTCTTCTAATCACAGTCTTTTCTAGTGTGCATTAGAGTTATCTCTGTAAACCAGAATCACAATGTAAAGAAATTAAGAAGAAACACATTGTGTTAACTTGTACAAACAAAGATATCCACGCCAATTGAAACAAATATATATACTCAGTTCTAATTACAGAGTCTCTTGTAATTCCTATTACAGTTATCTCTGTAAACTAGAACAGCAACGAAATAACTTAAGAAGAAACACATTGTGTTAACAAACAAAGATGTTCACGAGAAATGAAACAACCTTTCTTATTCGCTTCTAATCACACAGTCTCAGAACACATTGTTTTAACTTGGACAAAGATGATCACGCCAAATGAAGCAAACGTACTTATTCTCTCCTAATCACAGAGTCTTTCCTAATGTGTATTAGAGTTATCTCTGTAAACTAGAACCTCAATGTAAAGCTCTAAAGAAGAAACACATTGTGTTATCTAGTACAAACAAAGATTTTCTCGCCAAGTGAAACAAACGTACTCATTCTCTTCTAATCACAGAGTCTTTCCTAATGTGCATATGAGTTATCTCTGTAAACCAGAATCACAATGGGCAGAACTTAAGAAGAAACACATTTTGTTAACTAGTACAAACAAAGTTGTTCACACCAAATGAAACAAACGTACTCCTTATCTTCTAATCAGAGAGAATTTACTAATGTGTGTTAGAGTTATCTCTGTAAACTAGAACCACAATAGATAGATCTTAAGAAGAAACACATTGTGTTAACTAGTGCAAAGATGTTCACGTCAAATGAAACAAATGTACTCATTCTCTTCTAATCACAGAGTCTTTTCTAATGTTTATTAAGAGTTATCTCTGTAAACCAGAACCACATTGTAAAGATCTTAAGAAGAAACACATTCTGTTAACTAGTACAAACAAAGATGTTCACGCCAAATGAAACAAACGTACTCATTTTCTTCTAATCACAGAGTCTTTTCTAATGTGTATTAGAGTTATCTCTGTAAACTAGAACTACAATGTAAAAATCTTAAGAAGAAACACATTCTGTTAACTAGTACAAACAAAGATGTTCACGCCAAAGGAAACAAACGTACTCATTCTCTTCTAATCACAGAGTCTTTTCTAATGTGTATTAGCGTTATCTCTGTAAACTAGAACAGCAACGAAAGAACTTAAGAAGAAACACATTGTGTTAACAAACAAAGACGTTCACGCCAAATGAAACAAATGTGCTTATTCGTTTCTAAACACAGAGTCTCAGAACACATTGTGTTAACTTGGACAAAGATGATCACGCCAAATGAAACAAACGTACTCATTCTCTTCTAATCACAGAGCCTTTTCTAATGTGCATTAGAGTTATCTCTGTAAACCAGAACCACAATGTACACAACTTATGAAGAAACACATTGTGTTAACTAGTACAAACAAAGATGTTCACGCCAAATGAAACAAACGTACTCATTCTCTTCTAATCACAGTCTTTTCTAGTGTGCATTAGAGTTATCTCTGTAAACCAGAATCACAATGTAAAGAAATTAAGAAGAAACACATTTTGTTAACTTGTACAAACAAAGATATCCACGCCAATTGAAACAAATATATATACTCAGTTCTAATTACAGAGTCTCTTGTAATTCCTATTACAGTTATCTCTGTAAACTAGAACAGCAACGAAATAACTTAAGAAGAAACACATTGTGTTAACAAACAAAGATGTTCACGAGAAATGAAACAACCGTTTTATTCGCTTCTAATCACAGAGTCTCAGAACACATTGTTTTAACTTGGACAAATATGATCACGCCAAATGAAGCAAACGTACTTATTCTCTCCTAATCACAGAGTCTTTCCTAATGTGTATTAGAGTTATCTCTGTAAACTAGAACCTCAATGTAAAGCTCTAAAGAAGAAACACATTGTGTTATCTAGTACAAACAAAGATTTTCTCGCCAAGTGAAACAAACGTACTCATTCTCTTCTAATCACAGAGTCTTTCCTAATGTGCATATGAGTTATCTCTGTAAACCAGAATCACAATGGGCAGAACTTAAGAAGAAACACATTTTGTTAACTAGTACAAACAAAGTTGTTCACACCAAATGAAACAAACGTACTCCTTATCTTCTAATCAGAGAGAATTTACTAATGTGTGTTAGAGTTATCTCTGTAACCTAGAACCACAATAGAAAGATCTTAAGAAGAAACACATTTTGTTAACTAGTGCAAAGATGTTCACGTCAAATGAAACAAATGTACTCATTCTCTTCTAATCACAGTGTCTTTTCTAATGTGTATTAAGAGTTATCTCTGTAAACCAGAACCACATTGTAAAGATCTTAAGAAGAAACACATTCTGTTAACTAGTACAAACAAAGATGTTCACGCCAAATGAAACAAACGTACTCATTCTCTTCTAATCACAGAGTCTTTTCTAATGTGTTACAGTTATCTCTGTAAACTAGATCCGCAATGTAAAGATCTTAAGAAGAAAGACATTCTTTTAACTAGTACAAACAAAGATATTCACGCCAAACGAAAAAAACGTGCTCATTGTCTTCTAATCACAGCGTCTTTTCTAATGTGTATTAGAGTTATCTCTGTAAACTAGAGCCACAATGTAAAGATATTAAGAAGAAACACATTGTGTTAACTAGTACAAACAAAGATGTTCACGCCAAATGAAACAAACGTACTCATTCTGTTCTAATCACAGAGTCTTTTCTAATGTGTATTAGCGATATCTCTGTAAACTAGAAAAGCAACGAAAGAACTTAAGAAGAAACACATTGTGCTAACAAACAAAGACGTTCACGCCAAATGAAACAAACGTGCTTATTCGTTTCTAATCACAGAGTCTCAGAACACATTGTGTTAAATTGGACAGAGATGATCACGCCAAATGAAACAAATGTACTCATTCTCTTCTAATCACAGAGCCTTTTCTAATGTGCATTAGAATTATCTCTGTAAACCAGAACCACAATGTACACAACTTAAGAAGAAACAGATTGTGTTAACTAGTACAAACAAAGATGTTCACGCCAAATGAAACAAACGTACTCATTCTCTTCTAATCACAGAGACTTTTCTAATGTGCATTAGAGTTATCTCTGTAAACCAGAACCACAATGTAAAGAAATTAATAAGAAACACATTGTGTTAACTTGTACAAAGATATCCACGCCAATTGAAACAAACGTACATATTCAGATCTAATTACAGAGTCTCTTACGGTTCCTATTACAGTTATCTCTTTAAACTAGAACAGCAACGAAAGAACTTAAGAAGAAACACATTCTGTTAACAAACAAAGATGTTCTCGAGAAATGAAACAAACGTGCTTATTCACTTCTAATCACACAGTCTCAGAACACATTGTGTTAACGTGGACAAAGATGATCACGCCAAATGAAACAAACGTACTCATTCTGTTCTAATCACAGAGTAATTTGTAATGCGTATTATAGTTGTTTATGTAACGAGTATCACAATGTACAGAACTTAAGAAGAAACACATTGTGTTAACTGGTACAAACAAAGATTTTCTCGCCAAGTGAATCAAACGTACTCATTCTACTCTAATCACAGAGTCTTTTCTAATGTGCATTAGAGTTAACTCTGTAAACCCGAACCACAACGTAAAGCTCTTCAGAAGAAACACACTGTGTTAACTAGTACAAACAAAGATTTTCTCGCTAAGTGAAACAAACGTACTTATTCTCTTCTAATCACAGAGTCTTTTCTAATGTGCATTAGAGTTAACTCTGTAAACCAGGACCACAATGTACAGAACTTAAGAAGAAACACATTGTGTTAACTAGTACAAACAAAGATGTTCACGCCAAATGAAACAAACGTACTCATTCTTTCTAAGCATAGAGTCTTTTCTAATGTGTATTAGAGTTATCTCTGAAAACTAGAACCACAATGTAAAGATCTTCAGAAGAAACACATTGTGTTAACTAGTACAACCAAAGATGTTCACGTCAAATGAAACAAACGTACTCATTCTCTTCTGATTACAGAGTCCTTTCTAATGTGCATTGGAGTTATCTCTGTAAACTAGAACCACAATGTAAAGATCTTAAGAAGAAACACATTGTGTTAAGTAGTACAAACAAAGATGTTCACGCCAAATGAAACAAACGTACTCATTCTCTTCTAATCAGAGAGTCTTTTCTAATGTGTATTAGAGTTATCTCTGATAACTAGAACCACAATGTAAATATCTTAAGAAGAAACACATTGTGTTAACTAGTATAAACAAAGATGTTCACGTCAAATGAAACACGCGTACTCATTCTCTTCTAATCACAGGGTCTTTTCTCATGTGTATTAGAGTTATCTCTGTAAACTAGAAACACAATGTAAAGATCTCTAAGAAGAAACACATTCTGTTAACTAGTACAAAGATGTTCACGCCAAATGAAACAAACGTACTCATTCTCTTCTAATCAGAGAGTCTTTTCTAATGTGTATTAGAGTTATCTCTGCAAACTGGAACCACAATGTAAAGATTTTAAGAAGAAACACATTGTGTTAACTAGTACAAACAAATATGTTCACGCCAAATGAAACAAACGTACTCATTCTCTTCTAATCACAGTCTTTTCTAATGTGTATTAGCGTTATCTCTGTAAACTAGAACAGCAACGAAAGAACTTAAAAAGAAACACATTGTGTTAACAAACAAAGACGCTCACGCCAAATGAAACAAACGTGCATATTCGCTTCCAATCACAGAGTCTCAGAACACATTGTGTTAACTTGGACAAAGATGTTCACTAAAAATGAAACAAACGTACTCATTCTCTTCTAATCACAGAGTCTTTTCTAATGTGCATTAGAGTTAACTCTGTAAACCAGAACCACAATGTAAAGCTCTTAAGAAGAAACACATTGTGTTAACTAGTACAAACGAAGATTTTCTCGCAAAGTGAAACAAACGTACTTATTCTCTTCTAATCACAGAGTCTTTTCTAATACGCATTAGAGCTAACTCTTTAAACCAGAACCACAATGTAAAGATCTTAAGAAGAAACACATTGTGTTAACTAGGAAAAACAAAGATATTCACGCCAAATGAAACAAACGTACTCATTCTCTTCTACTCACAGAGTCTTTTCTAATGTGTATTAGCGTTATCTCTGTAAACTAGAACAGCAACGAAAGAACTTAAGAAGAAACACATTGTGTTAACACACAAAGTTGTTCACGCCAATTGAAACAAACGTGCTTATTCGTTTCTGATCACAGACTCTCAGAACACATTGTGTTAACTTGGACAAAGATGATCACGCCAAATGAAACAAACGTACTCATTCTCTTCTAATCACAGAGCCTTTTATAATGTGCATTAGAGTTATCTCTGTAAACCAGAACCACAATGTACACAACTTAAGAAGAAACACATTGTGTTTACTAGTACAAACAAAGATGATCACGTTAAATGAAACAAACGTACTCATTCTCTTCTAATCACAGAGTAATTTGCAATGTGTATTATAGTTGTCTCTGTAAAAGAGAACCACAATGTACAGAACTTAAGAAGAAACACACTGTGTTAACTGGTACAAACTAAGATGTTCACGCCAAATGAAACAAACGTACTCATTCTCTTCTAATCACAGAGTCTTTCCTAATGTGTATTAGAGTTATCTCTGTAAACTAGAACCGCAATGTAAAGATTTTAAGAGGAAACACATTGTGTTAACTAGGAAAAACAAAGATATTCACGCCAAATGAAACAAACATACTCATTCTCTTCTAATCACAGAGTCTTTTCTAATGTGCCTTAGAGTTAACTCTGTAAATCAGTACCACAATGTACAGAACTTAAAAAGAAACACATTGTATTAACCAGTACAAACAAAGATGTTCACGTCAAATAAAACAAACGTTCTCATTCTCTTCTAATCAGAGAGTCTTTTCTAATGTGTATTAGAGTTATCTCTGAAAACCAGAACCACAATGTAAAGATCTTAAGAAGAAACACATTGTGTTAACTAGTACAAACAAAGATGTTCACGTCAAATGAAACAAACGTACTCATTCTCTTCTAATCACAGAGTCTTTTCAAATGTGTATTAGAGTTATCTCTGTAAACTAGAACCACAATGTAAAGATCTTAAGAAGAAACACATTCCGTTAACTAGTACAAACAAAGATGTTTACGCCAAATGAAAAAAACGTACTGGGGCTGGAGAGATGGCTTAGTGGTTAAGCGCTTGCCTATGAAGCCTAAGGACCCCGGTTGGAGGCTCAGTTCCCCAGGACCCACGTTGGCCAGATGCACAAGGGGGCGCACGCATCTGGAGTTCATTTGCAGAGGCTGGAAGCTCTGGCGCTCCCATTCTCTATCTGTCTCTCTCTCTCTCTCTCTCTCTCTGCCTCCTTCTCTCTGTCGCTCTCAAATAAATCAATAAACAAAAAAATTAAAAAAAAAAGTACTCATTCTCTTCTAATCAGAGAGTCTTTTCTAATGTGTATTAGAGTTATCTCTACAAACTAGAAACGCAATGTAAAGATCTTAAGAAGAAACACATTGTGTTAACTACTACAAACAAATATGTTCACGCCAAATGAAACAATCGTACTCATTCTCTTCTAATCATAGAGTCTTTTCTAATGTGTATTAGAGTTATCTCTGTAAACTAGAAAAGCAAAGAAAGAAGTTAAGAAGAAACACATTGTGCTAACAAACAAAGACTTTCACGCCAAACGAAACAAACGTGCTTATTCGTTTCTAATCACAGAGTCTCAGAACACATTGTGTTAACTTGGACAGAGATGATCACGCCAAATGAAACAAATGTACTCATTCTCTTCTAATCACACAGCCTTTTCTAATGTGCATTAGAATTATCTCTGTAAACCAAAACCACAATGTACACAACTTAAGAAGAAACACATTGTGTTAACTAGTACAAACAAAGATGTTCACGCCAAATGAAACAAACGTACTCAGTCTCTTCTAATCACAGTATTTACTAATGTGCATTAGAGTTATCTCTGTAAACCAGAACCACAATGTAAAGAAATTAAGAGGAAACACATTGTGTTAACTTGTACAAACAAAGATATACACGCCAATGGAAACAAACGTATATATTCAGTTTTAATTACAGAGTCTCTTATAGTTCCTATTACAGTTATCTCTGTAAACTAGACCAGCAACAAAAGATCTTAAGAAGAAACACATTTTGTTAACAAAGACGTTCACGCCAAATGAAACTAATGTACTTATTCGTTTCTAATCACAGAGTCTCAGAACACATTGTGTTAACTTGGACAAAGATGATCACGCCAAATGAAACAAACATACTCATTCTCTTCTAATCACAGAGCCTTTTATAATGTGCATTAGAGTTATCTCTGTAAACCAGAACCACAATGTACACACCTTAAGAAGAAACACATTGTGTTAATTAGTACAAACAAACATGTTCACGCCAAATGAAATAAACGTACTCATTCTCTTCTAATCACAGAGTCTTTTCTAATGTGCATTAGAGTTAACTCTGTAAACCAGAACCACAATGTACAGAACTTAAGAAGAAACACATTGTGTTAACTAGTACAAACAAAGATATTCACGCCAAATGAAACAAACGTACTCATTCTCTTCTAATCAGAGAGTCTTTTCTAATGTGTATTAGAGTTATCTCTGTAAACTAGAACCACAATGTAAAGATCTTAAGAAGAAACACATTCTGTTAACTCGTAAAAACAAAGATGTTCACGCCAAATGAAACAAACGTACTCATTCTCTTCTAATCAGAGAGTCTTTTCTAATGTGTATTAGAGTTATCTCTGCAACCCAGAACCGCAATGTAAAGATCTTAAGAAGAAACATATTGTGTTAACTAGTACAAACAAATATGCTCACGCCAAATGTACAAACGTACTCATTCTCTTCTATTCACAGAGTCTTTTCTAATGTGTATTAGAGTTATCTCTGTAAACTAGAACCACAATGTAAAGATCTTGAGAAGAAACACATTGTGTTAACTAGTACATAGATGTTCACCTCAAATGAAACAAACGTGCATATTCTCTTCTAATCACAGAGTCTTTTCAAATGTGTATTAGAGTTATCTGTGTAAACTAGAAACAAAATGTAAAGATCTTAAGAAGAAACACATTGTGTTAACTAGTACAAACAAAGATGTTCACGCCAAACGAAACAAACGTGCTCATTGTCTTCTAATCAGAGCGTCTTTTCTAATGTGTATTAGAGTTATCTCTGTAAACTAGAGCCACAATGTAAAGATCTTAAGAAGAAACACATTGTGTTAACTAGTACAAACAAAGATGTTCACGCCAATTGAAACAAACGTACTCATTCTCTTCTAATCACAGAGTCCTTTCTAATGTGTATTAGCGTTATCTCTGTAAACTAGAACAGCAACGAAAGAACTTAAGAAGAAACACATTGTGTTAACAAACAAAGACGTTCACGCCACATGAAACAAATGTGCTTATTCGTTTCTAAACACAGAGTCTCAGAACACATTGTGTTAACTTGGACAAAGATGATCACGCCAAATGAAACAAACGTACTCATTCTCTTCTAATCACAGAGCCTTTTCTAATGTGCATTAGAGTTACCTCTGTAAAGCAGAACCACAATGTACACAACTTACGAAGAAACACATTGTGTTAACTAATACAAACAAAGATGTTCACGCCAAATGAAACAAACGTACTCATTCTCTTCTAATCAGAGAGATTTTACTATTGTGTGTTAGAGTTATCTCTGTAAACTAGAACCACAATGTAAAGATCTTAAGAAGAAACACATTGTGTTAACTAGTGCAAAGATGTACACGTCAAATGAAACAAATGTACTCATTTTCTTCTAATCACAGGGTCTTTTCTAATGTGTATTAAGAGTTATCTCTGTAAACCAGAACCACATTGTAAAGATCTTAAGAAGAAACACATTCTGTTAACTAGTACAAACAAAGATGTTCACGCCAAAGGAAACAAACGTTCTCATTCTCTTCTAATCACAGAGTCTTTTCTAATATGCATTAGAGTTATCTCTGTAATCCATACCCAAAATGTAAAGAACGTAAGAAGAAACATATTGTAATAATTTGTACAAACAAAGATATCCACGCCAATTGAATCAAACGTATATATTCAGTTCTAATTACAGAGTCTCTTGTAACTCCTATTAGAGTTATCTCTGTAAACTAGAACAGCAACGGAAGAACTTCAGAAGAAACACATTGTGTTAACAAAGAAAGATGTTCACGACAAATGAAACAAACGTGCTTATTCGCTTCTAATCTCAGAGTCTCAGAACACATTGTGTTAACTTGGACAAAGATGATCACCCCAAATGAAACAAACGTACTCATTCTCTTCTAATCACAGAGTCTTTCGTAATGTGTATTAGAGTTGTCTCTGTAAACTAGAACCACAATGTACAGAACTTAAGGAGAAGCACATTGTGTTAACTATAACAAACAAAGACGTTCACGCCAAATGAAACAAACGTACTCATTCTCTTCCAATCACAGAGTCTTTTGTAATGCGTCTTAGAGTTGTCTGTGTTAACGAGAACCACAATGTACAGAACATAAGAAGAAACACATTGTGTTAACTAGTACAAACTAAGATGTTCAGGCGAAATGAATCAAACTACTAATTCTCTTCTAATCACAGAGTCTTTCCTAATGTGTATTAGAGTTATCTCTGTAAAGTAGAACCACAATGTAAAGATCTTAAGAAGAAACACATTGTGTTAACTAGTACAAACAAAGATGTTCACGCCAAATGAAACAAACGTACTAATTCTCTTCTAATCAGAGAGTCTTTTCTAATGTGTATTAGAGTTATCTCTCTAAACTAGAACCACAATGTAAAGATGTTAAGAAGAAACAGATTGTGTTAACTAGTACAAACAAAGATGATCACGCCAAATGAAAAAACGTACTCATTCTCTTCTAATCAGAGAGTCTTTTCTAATGTGTATTAGCGTTATCTCTGTAAACTAGAACAGCAACGAAAGATCTTAAGAAGAAACACATTTTGTTAACAAACAAAGACATTCACGCCATATGAAACAAATGTACTTATTCGTTTCTAATCACAGAGTCTCAGAACACATTGTGTTAAGTTGGACAAAGATGATCACGCCAAATGAAACAAACGTACTCATTCTCTTCTAATCACAGAGCCTTTTATAATGTGCATTAGAGTTATCTCTATAAACCAGAACCACAATGTACACAACTTAAGAAGAAACGCATTGTGTTAATTAGTACAAACAAAGATGTTCACGCCAAATGAAACAAACGTACTCATTCTCTTCTAATCAGAGAGTCTTTACTAATGTGTGTTAGAGTTATCTCTGCAAACTAGAACCACGATGTAAAGATCTTAAGAAGAAACACATTGTGTTAACTAGTACAAACAAAGATGTTCACGCCAAACGAAACAAACGTACTCTTTCTCTTCTAATCACAGAGACTTTTCTAAAGTGCATTAGAGTTATCTCTGTAATCCAGACCCACAATGTAAAGAACGTAAGAAGAAACATATTGTATTAATTTGTACAAACAAAGATATCCACGCCAATTGAAACAAACGTATATATTCAGTTCTAATTACAGAATCTCTTGTAATTCCTATTAGAGTTATCTCTGTAAACTAGAACAGCAAAGAAAGAACATAAGAAGAAACACATTGTGTTAACAAACAAAGATGTTCACGACAAATGAAACAAACGTGCTTATTCGCTTCTAATCACAGAGTCTCAGAACACATTGTGTTAACTTGGACAAAGATGATCACGCCAAATGAAACAAACGTACTCATTCTCTTCTAATCACAGAGACTTTTGTAATGCACATTAGACTTGTCTTTGTAAACGAGAACCACAATGTACAGAACTTTAAGAAGTAACACATTGTGTTAACTAGTACAAACTAAGATGTTCACGCCAAAAGAAACAAACTTACTCATTTTCTTGTAATCAGAGAGTCTTTTCTAATGTGTATTAGAGTTATCTCTGTAAACTAGAACCACAATGTAAAGATCTTAAGACGAAACACATTGTGTTAACTATTGCAAAGATGTTCTCGTCAAATGAAACAAACGTACTCATTCTCTTCTAATCACAGAATCTTTTCTAATGTGTGTTAGAGTTATCTCTGTAAACTAGAACCACATTGTAAAGATCTTAAGAAGATACACATTGTGTTAACTAGTACAAACAAAGATGTTCATGCCAAATGAAACAAACGTACTCATTCTCTTCTAATAGCAGAGGTTTTTCTAATGTGTTTTAGAGTTATCTCTGTAAACTAGAACCACAATGTGAAAATCTTAAGAAGAAACACATTCTGTTAACTAGTACAAATAAAGATGTTCACGCCAAATAAAACAAACGTAGTCATTCTCTCCTAATCAGAGAGTCTTTTCTAATGTGAATTAGAGTTATCTCTGTAAACTAGAACCACAATGTAAAGACCTTAAGAAGAAACACATTCTGTTAACTAGTACAAATAAAGATGTTCACGCCAAATAAAACAAACGTAGTCATTCTCTCCTAATCAGCAAACAAAGATTCCACGCCAAATGAAACAAACGTATATATTCAGTTCTAATTACAGAGTCTCTTGTAATTCCTATTAGAGTTATCTCTGTAATCTAGAACAGCAACGAACGAACTTAAGAAGAAACACATTGTGTTAACACACAAAGATGTTCACGACTAATGAAACAAACGTGCTTATTCGCTTCTAATCACAGAGTCTCAGAACACATTGTGTTAACTTGGACAAAGATGATCACGCCAATGAAACAAACGTACTCATTCTCTTCTAATCACAGAGTCTTTTGTAATGCACATTAGAGTTGTCTTTGTAAATGAGAACCACAATGTACAGAACTTAAGAAGAAACACATTGTGTTAACTAGTACAAACAAAGATGTTCACGCCAAATGAAACAAACGTACTCATTCTCTTCTAATCACAGAGTCTTTTCTAATGTGCATTAGAGTTATCTCTGTAAACCAGACCACAATGTAAAGAACTTAAGAAGAAACACATTGGTGTTAACTAGTACAAACAAAGATGTTCACGCCAAATGAAACAAACGTACTCATTCTCTTCTAATCACAGAGTCTTTTCTAATGTGTATTAGAGTTATCTCTGTAAACCAGAACCACAATGTAAAGAACTTAAGAAGAAACACATTGTATTAACTTGTACAAACAAAGATATCCACGCCAATTGAAACAAACGTATATATTCAGTTCTAATTACAGAGTCTCTTGTAATTCCTATTAGACTTATCTCTCTAATCTAGAACAGCAACGAAAGAACTTAGGAAGAAACACATTGTGTTAACAAACAAAGATGTTCACGACTAATGAAACAAACATGCTTATTTGCTTGTAATCACAGAGTCTTTTCTAATGTGTATTAGAGTTATCTCTGTAAACTAGAACCACATTGTAAAGATCTTAAGAAGAAACACATTCTGTTAACTAGTACAACAAAGATGTTCACGCCAAATGAAACAAACGTACTCATTCTCTTCTAATAGCAGAGGTTTTTCTAATGTGTTTTGAGTTATCTCTGTAAACTGAACCACAATGTAAAGATTTAAGAAGAAACCCCTTCTGTTAATATTTACAAAAGATGTTCCCCAAAAAAAACACGTATCATTTCTTCAAATAAAGAGAGTCTTTTCTAATGTGATAGATTATCTCTGTAAACTAGAACCACAATGTAAAGATCTTAAGAAGAAAAAACATTGTGTTAACTAGAACAAAGGTGTTCACGTCAAATAAAACAAACGTATAAATTCTTTGTCACAGAATTTTTTTAAAATGGTATTAGAGTTATCTGTGTAAACTTGACCCACAAGTAAGATCTTAAGAAGAAACACATTGTTTTAAACTAGTAAACCAAAAAGGTTCACGTTTAAATTTGAACAGAATGCTCTTTTCTCTTCTAATCACAGGTCTTTTCTATGTGCTTAGAGTTATCTCTGTAAACCAGAACCCAGTGTACGGCTTAGAAAAAACACATGGTGTCCCTAGTAAACAAAGATGTTCACCCCAATGAAAAAAACGTATCATTCTCTTTATCAGAGAGTCTTTTCTATTGTGTATTAGAGTTATCTCTGTAAAGAGACCAAATTTGTAAAGATTTTAAGAAGAAACGATTGTGTAACTAGACAAACAAAGATGTTCACGTAAAATAAAAAACAAACTTTTACTATCTTTCTAACACAGAGTAATTTGAAATGCGTATTATAGTTGTCTCTGAAAAACGAGAACCATCTGTAGAGAACTTAAGAAAAACACATTGTGTTAACGGTAAAAAACAAGATGTTCACCCCAAAATGAAACAAACGAAACTCATTCTCTTAATCACAGAGTCTTCCTATGTGTGTGGAGTAACCCTCTGTAACTAGAACCCCAATGTAAAGATCTTAAGAGAAAAAAATTGCTTTTATAGTCCCAAAAAAAAGTGTTCACGCCAAATGAAAAAAACGTTCATTCTCTTATAACCCCGGGAGTCTTTTCTAATGTGCTTTTGGTTATCTCTGTACCCAGAACCACAATGTACGAACTTAAAAAAGCACATTGTTTTAAAATAGTCCAAAAAAAAGATGTTTCGTCAAATGAAACAAACATATCATTTCTTCTAATCCACAGTCTTTCAAATGGTATTAGAGTTATCTGTGTAAACTTGATCCACAATGTAAGGATTTAAAGGGTGAAACACATAAGTTAACTTGTAAAACAAAGTTTGTTTACGCAAATGAACCAACGTTACTCATTCTTGTAATCACAGAGTCTTTTCTATATGTATTAGAATTATCTCTGTAAACTAGAACAGCAACGAAAGAACTTACGAAAGAAACACATTGGGTTAAGAAAACAAAGACGTTCACGCCAAATGAAACAAACGTACTTATCGTTTCTAATCACAGAGTCTCAGAAATCCATTGTGTTAACCTTGGACAAAGATGATCACGGCAAATGAAACAAACGTACTCATTCTCTTCTAATCACAGAGCCTTTGATAATGTGCATTAGAGTTATCTCTGTAAACCGGAAGCACAATGTACACAACTTAAGAAGAGACACATTGTGTTAATTAGTACAAACAAAGATGTTCACGCCAAATGAAACAAACGTATCTATTCAGTCCAATTACAGAGTCTCTTGTAATTCCTATTAGAGTTATCTCTGCAACCTAGAACAGCAACGAACGAACTTAAGAAGAAACACATTGTGTTCACACAAAGATGTTCACGACTAATGAAACAAACGTGCTTATTCGCTTCTAAGCACAGAGTCTCAGAACACATTGTGCTAAATTGGACAGAGATAATCACACCAAATGAAACAAACGTACTCATTCTCTTCTAATCACAGAGTCTTTTGTAATGCATATTAGAGTTGTCTCTGTAAACTAGAACCACAATGTACAGAACTTAAGAAGAAACACATTGTGTTAACTAGTACAAATTAAGATGTTCACGCCAAATGAAACAAACGTATCATTCTCTTGTAATCAGAGAGTCTTTTCTAATGTGTATTAGAGTTATCTCTTAAACTAGAACCACAATGTAAAGATCTTAAGAAGAAACACATTGTGTTTACTAGTACAAACAAAGATTTTCTCGCCAAAGGAAACAAACGTACTCATTGTCTTCTAATCACAGAGTCTTTTCTAATGTATTGTAGTTATCTCTGTAAACTAGAACCACAATGTAAAAAATTTTAAAGAGAAGAAACACATTGTGTTAACTAGTACAAACAAGATGTTCACGCCAATGAAAAGAAACGTCTCATTCTTTCTAATCACAGAGTCTTTTCTAATGTGCATTAGAGTTATCTCTGTAAACGAGAACCAAATGTAAAGAATTTAAAGAAGAAACACATTGTATTAACTTGTACAAACAAAGATGTCCACGCCAATTGAACAAACGTATAATTCATTTCTAATTACAGAGTCTCTTGTAATTCCTTTTTGGGTTAGTCTGTAAACCTAGAACGCAACGAAAGAACTTAAGAAGAATCACATTGGGTTAACAAACAAAGATGTTCACGACTAATGAAACAAACGTGCTTATTCGCTTCTAATCACCAGAGTCCTACAGAACACATTGTGTTAAATTGGCACAAAGATGATCACGCCAAATGAAAAAACGTACTCATTCTCTTCTAATCACAGAGTCTTTTGTAATGGTATTAGAGTTGTCTCTGTAAACTAGAACCACAATGTAAGAACTTAAGAAGAAAACATTGTGTTAACTGTAGAAACAAAGATGTTCACGCAAATGAAACAAACGTACTCATTCTCTTCTAATCACAGAGTCTTTTCTAATGTGTATTAGGTTATCTCTGTAAACTAGAACCACATGTAAAGAAACTTAAGAGAAACACATTGTGTTTACTAGTACAAACAAAGATTTCGCCACAAATGAAAAAACGTACTCATTCTCTTCTAATCACAGAGTCTTTTTAATGTGCATAGAGTTATCTCTGTAAACCAGAATCACAATGTACAGATCTTAAGAAGAAAACACATTGTGTTAACTAGTACAACAAGATGTTCACGTCAAATGAAACAAACGTACTCATTTTCTTCTAGCAAAGAGTCTTCTCTAATGTGTATTAGAGTTATCTGTGTAAACTTGATCCACAAGTAAAGATCTTAAGAAGAAACACATTGTGTTAACTAGTACAGACAAAGATGTTCATGCCAACTGAAACAAACGTACTCATTCTCTTCAAATCACAGAGTCTTTTCTAATGTGCATTAGAGTTATCTCTGTAAACCATAACCACAATGTAAAGAACTTACGAAGAAACACATTGTGTTAACGAGTACAAAAAAAGATGTTCATGCCAAATGAAACAAACGTATTCATTCTCTTCTTATCACGGAGTCTTTTATAATGTGTATTAGAATTATCTCTGTAAACTAGAACCACAATGTAAAATTCATAAGAAGAAACACATTGTGTTAACTAGTACAAACAAACAGGTTCACGTCCAATGATACAAACATGCTCATTCTCTTCTAATCACAGAGTCTTTCCTAATGTGCATTTGAGTTATCTCTGTAAACTAGAACCACAATGTAAAGATCTTAAGAAGAAACACATTCTGTTAACTAGTACAAATAAAGATGTTCACGCCAAATGAAACTACGTACTCATTCTCTTCTAATAACAGAGTCTTAACTAATGTGTATTAGAGTTATATCTGTAAACTAGAACCACAATGTAAAAATCTTAAGAAGAAACACATTCTGTTAACTAGTACGAACAAAGATGTTCACGCTAAAAGAAACAAACGTACTCATTCTCTTCTAATCACAGAGTCTTTTCTAATGTGCATATGAGTTATCTCTGTAAACCAGAACCACAATGTACAGAACTTAAGAAGAAACACATTGTGTTAACTAGTACAAGCAAAGATATTCACGCCCAATGAAACAAACGTGCTCATTCTCTTCTAATCACAGAGTCTCTTCTAATGTGTATTAGGTCATCTCTGTAAACCAGACCCACAATGTAAAGAACGTAAGAAGAAACACACTGTGTTAACTTGTACAAACAAAGATGTCCACGCCTATTGAAAGAAACGTTTATATTCAGTTCTAATTACAGAGTCCCTTGTAATTCCTGTTAGAGTTATACCAGTGATCTAGAACAGCAACGAAAGAACGTAAGAAGAAACACATTGTATTAAAAAACAAAGATGTTCACGACTAATGAAACAAACGTGCTTATTCGCTTCTAAACACAGAGTCTCAGAACACATTGTGTTAAATTGGACAAACATGATCATGCCAAATGAAACAAACGTACTCATTCTCTTCTAATCACAGAGTCTTTTGTAATGTGTATTAGAGTTGTCTCTGTAAACTAGAACCACAATGTACAGAACTTAAGAAGAAACACATTGTGTTAACTAGTACAAACTAAGATGTTCACGCCAAATGAAACAAACGTACTCATTCTCATCTAATCACAGAGTCTTTTCTAATGTGCATTAGAGTTATCTCTGTAATCAAGAATCACAATGTAAAGAACTTAATAAGAAACACATTGTATTAACTTGTACAAACAAAGATATCCACGCCAATTGAAACAAACGTATATATTCAGTTCGAATTACACAGTCTCTTGTAATTCCTATTAGAGTTATCTCTGTAATCTAGAACAGCAACTAAAGAAGTTAGGAAGAAAAACATTGTGTTAACAAACAAAGATGTTCACGACTAATGAAACAAACATGCTTATTTGCTTCCAATCACAGAGTCTCAGAACACATTGTGTTAACATGGACAAAGATGATCACGCCAAATGAAACAAACGTACTCATTCTCTTCTAATCACAGAGTCTTTTGTAATGCGTATTAGAGTTGTCTCTGTAAACTAGAACCACAATGTAAAGAACTTAAGAAGAAACACATTGTATTAACTTGTACAAACAAAGATATCCACGCCAATTGAAACAAACGTATATATTCAGTTCTAATTGCAGAGTCTCCTGTAGTTCCTATTACAGTTATCTCTGTAAACTAGAAGAGCAATGAAAGAACTTAAGAAGAAACACATTGTGTTAACAAACAAAGATGTTCACGAGAAATGAAACAAACGTGCTTATTCGCTTCTAATCACA
The DNA here is from genome assembly GCA_036346955.1 of Dipus sagitta. Lineage (NCBI taxonomy): Eukaryota > Metazoa > Chordata > Mammalia > Rodentia > Dipodidae > Dipus > Dipus sagitta. The sequence goes on from CM070791.1 coordinate 32,019,180, forward strand.
CAGTCCCAGAACACATTGTCTTAACTTGGACAAAGATGGTCAAGAAAAATGAAACAAACGTACTCATTCTCTTCTAATCACAGAGTAATTTGTAATGTGTATTATAGATGTCTATGTAAACGAGAACCACAATGTACAGACCTTAAGAAGAAACACATTGTGTTAACTAGTACAAACTAAGATGTTCACGCCAAATGAAACAAACGTACTCATTCTCTTCTAAAAACAGAGTCTGTTCTAATGTGCATTAGAGTTAACTCTGTAAACCAGAACCTAAATGTAAAGCTCTTAAGAAGAAACACATTGTGTTAACTAGTACACACAAAGATTTTCTCACTAAGTGAAACAAACGTACTTATTCTCTTCTAATCACAGAGTCTTTTCTAATGTGCATTAGAGTTAACTCTGTAAACCAGAACCACAATGTAAAGATCTTAAGAAGAAACACATTGTGTTAACTAGTACAAACAAAGATGTTCACGTCAAATGAAACAAACGTACTCATTCTCTTCTAATCACAGCGTCTTTTCTAATGTGTATTAGCATTATCTCTGTAAACTAGAAGAGCAACGAAAGAACTTAAGAAGAAACACATTGTGTAAAAACAAAGATGTTCACGCCAAATGAAACAAATGTGCTTATTCGTTTCTAATCACAGAGACTCCGAACACATTCTGTTAACTTGGACAAAGATGATCACCCCAAATGAAACAAACGTACTCATTCTCTTCTAATCACAGAGCCTTTTCTTATGTGCATTAGAGTTATCTCTGTAAACCAGAACCACAATGTACACAACTAAAGAAGAAACACATTGTGTTAACTAGTACAAACAAAGATGTTCACGCCAAATTAAACAAACTTACTCATTCTCTTCTAATGACAGAGCCTTTTCTAATGTGCATTAGAGTTATCTCTGTAAACCAGAACCACAATGTACACAACTAAAGAAGAAACACATTGTATTAACTTGTACAAACAAAGATATCCACGCCAATGGAAACAAACATATATATTCAGTTCTAATTACAGAGTCTCTTGTAATTCCTATTACAGTTATCTCTGTAAACTAGAACAGCAACGAAAGAACTTAAGAAGAAACACATTGTGTTAACAAACAAAGATGTTCACGAGAAATGAAACAAACGTGCTTATTGCTTCTAATCACAGAGTCTCAGAACACATTGTCTTAACTTGGACAAATATGATCACGCCAAATGAAGCAAACGTACTCATTCTCTCCTAATCACAGAGTCTTTCCTAACGTGTATTAGAGTTATCTCTGTAAACTAGAGCCGCAATGTAAAGCTCTTAAGAAGAAACACATTGTGTTAACTAGTACAAACAAAGATTTTCTCGCCAAGTGAAACAAACGTACTCATTCTCTTCTAATCACAGAGTCTTTTCTAATGTGCATTAGAGTTAACTCTATAAACCAGAACCACAAAGTACAGATCTTAAGAAGAAACACATTGTGTTAACTAGTACAAGCAAAGATGTTCATGTCAAATGAAACAAACGTACTCATTCTCTTCTAATCAAAGAGTCCTTTATAATGCGTATTAGAGTTGTCTCTGTAAACGAAAACCACAATGTACAGAACTTAAGAAGAAACACACTGTGTTAACTGGTACAAACTAAGATGTTCACGTGAAATGAAAGAAACGTACTCATTCTCTTCTAATCACAGAGTCTTTCTTAATGTGTTTTAGAGTTATCTCTGAAATCTAGAACCACAATGTAAAGATCTTAAGAAGAAACACATTTTGTTAACTAGTACAAACAAAGATGTTCACGTCAAATGAAACAAACGTACTCATTCTCTTCTATTCAGAGTGTCTTTTCTAATGTGTATTAGAGTTATCTCTACAAACTAGAACTGCAATGTAAAGATCTTAAGAAGAAACATATGGTGTTAACTAGTACAAACAATATGTTCACGCCAAATGAAACAATCGTACTCATTCTATTCTAATCACAGAGTCTTTTCCAATGTGTATTAGAGTTATTTCTGTAAACTAGAACCACAATGTAAAGATCTTAAGAAGAAACACATTCTCTTAACTAGTACAAACAGAGATGTTCACGCCAAATGAAACAAACGTACTCTTTCTCTTCTAATCACAGAGTCTTTTCTAATGTGTATTTGAGTTATCTGTGTAAACTAGAACTATAATGTAAAGATCTTAAGAAGAAACACATTGTGTTAACTAGTACAAACAAATATGTTCACGCCAAATGAAACAAACGTACTCATTCTCTTCTAATCACAGAGTCTTTTCTTATGTGTATTAGAGTTATCTATATCTAGAACCACAATGTAATGATCTTATGAAGAAACACATTGTGTTAACTAGTACAAACAAAGGTGTTCACGCAAATGAAACAATCGTACTCATTCTCTTCTAATCACAGAGTCTTTTCTAATGTGTATTAGAGTTATCTCTATAAACTAGAAAAGCAACGAAAGAACTTAAGAAGGAAACACATTGTGTTAACAAACAAAGACGTTCACGGCCAAATGAAACAAACGTGCATTATTCGCTTCTAATCACAGAGTCTCAGAACACATTGTGTAAACTTTGACAAAGATGATCAGAAAAATGAAACAACGTACTCATTCTCTTCTAATCACAGAGTTCTTTCTAATGTGCATTAGAGTTGTCTCTGTAAACCAGAACCACATGTACAGACGTAAGGAGAAACACATTATGTTAACTAGTACAAACAAGATGTTCACGTCAAATGAAAAAACGTTCTCATTCTCTTCTAATAAGAGAGTGTTTTCTAATGTGTATTAGAGTTATCTCTGGAAAACTAGACACAATGTAAGATTTAAGAAGAACACATTCTGTTAACTAGTACAACCAAGATGTTCACGTCAAATGAAACAAACATACTCATTCTCTTCTAATCACAGAGTCTTTTCTAATGTGTATTAGAGTTATCTCTGTAAACTAGATCCACAATGTGAAGATCTTTAGAAGAAACTCATTCTGTTAACTAGTACAAACAAAGATGTTCACGTCAAATGAAACAAACGTACTCATTCTCTTCTAATCAGAGAGTCTTTTCTAATGTGTATTAGAGTTATCTCTACAAACTAGAACCGCAATGTAAAGATCTTAAGAAGAAACACATTGTGTTAACTAGTACAAACAAATATGTTCACGCCAAATGAAACTATCGTACTCATTCTCTTCTAATCACAGAGTCTTCTCTAATGTGTATTAGAGTTATTTCTGTAAACTAGAACCACAATGTAAAGATCTTAGAGAAGAAACACATTTTTAACTAGTAGAAACAGAGATGTTCACGCCAAATGAAACAAACGTACTCATTCTCTTCTAATCACAGAGTCTTTTCTAATGTGTATTAGTGTTATCTCTGTAAACTAGAACTATAATGTAAAGATCTTAAGAAGAAACACATTGTATAAACTTGTACAAACAAAGATATCCACGGCAATTGAAACAAACGTATATATTCAGTTCTAATTACAGTGTCTATTGTAATTCCTATTAGAGTTATCTCTGCAAACAAGAACAGCAAAGAAAGAACTTAAGAAGAAACACATTGTGCTAATAAACAAACATGTTCATGACAAATGAAACACACGTGCTTATTCGCTTCTAATCACAAAGTCTCAGAACACATTGTGTTATCTTGGACAAAGATGATCACGCCAAATGAAACAAACGTCACATTCTCTTCTAATCCAGAGTCTTTGTAATGCGTATTAGAGTTATCTCTGTAAACTAAGACCACAATGTAAGAACTTATAGAAGAAACACATTTGTTAAACTAGTACAAACAAGATGTTCACGCAAATGAAACAAACGTACTCATTCTGTTCTAATCACAGAGTCTTTTCTAATGTGCATTAGAGTTAACTCTGTAAACCAGAACCACAAAGTACGATCTTAAGAAGAAACACATAGTGTTAACTCAGTACAAACAAGATGTTCACGTCAAATGAACATCCTAACGTCCCCCCTCCATTCTCTTCTAATCACAGAGTCCTTTATAATGCGTTTTTCAGAGTTGTCTCTGTAATACGAGAACACATGTACAGAACTTAAGAAGAAACACATTGTGTTAACTGGTACAACTAAGATGTTCACGCAAATGAAACAAACGTACTCATTCTCTTCTATCACAGTGTAATTGCAATGTGTATTATAGTTGTCTCTGTAAACGAGAACCACAATGTACAGAACTTATGAAGAAACACACTGTGTTTACTGGTGCAAACAAAGATGTTCACGCGAAATGAAAGAAACGTACTCATTCTCTTCTAATCACAGAGTTTATTCTAATGGGTTTTAGAGTTCTCTCTGAAAACTAGAACCACAATGTAAAGATCTTAAGAAGAAACACATTCTCTTAACTAGTACAAACAGAGATGTTCACGCCAAATGAAACAAACGTACTCTTTCTCTTCTAATCACAGAGTCTTTTCTAATGTGTATTAGAGTTATCTGTGTAAACTAGAACTATAATGTAAAGATCTTATGAAGAAACACATTGTGTTAACTAGTACAAACAAATATGTTCACGCCAAATGAAACCCAAAACGTACTCATTCTCTTTAATCCAGAGTCTTTCTAATGTGTATTAGAGTTATCTCTGTAATCTAGAACCACAATGTAAAGATCTTATGAAGAAACACAGAGTGTTAACTAGTACAAACAAAGGTGTTCACGCAAATGAAACAAACGTACTCATTCTCTTCTAATCACAGAGTCTATTCTAATGTGTATTAGAGTTATCTCTGTAAACTTGAAAAGGAATGAAAGAACTTAAGAAAAAAACACATTGTGTTAACAAACAAAGAAGTTCACGCCAAATGAAACAAACGTGCTTATCGCTCCTAATCACAGAGTCTCAGAACACATTGTGTTAACTTTGACAAAGATGATCACGAAAAATGAAACAAACGTACTCATTCTCTTCTAAATCACATGAGTTTTTTTCTAATGTGCATTAGAGTTGTCTGAAAACCAGAACCACAGTACAGAACGTAGGAGAAAAACACTTATGTTAACTAGTACAAACAAAGATGTTCACGTCAAATGAAACAAAACGTTTCATTTCTTCTAATAAGAGAGTATTTTTAATGTGTATTAGAGTTATCTCTGAAAACTAGAACCACAATGTAAAGATTTAAGAAAAAAACACATTCTGTTAACTAGTACAACAGTGTTCACGTCAAATGAAACAAACGTACTCATTCTCTTCTAATCACAGGTCTTTTCAAATCTGTATTAGGGGTTATCTCTGTAAACTAGAACCACAATGTGAAGATCTTTAGAGATACACATTCTGTTAACTAGTACAAACAAAGATGTTCACGTCAAATGAAACAAACGTACTCATTCTCTTCTAATCAGAGAGTCTTTTCGAATGTGTATTAGAGTTATCTCTACAAACTAGAACCGCAATGTAAAGATCTTAAGAAGAAACACATTGTGTTAACTAGTACAAACAAATATGTTCACGCCAAATGAAACAATCGTACATCATTCTCTTCAATCCAGAGGCTTCTCTAATGTGTATTAGATGTGATTTCTGTAAACTAGAACCACAATGTAAAGATCTTGAGAAGAAACACATTCTCTTAACTAGTACAAACAGAGATGTTCACGCCAAATGAAACAAACGTACTCATTCTCTTCTAATCACAGAGTCTTTTCTAATGTGTATTAGTGTTATCTCTGTAAACTAGAACTATAATGTAAAGATCTTAAGAAGAAACACATTGTATAAACTTGTTCAAACAAGATATCCACGGCAATTAAAACAAACGTATATATTCGTTCTAATTACAGAGTCTATTGTAATTCTATTAGATTTAAATCTCTGCAAACAGAACAGCAAAGAAAGAATATAAGAAGAAACCATTGTGCTAATAAACAAAACATATTCATGACAAATGAAACACACGTGCTTATTCGCTTCTAATCACAAAGTCTCAGAACACATTGTGTTATCTTGGACAAAGATGATCACGCCAAATGAAACAAACGTCCTCATTCTCTTCTAATCTCAGTGTTCTTTGTAATGCGTATTAGAGTCGTGTCTGTAAACAAGAACCACAATGTACAGAACTTAAGAAGAAACACATTTTGTTAACTAGTACAACCAAGATGTTCACGTCAAATGAAACAAACGTTCTCATTCTGTTCTAATCACAGAGTCTTTCCTAATGTGTATTAGAGTTATCTCTGTAAACTAGAACAACAATGTAAAGATCTTAAGAAGAAACACATTGTGTTAACTAGTACGAAAAATGATGTTCACGCCAAATGAAACATTCGTACACATTCTCTTCTAATCACAGAGACTTTTCTAATGTGCATTAGAGTTATGTCTGTAAACCAGAACCACAATGTAAAGAACTTAAAAAGAAACACATTGTGTTAACTAGTACAAACTAAGATTTTCACGCCAAATGAAACAAACGTACTCATTCTCTTCTAATCAGAGTGTCTTTTCTAATGTGAAATTAGAGTTATCTCTGTAAACCAGAACCACACTGTACAAAAACAAAAAGAAGAAACAATTGTATTAACTTTTTCAAACAAAGATACCCACCCCAATGGAAACAAACGTATATATTCAGTTCTAATTACAGAGTCTCTTGTAATTCCTATTACAGTTATCTCTGAAAACTAGAAACAGAAACGAAAGAACAAAAAGGGGGGAAAAAAACACTTTGTGTTAACAAACAAAGATGTTACGAGAAATGAAAAAAACCCGTGCTTTTTGTTCTAATCACAGAGTCTCAGAACACATTGTCTTAACTTGGACAAATATGATCACGCCAATGAACCCAATTTTATCCTCTTTTCTCTCCTAATCACAGGTCTTTCCTAACGTGTATTAGAGTTATCTCTGTAAACTAGAGCCACAATGTAAAGCTCTTAAGAAGAAACACATTGTGTTAACTAGTACAAAGATTTTCTCGCCAAGTGAAACAAACGTACTCATTCTCTTCTAATCACAGAGTCTTTTCTAATGTGCATTAGAGTTAACTCTGTAAACCAGAACCACAAAGTACAGATCTTAAGAAGAAACACATAGTGTTAACTGTACAAACAAAGATGTTCACGTCAATGAAACAAACGTTACTCATTCTTTCTAATCACAGAGTCCTTTATAATGCGTATTAGAGTTGTCTCTGTAAACGAGAACACAATGTACATGAACTTTAGAAGAAACACATTGTGTTAACTGGTACAAACTAAGATGTTCACGCCAAATGAAACAAACGTACTCATTCTCTTCTAATCACAGTGTAATTTGCAATGTGTATTATAGTTGTCTCTGTAAACGAAACCAAATGTACAGAACTTATGAAGAACACACTGTGTTTAACTGGTGCAAACAAAGATGTTCACGCGAAATGAAAGAAAGTACTCATTTCTTTCTAATCACAGAGTTTATTCTAATGGGTTTTAGAGTTCTCTCTGAAAAACTAGAACCACATGTAAAGATCTTAAAGAAAAACACATTCTCTTAATAGTACAAAACAGAGATGTTCACGCCAATGAAACAACGTACTCTTTCTCTTCTTAATCACAGAGTCTTTTCTAATGTGTATTTAGAGTTATCTGTGAAACTAGAACTTTAATGTAAAGATCTTATGAAGAAACACATTGTGTTAACTAGTACAAACAAATATGTTCACGCCAAATGAAACAAACGTACTCATTCTCTTCTAATCACAGAGTCTTTTCTAATGTGTATTAGAGTTATCTCTGTAATCTAGAACCACAATGTAAAGATCTTATGAAGAAACACAAAGTGTTAACTAGTACAAACAAAGGTGTTCACGCAAATGAAACAAACGTACTAATTCTCTTCTAATCACAGAGTCTATTCTAATGTGTATTAGATGTTATCTCTGTAAACTTGAAAAGAATGAAAGAACTTAAGAGAAACACATGTGTTAACAAACAAAGATGTCTACGCCAAATGAAACAAACGTGCTTATTCGCTCCTAATCACAGAGTCTCAGAACACATTGTGTTAACTTTGACAAAGATGATCACGAAAAATGAAACAAACGTACTCATTCTCTTCTAATCACAGAGTCTTTTCTAATGTGCTATTAGAGTTGTCTCTGTAAACCAGACCACAATGTAAAACGTAAGGAGAAACACATTATGTTAACTAGTACATACAAAGATGTTCACGTCAAATGAAAAAACGTTCTCATTCTCTTCTAATAAGAGAGTTTTCTAATGTGTATTGAGTTATCTCTGAAAACTAGAACCACAATGTAAAGATTTTAAGAAGAAACACATTCTGTTAACTAGTACAACCAAGATGTTCACGTCAAATGAAACAAACATACTCATTCTCTTCTAATCACAGAGTCTTTCTAATCTGTATTAGAGTTATCTCTGTAAACTAGAACCACAATGTGAAGATCTTTAGAAGAACACATTCTGTTAACTAGTACAACAAAGATGTTCACGCAATGAGAAAAACGTACTCATTCTCTTCTAATCAGAGAGTCTTTTGAATGTGTATTAGAGTTATCTCTACAAACTAGAACCGCAATGTAAGATCTTATGAAGAAACACATTGTGTAACTAGTACAAACAAATATGTTCAGCAAATGAAACTATCGTACACATTCTCTTCCAATCACAGAGTCTTCTCTAATGTGTATTAGAGTGATTGCTGTAAACTAGAACCACAATGTAAAGATCTTGAGAAGAAAACACATTCTCTTAACTAGTACAAACAGAGATGTTCACGCCAAATGAAAACAAACGTACTCATTCTCTTCTAATCACAGAGTCTTTTCTAATGTGTATTAGTGTTATCTACTGTAAACTAGAACTATAATGTAAAGATTTTAAAGGGAAGAAACAATTGTTAACTTGTACAAACAAAGATATCCCGGCAATTGAAACAAACGTATATTTTCCCGTTCTTAATTACAGAGTCTATTTTTAATTCCTATTGGGTTTATCTCTGCAAACAAGAACAGCAAAGAAAGAATAAAAGAAGAAACACATTGTGCTAATAAACAAACATGTTCATGACAAATGAAAACCACGTGCTTATTCGCTTCTTATCAAAAAGTCTCGGGAACACTTTTGTTTTTATTTGGGAAAAAAGATGATCACGCCAAATGAAAAAAACGTCCTCATTCTCTTCTAATCTCAGTGTTCTTTTTTAATGCGTATTAGAGTCGTGTCTGTAAACAAAAAACCACAATGTACAGAACTTAAGAAGAAACACATTCGTTAACTAGTTACAACAGATGTTCACTTAAAATGAAACAAACGTTCTCATTCTGTTCTAATCACAGAGTCTTTCTAATGTGTATTAGAGTTATCTCTGTAAACTAGAACAAAAAATGTAAAAAATTCTTAAGAAGAAACACATTGTTTTAAAAACTAGTACGAAAAATGATGTTCACGCCAAATGAAAAAATTCGTAACACATTCTCTTCTAAATCCCCGGACTTTCTAATGGCATTAGAGTTATGTCTGTAAACCAGAACCACAATGTAAAGAACTTAAAAGAACACATTGTGTTAACTAGTAAAAACTAAGATTTTCACGCCAATGAAAAAAACGTCCCTTCTTTCTTCTAATCAGAGTGTCTTTTTAATGTGTATTAGAGTTATCTCTGTAAACCAAAACCCACACTGTACCAAACTAAAGAAGAAACACATTGTATTAACTTGTACAAACAAAGATATCCACCCCAATGGAAAAAACGTATATATTCAGTTCTAATTACAGGTCTCTTGTAATTCCTATTACAGTTATCTCTGAAAACTAGAACAGAAAACGAAAGAACTTAAGAAGAAACACTTGTGTTAACAAACAAAGATTTTCACGAGAAATGAAAAAAACGTGCTTATTGCTTCTAATCACGGTCTCAGAACACATTGTCTTAACTTGGACAAATATGATCACGCCAATAAAGAAAACGTACTCATTCTCCCCTAATCACAGGTTTTTCCCTAACGTGTATTAGAGTTATCTCTGTAAACTAGAGCCGCAATGTAAAGCTTTTAAGAAGAAACACATTGGGTTACTAGTACAAACAAGATTTTCTCGCAAGTGAAACAACGTACTCATTCTCTTCTAATCACAGAGTCTTTTCTAATGTGCATTAGAGTTAAACTCTGTAAAACCAGAACCAAAAAGTACAGATCTTAAGAAGAAAACACTAGTGTTAACTAGTACAAACAAAGATGTTAAAGGGTCAAATGAAACAAACGTACTCATTCTCTTCTAATCACAGAGTCCTTTATAATGTGTATTAGAGTTGTCTCTGTAAACGAGAACCACAATGTACAGAACTTAAGAAGAAACACATTGTGTTAACTGGTACAAACTAAGATGTTCACGCCAAATGAAACAAACGTACTCATTCTCTTCTAATCACAGTGTAATTTGCAATGTGTATTATAGTTGTCTCTGTAAACGAGAACCACAATGTACAGAACTTATGAAGAAACACACTGTGTTTACTGGTGCAAACTTAGATGTTCACGCGAAATGAAAGAAAACGGTACTCATTCTCTTCTAATCACAGAGTCTATTCTAATGGGTTTTAGAGTTCTCTCTGAAAACTAGAACCACAATGTAAAGATCTTAAGAAGAAACACATTCTCTTAACTAGTACAAACAGAGATGTTCACGCCAAATGAAACAAACGTACTCTTTCTCTTCTAATCACAGAGTCTTTTCTAATGTGTTTTTAGAGTTATCTGTTTTAAACTAGAACTTAATGTAAAGATCTTAAGAAGAAACACATTGTGTTAACTAGTAAAAATATGTTCCGCCAAATGAAACAAACGTACTCATTCTCTTCTAATCACAGAGTCTTTTCTAATGTGTATTAGAGTTATCTCTGTAATCTAGAACCACAATGTAAAGTCTTATGAAAGAAACACTAGTGTTAACTAGTACAAACAAAGGTGTTCACGAAAATGAAACAAACGTACTTCATCTCTTCTAATCACAGGTCTATTCTAATGTGTATTAGAGTTATCTCTTTTAAACTAGAAAGGAACGAAAGAACTTAAAGAAGAAACACATTGTGTTAACAAACAAAGACGTTCACGCCAAATGAAACAAACGTGCTTATTCGCTTCTAATCACAGAGTCTCAGAACACATTGTGTTAACTTTGACAAAGATGATCACGAAAAATGAAACAAACGTACTCATTCTCTTCTAATCACAGAGTCTTTTTTCAATGTGCATTAGAGTTGTCTCTGTAAACCGAACCACAATGTACAGAACGTAAGGAGAAAACAAAATTATGTTAATAGTACAAACAAAGATGTTCACGTAAAATGAAACAAACGTTCTCATTTCTCTTCTAATAAGGGGGTTTTTCTAATGTGTATTAGAGTTATCTCTACAAACTAGAACCGCAATGTAAGATCTAAGAAGAAACACATTGGGGTTAACTAGGACAAAAAATATGTTCACGCCAAATGAAACAATCGTTCTCATTCTCTTCTAATACAGAGTCTTCTCTAATGTGTATTAGAGTTATTTCTGTATACTAGAACCACAATGTAAAGATCTTGAGAAGAAACACTTTCTCTTAACTAGTACAAACAGAGATGTTCACGCCAAATGAAACAAACGTACTCATTCTCTTCTAATCCAGAGTCTTTTCTAATGTGTATTAGTGTTATCTCTGTAAACTAGAACTTAATGTAAAGATTTTTAAGAAAAAAAACATTGTATAAACTTTTTCAAAAAAAGATATCCAGGCAATTAAAACCCAAACGTATATATTCGTTCTAATTACAGAGTCTATTGTAATTCACTATTAGGTTATTCTGCAAACAAGAACAGAAGGAAGAACTTAAGAAGAAACACATTGTGCTAATAAACAAACTGTTCATGACAAAGGGGAAACACGTGCTTATTGCTTCTAATCACAAAGTCTCAGAAAACATTGTGTTATCTTGGACAAAGATGATCACGCCAAATGAAACAAACGTCCTCATTTTTTCTTCAAATCTCGGGTGTTCTTTGTAATGCTATTTAAAAGTCGTGTCTGTAAACAAAAACCCAAACAATGTACAGAACTTAAGAAGAAAAAACTTTTGTTAACTAGTACAACCAAGAGTTCACGTAAAATGAAACAAACGTTTCTCTTCTGTTCTAAAAACGAGTTTTTCCCCTAATGTGTATTAGAGGATCTCTTTTAAACTAGAACAAAATGTAAAGATCTTATAGAAGAAACACATTGTGTTAACTAGTACGAAAAATGATGTTCACCCCAAAATAAAACTTCGTAACTTTCTCTTCTAATCACAGAGACTTTTCTAATGTGCTTTAGAGTTATGTCTGAAAACCAAAACCCACAATGTAAAGAACTTAAAAAGAAACAAATTGTTTTAAACTAGTCCCCAATGTGTTCCGCCAAAAAATGAAAAAAACGTACAAATTCTTTTAATCACAGAGTCTTACCTAATTTTGTCTTTTAGAGTTATCTCTGTAACTAGAACCCAATGTTAAGATTTTAAAGAAGGAAACACTTGTGTTAAGAGTACAAAAAAAGATGTTCCGTCAAATGAGACAAACGAATCATTCTCTTCAAATTCACAGAGTTTTTTCAAAATGTTTTATTTAGGTTATCTCTGTAAACTAGAACCACATGTAGCGATCTTAAAGAGAAACACATTTGTTTACTAGTACAAACAAAGATGTTAACGCCCAAATAAAAACAAACGTACTCATTCTCTTTAATCAGAGAGTTTTTTTCTTTTTGGGGCATTAGAGTTATCTCTGTAAACCAGAACCAATGAAAAGAATTAAGAAGAAAACACATTGCGTTAACTAGTACAAACAAATATGTTCACGCCAAATGAAACAAACGTACTCATTCTCTTCTAATCGAGGTCTTTTCTAATGTGTATTAGAGTTATTTTCTGTAAATTTGAACAACATGTAAAGATCTTCAGAAGAAACAACATTGTGTTAACTACTACAAAACATGATGTTACGCCAAATGAAACAAAGTACTCATTCTCTTCTAAACAGACAGCTTTCCTAATGTGTATTTAGAGTTATTTCTTAAACTAGAAACAAATGTAAAGATCTGAAGAGAAAACACATTGGGTTAACTACTAAAACAAAGATGTTCACGTCATAATGATACTAACGTACTCATTCTCTTGTAATCACAGAGCTTTTCTAATGTGTATTAGAGTTATCTCTGTAAACTAGAACACAATTGTTAAGATCTTAAGAAGAAACACATTCTGTTAACTAGTACAAACAAAGATTTCACGCCAAATGAAACCAAGTATTCATTCTCTTTATTCACGAGTTTTCAATGTGCATGTTAGAGTTATCTCTGTAAACTAGAACCCAAATGTAAGAACTTAAGAAGAAACACATGTTAACTAGTACAAATAATGATGTTCACGCCAATGAAACAACAAGTACTCATTCTCTTCTATACAAAGTCTTTCTAAAGTGTAATTGAGTTATCTCTGTAACTAGAAACACAATGTAAAGATCTTAAGAAGAAACACATTGTGTTAACTATACAAAAAAAGTATGTTTACTCAAATGAAACAAACGTCCTCATTCTCTTCTAATCACAGTGAGTCCTTTGTAATGCGTTTAGAGTTGTCTTCGTAAACGAGAACACAATGTACAGAATTTAAGAGGAAACACATTGTGTTAAGTAGTACAAACTAGATATTCACGCCAAGAAACAAACGTACTCATTCTCTTCTAATCACGAGTTTTTCTAAGTGTATTAGAGTTATCTCTGTAAACTAGAACCACATGTAAAGATCTTAGTGAAGAACACAATGTTGTTAACTAGTACAAAGAAGGATGTTACGCCAAATGAAACAATTCGTACACATTCTCTTCTAATCACAGAGCCTTTTCTAATGTGCATTAGAGGTTATCTCAGAAAACTAGAACCAAAATGAAAAAGATCGTAAAAGAAAAACACATTTGTTGTGTTAAAGTAAAAAGATGTTCACGCAAAGGGAAACAAACGTTTGATTCTTTCAATCCCCAAGTTTTTTTCTAATGTGCATTAGGTTCTCTGTAAACAGAACCGCAATGGAAGAACTAAAAGAAACACATTAGTTAACTTGTACAAACAAGATGTCCATGCATGGAAAAAAAACGTAAATATTCATTTTAATTACAGAGCCCTTGTAGTTCCAATTAGAGTTATCTCTGTAACCCGAACCACAAGGCAAATCTTAAGAAGAAAACAATTGTGTTACTATACAAATAAAGATGTTCACGCAAAGAAACAAACGTATCTTTTCTTTTTAATCAAGATTTCTTTCAATGTTACTAGGTTATCTTGTAACTAGAACCACAATGTAAGATCTTAGAAAAAACCCATTTTTTAAAACTAGTACAAACAAAGATGTTGACGCCAAAAACAACGTACTCTTCTCTTTAATAACGGGAATCTTTTCTTTGTGATTAGAGTTATCTCTTAAAAAAACCCAAACCAATAACAAAACTTAAGAAAAAAAACCTTGTGTTAACTATTTAAAAACAAAGTGTCTACCCAAAAAAAAAAAACGTACTCATTCCTTGAATCACAGTTTTTTCTAATGTGTTGAGGTTATCACTTAAACTAAAACCCAAAATGTACAGAACTTAAGAAAAAAATCTTTGTTTTAACCCTTACAAACAAGATTTTCACGCCAAATTAAAAAAAATGTACTCATTCTTTCCTATCAGAGAGTTTTTTTAAATGTGTATTAAGTTATCCAGAAAATATACACAATTTTAAAGATCTTAAGAAGAAAACATTGTATTACCTTGTACAAACAATGATGTCAACCCAATTGAAACAATCGTACCTTTTCTTCAATCACAGAGCCCTTCTCTAATGGTTTAGAGTTATTTCTGTAAACTAACCACAATGTAAAATTTTGAAAAAAAAAAACATTCTTTTAAAACTAGCAAAAAAGAGATGTTACGCCAATAAAAAAAAAAACTACTCATTCTCTTTTTAATCACAGAGTCTTTTCTTTTTGTTTTAGGTTACTCTTAAATTTAGAACTATAATGAAAAGGGGATCTTAAGAAAAAAAACACATTGTATAAACTGTACAACAAAGTTTTTCCAGCATTGAAAACAAACGTATATATTCAGTTCTAATTACAGAGCTTTTGTAATTCCTTTTAGGTTATCTCCGCAACAGAACGCAAAGAAAGAAAAAGGGAAGAAACATTGTGCTAATAAAAAAAAACAGTTCATGACAAATAAAAACACACTTTTTTTGCTTCTATCACAAAGTTCAGAACACATTGTGTTATCTTGGACAAAGATGATCACGCCAAATAAAAAAACGTCCTCATTCTTTCTAATCTCAGGCGTTAATTTTAAGCGTGTTTAAACAAAACCAAAATTTACAAAACCCCTTAAGAAGAAACACATTCTGTTTATAGTACAACAAAATTTTAACGCCAATGAAAAAAAACGACTCATTCTCTTCTAATCAGAGAGTTTTTCAAGTCATTAGATTTTCTCTGTAAACCAAACCAAAATGTAAGAATTAAAAAAACATTGAGTTAACAGTACAAACAAATATTTTTCACGCCAATGAAACAAACGTACTCTTCTCTTCTAATCAGAGAGTCTTTTCTAATGTGTATTGATTTTATTTATGTAAACTAGACACAATGTAAAGACTTGAGAAGAAACCCATTCTTTTAACTAGTACAAACAAAGTTTCCCCAAAGAAAAAACGTACTCTTTCCCCCTTCTAATCACAACCCTTTTCTAATTGCATTAGTTACTCTGTAACCAGAACCACAATGTACAGAATTTAGAAAAACAATTGTTTAACTTTTCAAACAAAGATTTTCAAGCCAAATGAAACAACGTTATCATTCCTTGTAATCACAGAGTCTTTTCTAATGTGTTGAGAGTTATCTCTGTAAATAGAATCGAAATTACAGAACTAAGAAGAAACTCATTTGTTAACTAGTACAAAAAAAAGATATTCAGCCAAATAAAAAAACGTACGAATTCTTTTCCCTATCAGAGAGTCTTTTCTAATGTGTATTAAGTTATCTCGAACTAGAACCCAATGTAAAGA
>CM070791.1:32041339-32052503 GCA_036346955.1 Dipus sagitta
AAAAGTAGTTTAAGTGAAAAAGTAAGGTAAGTTTGTTCATTGTTCTTCGTTCCATCAGATAACAGAACCGAACCAAACAGTAGTTTATTTGAAACAAGTAAAGTACGTTTGTTCCTTCTACTTCGCTTCATCAGAATAAGACAACAGAAACAAACAGTAGTTTATGTGAAACAAGAAAGGTAACTTTGTTCATTGTACTTTGGTGCATCAGGATAAGACAACAGAAACAAACAGTAGCCTGTGTGAAATAAGTAACATAAGTTTGTTTGTTCTACTTCGCTCCACCAGAGTAAGACAACAGAACCAAGCAGTACTTTAAGTGAAACAAGTAAAGTAAGTTTGTTGGCTGTACTTCGCTTCATGAGGATAAGACAACAGAAACAAGCAGTAGTATATGTGAAACAAGTAAGGTGAGTTTGCTCGTTCTACTTCACTTCATCAGGATAACAACAGAAACAAACAGTAGTTTGTGTGAAACAAGAAGGTAAGTTTGTTCCTTCTACTTCGCTTCATCAGAATTAGACAACAGAAACAAACAGTTGTTTATGTGAAACAAGGAAGGTAAGTTTGTTCATTGTACTTTGTTGCATCAGGATAAGAAACAGAAACAAACAGTAATCTGTGTGAAATAAGTAACATAAGTTTGTTTGTTATACTTCGCTCCACCAGAGTAAGACAACAGAACCAAGCAGTAGTTTAAGTGAAACAAGTAATGTAAGTTTGTTCGCTGTACTTCGCTTCATCAGGATAAGACAACAGAAACAAGCAGTAGTATATGTGAAACAAGTAAGGTGAGTTTGCTCGTCCTACTTCACTTCATCAGGATAAGAAATCAGCAAACAAACAGTAGTTTATGTGAAACAAGTAAGGTAAGTTTATTCATTATACTTTGTTGCATCAGGATAAGACAACAGAAACAAACAGTAATCTGTGTGAAATAAGTAACATAAGTTTGTTTGTTCTACTACGCTCCACCAGAGTAAGACAACAGCACCAAACAGCAGTTTAAGTGAAACAAGTAAAGTAAGTTTGTTCGCTGTACTTCGCTTCATCAGGATAAGAAAACAGAAACAAGCAGTAGTTTATGTGAAACAAGTAAGGTAAGTCTGTTCCTTCTGCTTCGCTTCATCAGCCTAAGACAACAGAAACAAACAGTAGTTTGTGTGAAACAAGAAGGTAAGTTTGTTCCATCTACTTCGCTTCATCAGAATTAGACAACAGAAACAAACAGTAGTTTATGTGAAACAAGGAAGGTAAGTTTGTTCATTGTACTTTGTTGCATCAGGATAAGACAACAGAAACAAACAGTAATATGTGTGAAATAAGTAACATAAGTTTGTTTGTTCTACTTCGCTCCACCAGAGTAATACAACAGAACCAAGCAGTAGTTTAAGTGAAACAAGTAAAGTAAGTTTGTTCACTGTACTTCGCTTCATCAGGATAAGACAACAGAAACAAGCAGTAGTTTATGTGAAACAAGTAAGGTACGTTTGTTCCTTCTACTTCGCTTCATCAGGCTAAGACAACAGAAACAAACAGTAGTTTATTTGAAACAAGTAAAGCACGTTTGTTCCTTCTACTTCGCTTCATCAGAATAAGACAACAGAAACAAACAGTAGTTTATGTGAAACAAGAAAGGTAAGTTTGTTCATTGTACTTTGTTGCATCAGGATAAGACAACAGAAAAAAACAGTAATCTGTGTGAAATAAGTAACATAAGTTTGTTTGTTATACTTCACTCCACCAGAGTAAGACAACAGAACCAAGCAGTAGTTAAGTGAAACAAGTAAAGTAAGTTTGTTCGCTGTACTTCGCTTCATCAGGATAAGACAACAGAAACAAGCAGTAGTATATGTGAAACAAGTAAGGTGAGTTTGCTCGTTCTACTTCACTTCATCAGGATAAGACAACAGAAACAAACAGTAGTTTATGTGAAACAAGTAAGGTAAGTTTGTTCATTATACTTCGTTGCATCAGGATAAGCCAACAGAAACAAACAGTAATCTGTGTGAAATAAGTAACATAAGTTTGTTTGTTCTACTTCGCTCCACCAGAGGGAGACAACAAAACCAAACAGTAGTTTAAGTGAAACAAGTAAGGTACGTTTGTTCATTGTACTTCGCTCCATCAGGTTAACAGAACATAACCAAACAGTAGTTTATTTGAAACAAGTAAAGTAAGTTTGTTCGTTCTACTTCGCTTCATTAAGATAAGACAACAGAAACAAACAGTAGTTTATGTGAAATAAGTAAGGTAAGTTTGTTCATTGTACTTCGTTCCATCAGGATAAGACAACAGAAACAAACAGTAATCTGTGTGAAATAAGTAATATAGGTTTGTTGTTCTATACTTCGCTCCACCAGAGGAAGACAACAAAACCGAACAGTAGTTTAAGTGAAACAAGTAGTGTAAGTGTGTTCATTGTACTTCGTTCCCTCAGATAACAGAACCGAACCAAACAGTAGTTTATTTGAAACAAGTAAAGTAAGTTTGTTCGTTCTACTTTGCTTCATTAGGATAAGACACCAGAAACAAACAGTAGTTTATGTGAAAAGTGAAGGTAGTTTGTTCGTTCTACTTCACTTCATCAGGATAAGACAACAGAAACAAACAGTGTTATGTGAAACAACTAAGGTAAGTTTGTTCATTGTACTTCGTTGCATCAGGATAAGACAACAGAAACAAACAGTAATCTGTGTGAAATAAGTAATATAAGTTTGTTTCTTCTACTTCGCTCCACCAGAGTAAGACAACAAAACCAAACAGTAGTTTAAGTGAAACAAGTAAGGTAAGTTTCTTCATTGTACTTCGTTCCATCAGATAACAGAACCGAACCAAACAGTAGTTTATTTGAAACAAGTAAAGTAAGTTTGTTCGTTCTACTTCGCTTCATTAGGATAAGACACAGAAACAAACAGTAGTTTATGTGAAAAAAGTAAGGTAAGTTTGTTCGTTCTACTTCACTTCATCAGGATTAAGACAACAGAAACAAACAGTAGTTTATGTGAAACAAGTAAGGTAAGTTTGTTCATTGTACTTTGTTGCATCAGGATAAGACAACAGAAACAAACAGCAGATTATGTAAAACAAGTAAGGTAAGTTTGTTCGTTCTACTTTGCTTCATCAGGATAAGAAAACAGAAAGAAACTGTAGCTTATGTGAAACAAGTAAAGTAAGTTTGTTCGTTCTACTTAGCTTCATCAGTATAAGACAACAGAAATAAACAGTAGTTAATGTGAAACAAGGAAGGTAAGTTTGTTCATTGTACTTTGTTGCATCAGGATAAGACAACAGAAACAAACAGCAATCTGTGTGAAATAAGTAACATAAGTTTGTTTGTTCTGCTTCGCTCCAAGAGAGGGAGACAACAAAACCAAACAGTAGTTTAAGTGAAACAAGTAAGGTAAGTTTGTTCATTGTACTTCGCTCCATCAGGATAAGAGAACATAACCAAACAGTAGTTTATTTGAAACAAGTAAAGTAAGTTTGTTCCTTCTACTTCGCTTCATCAGGATAAGACAACAAAAACAAGCAGTAGTTTATGTGAAACAAGTAAGGTAAGTTTGTTCATCATAATTCGTTGCATCAGGATAGGACAACAGAAATAAACAGTAATCTGTGTGAAATAAGTAACATAAGTTTGTTTGTTCTACTTCGCTCCACCTAAGTAAGACAACAGAACCAAACAGTAGTTTAAGTGAAACAAGTAAGGTAAGCTTGTTCATTGTACTTCGTTCCATCAGGATAACAGAACCGAACCAAACAGTAGTTTATTTGAAACAAGTAAAGTAAGTGTGTTCGTTCTACTTCGCTTCATTAGGATAAGACAACAGAAACAAACAGTAGTTTATGTTAAACAAGTAAGGTAAGTTTGTTCGTTCTACTTCGCTTCATCATGGTAATGCAACAGAAACAAACAGTAGCTTATGTGAAACAAGTGAGGTATGTTTGTTCGTTCTACTTAGCTTCATCAGTATAAGACAACAAAAACAAACAGTAGTTAATGTGAAACAAGTAACGTAAGTTTGTTCATTCTACTTCGCTTCATCAGTATAAGACAACAGAAACAAACAGCAGTTTAAATGAAACAAGTAAAGTTAGTTTCTTCGCTGTACTTGGCTTCATCAGGATACGACAACAGAAACAAGCAGTAGTTTATGTGAAGAAAGTAGGGTACGTTTGTTCGTTCTACTTCGCTTCATCAGGATAAGACAACAGAAACAAAGAGTAGTTAATGTGAAACAAGTAAGGTACGTTTGTTCCTTCTACTTCGCTTCATCAGGATAAGACAACAGAAACAAACAGTAGTTTATGTGAAACAAGTAAGGTAAGTTTGTTCATTGTAATTCATTGCATCAGGATAACACAAGAGAAACAAACAGTAAGTTGTGTGAAATAAGTAACATAAGCTTCTTCATTATAAGACAACAGAAAAAAACAGTAGTTAATGTGAAACAAGTAAGGTAAGTTTGTGCATTCTACTTCGCTTCATCAGAATACGACAACAGAAACAAACAGTAGTTTATGTGAAACAAGTAACTTAAGTTTGTGCATTGTACTTCGCTTCATCAGAATAAGACAACAGAAACAAACGGTAGTTTATGTGAAACAAGTAAGGTAAGTTTGTTCGTTCTACTTTGCTTCATCATTATAAGACAACAGAAACAAACAGCAGTTTAACTGAAACAAGTAAAGTTAGTTTCTTCGCTGTACTTCCCTTCATCAGGATAAGACAACAGAAACAAACAGTAGTTAATGTGAAACAAGTAAGGTAAGTTTGTTCATTGTAATTCGTTGCATCAGGATAAGACAACAGAAACAAACAGTAGTTTATGTGAAACAAGTCAGGTAAGTTTGTTCATTGTACTTCGTTGCATCAGGATAATACAACAGAAACAAAGAGTAATCTGTGTGGAATAAGTAATATAATTTTGTTTGTTCTACTTCGCTCCACCAGAGTACGACAACAAAACCAAACAGTAGTTTAAGTGAAACAAGTAAGGTAAGTTTGTTCATTGTACTTCCTTCCATCAGATAACAGAACCGAACCAAACAGAAGTTTATTTGAAACAAGTGAAGTAAGTTTGTTCGTTCTACTTCGCTTCATTAGGATAAGACAGCAGAAACAAACAGTAGTTTATGTCAAACAAGTAAGGTAAGTTTGTTCGTTCTACTTCGCTTCATCAGGGTAAGGCAAGAGAAACAAACAGTAGCTTATGTGAAACATGTAAGGTAAGTTTTTTCATTCTACTTCGTTTCATCAGAAAAAGACAAAAGAAACAAACAGTAGTTTATGCGAAACAAGTAAGGTAAGTTTGTTCGTTCTACTTCGCTATACCAGAGTAAGACAACAAAACCAAAGAGTAGTTTAAGTGAAACAAGTAAGGTAAGTTTGTTCATTGTTCTTCGTTCCATCAGATAACAGAACCGAACCAAACAGTAGTTTATTTGAAACAAGTAAAGTACGTTTGTTCGTTCTACTTCGCTTCATTAAGATAAGACAACAGAAACAAACAGTAGTTTATGTGAAATAAGTAAGGTATAGTTTGTTCATTGTACTTCGTTCCATCAGGATAAGACAACAGAAACAAACAGTAATCTGTGTGAAATAAGTAATATAGGTTTGTTTGTTTACTTCGCTCCCAGAGGAAGACAAACAAACCGAACAGTAGTTTAAGTGAAACAAGTAGTGTAAGTGGTTCATTGTACTTTCGTTCCCTCAGATAACAGAACCGAACCAAACAGTAGTTTATTTGAAAACAAGGTAAAGTAGTGTTGTTCGTTCTACTTTGCTTCATTAGGATAAGACACCAGAAACAAACAGTAGTTTATGTGAAACAAGTAAGGTAAGTTTGTTCGTTCTACTTCACTTCATCAGGATAAGACAACAGAAACAAACAGTAGTTTATGTGAAACACTAAGGTAAGTTTGTTCATTGTACTTCGTTGCATCAGGATAAGACAACAGAAACAAACAGTAATCTGTGTGAAATAAGTAATATAAGTTTGTTTGTTCTACTTCGCTCCACCAGAGTAAGACAACAAAACCAAACAGTAGTTTAAGTGAAACAAGTAAGGTAAGTTTGTTCATTGTACTTCGTTCCATCAGATAACAGAACCGAACCAAACAGTAGTTTATTTGAAACAAGTAAAGTAAGTTTGTTCGTTCTACTTCGCTTCTTAGGATAAGACAACAGAAACAAACAGTAGTTTATGTGAAACAAGTAAGGTAAGTTTGTTCGTTCTACTTCACTTCATCAGGATAATGACAACAGAAAACAAACAATAGTTTATGTTGAAACAAGTAAGGTAAGTTTGTTCATTGTACTTTGTTGCATCAGGATAAGACACAGAAACAAACAGCAGATTATGTAAAACAAGTAAGGTAAGTTTGTTCGTTCTACTTTGCTTCATCGGATAAGAAAACAGAAAAAAAAAACTGTAGCTTATGTGTGAAACAAGTAAAGTAAGTTTGTTCGTTCTACTTAGCTTCATCAGTATAAAGACAACAGAAAAAATAAACAGTAAGTTAATGTGAAACAAGGGAAGGTAAGTTTGTTCATTGTACTTTGTTGATCAGGATAAGACAACAGAAACAAACAGCAATCTGTGTGAAATAAGTAACATAAGTTTGTTTGTTCTGCTTCGCTCAAGAGAGGGAGCAACAAAACAAACAGTAGTTTAAGTGAAACAAGTAAGGTAAGTTTGTTCATTGTACTTCGCTCCATCAGGATAAGAGAACATAACCAAACAGTTAGTTTATTTGAAACAAGTTAAAGTAAGTTTGTACCTTCTTCTACTTCGCTTCATCAGGATAAGACAACAAAAACAAGCAGTAGTTTATGTGAAACAAGTAAGGTAAGTTGTTATCATAATTCGTTGCATCAGGATAGGGACAACAGAAATAAACAGTAATCTGTGTGAAATAAGTACATAAGTTTGTTTGTTCTACTTCGCTCCACCTAAGTAAGACAACAGAACAAACAGTAGTTTAAGTAAAAACAAGTAAGGTAAGCTTGTTCATTGTACTTCGTTCCTCTGGATAACAGAACCGACCAAACAGTAGTTTATTTGAAACAAGTAAAGTAAGTGTGTTCGTTCTACTTCGCTTCATTAGGATAAGACAACAGAAACAAACAGTAGTTTATGTTAAACAAGTAGGTAAGTTTGTTCGTTCTACTTCGCTTCATCATGGTAATGCAACAGAAACAAACAGTATGCTTATGTGAAAACAAGTGAGGTATGTTTGTTCGTTTTCTTAGCTTCATCAGTATAAGACAACAAAACAAACAGTGTTATGTGAAACAAGTACGTAAGTTTGTTCATTCTACTTCGCTTCATCAGTATAAGACAACAGAAACAAACAGCAGTTTAAATGAAACAAGTAAAGTTAGTTTTTCGCTGTACTTGGCTTCATCAGGATTCGACAACAGAAACAAGCGTAGTTTATGTGAAGAAGTAGGGTAGTTTGTTCGTTCTACTTGCTTCATCAGGATAAGACAAACAGAAACAAGAGTAGTTAATGTGAAACAAGTAAGGTACGTTTGTTCCTTCTACTTCGCTTCATCAGGATAAGACAACAGAAACAAACAGTTAGTTTATGTGAAACAAGTAAGGTAAGTTTGTCATTGTAATTCATTTGCATCAGGATAACACAAGAGAAACCAAACAGTAAGTTGTGTGAATAAGTAACATAAGCTTCTTCATTATAAGACAACAGAAAAAAACCAGTCAGTTAATGTGAAACAAGTAAGGTAAGTTTGTGCATTCTACTCGCTTCATCAGAATACGACAACCGAAACAAACAGTAGTTTATGTGAAACAAACTTAAGTTTGTGCATTGTACTTCGCTTCATCAGAATAAGACAACAGAAACAACGGTAGTTTATGTGAAACAAGTAAGGTAAGTTTGTTCGTTCTACTTTGCTTCATATTATAGACACAGAAACAACAGCAGTTTAACTGAAACAAGTAAAGTTAGTTTCTTCGCTGTACTTCCCTTCATCGGATAAGACAACAGAAACAAACAGTAGTTAATGTGAAACAAGTAGGTAAGTTTGTTCATTGTAATTCGTTGCATCAGGATAGACAACAGAAACACACAGTAGTTATGTGAAACAAGTCATGTAAGTTTGTTCATTGTACTTCGTTGCATCAGGATAATACAAACAGAAACAAAGAGTAATCTGTGTGGAATAAGTAATATAATTTTGTTTGTTCTACTTCGCTCCACCAGAGTACGACAACAAAACCAAACAGTACGTTTAAGTGAACAAGTAAGGTAAGTTTGTTCATGTACTTCCTTCCATCAGATAACAGAACCGAACCAACAGAAGTTTATTTAAAACCCCAAGTGAGAAAGTTTGTTGTTCTACTTCGCTTCATTAGGATAAGACAGCAGAAACAAACAGTAGTTTATGTCAAACAAGTAAGGTTAGTTTGTCGTTCTATTCGCTTCATCAGGGTAAGGCAAGGAGAAAACAAACGTTAGCTTATGTGAACATGTAAAGGTTTAAAGTTTTTTCATTCTACTTCGTTTCACAGAAAAAGACAAAAAAAAACAAACTGTAGTTTATGCGAAAAAAGGGTAAGGTAAGTTTGTTCGTTCTACTTCGCTTTCCGAGTAAGAAAAAAAACAAAGAGTAGTTTAAGTGAAAAAGTAAGGTAAGTTTGTTCATTGTTCTTCGTTCCATCAGATAACAGACCGAACCAAACAGTGGGTTTATTTGAAAAAGAAAAGAAAGTTTGTTCCTTCTACTTCGCTTCATCAGAAAAAAAGACAACAAAAACCCAAACAGTAGTTTATGTGAAAAAAAGAAAAGGTAACTTTGTTCTTTTGTACTTTGGTGATCAGGATTAAGACACAGAAAAAACAGTAGCCTGTGTAATAAGTAACATAAGTTTGTTTTTTTAAATTTCGCTCCACCAGAGTAAGACAACAGAACCAAGCAGTAATTTTAAGTGAAACAAGTAAAGTAAGTTTGTTGGTTTGTATTCGCTTCATGAGGATAAGACAACAGAAACAAGCAGTGTATATGTGAAACAGTAAGGTGAGTTTGCTCTTTTAACTTCACTTAATCAGGAAAAACAAACAGAAAAAAACAGTAGTTTGTGTGAAACAAAAAGGTAAGTTTGTTCTTCTACTTCGCTTCATCGGGAATTAGACAACAGAAACAAACAGTTGTTTATGTGAAACAAGGAAGGTAAGTTTGTTCATTGTACTTTGTTGCACCCAGGATAAGACAACAGAAAAAACATTAATCTGTTTTGAAATAAGTAACATAAGTTTGTTGTCTTATAACTTGGCTCCACCAGAGTAACCCAACAGATACCAAGCAGTATTTTAAGTGAAAAAAGGGGTAAAGTAAGTTTGTTCACGGTCCCTTCGCTTCATCAGGATAAGACAACAGAAACAAGCATTTAGTTTATGTGAAAAAAAGAAAAGGGTACGTTTTTTCCCTTTACTCGCTTCATTGGCTAAGACAACAGAAACAAACGGGGTAGTTTTTTTAAAAACAATTTAAAGTCGTTTGTTCCTTTACTTCGTTCATCAGAATAAGACAACAAAAAAACCCAAAAAACAGTAGTTTATGTGAAACAAAGTAAGGGTAAGTTTGTTCTTTTTTACTTCTTTGGGCATCAGGATAAGCCACAGAAAACAAACAGTAATCTGTGTGAAATAAGTAAAAAAGTTTGTTTGTTATACTTCGCTCCCCCAGAGAAAGACAACAAAACCCAAAGCAAGTATTTTAAGTTGAAACAAGTAATGTAAGTTTGTTCGCTGTACTTCGTTTCATCAGGATTAAGACACAGAAACAAGCAGTAGTATATGTGAAAACAAGTAAGGTAAGTTTGTTCATTGTACTTCTTTTGCATCGGGGATTAAGACAACAGAAACAAACGTAATCTGTTGTGAAATAAGTAATATAAGTTTGTTTCTTTTTCTTCGCTCCACCAGAGTAAGACAACAAAACCAAACAGTTTTTAAAAGGGGAAACAAGTAGGTTTAAGTTTCTTCATTGTACTTCGTTATCGGGTAACAGAACCACACCACCCAAACGAATTTTTATTGGAAAAAAGTAAAAGTATTTTTTCGTTTACTTCGCTTCATTAGGAAAAGACAACAGAAACAAACAGTAGTTTAGGTGAAACAAGTAGGTAAGTTTTTTCCCTTCTACTTCACTTCATCAGGTTTAAGCAACAGAAACATACAGTAGTTTAGGTGAAACAAGGTAAGGTAAGTTTGTTCATTGATTTTTGTTGCATCAGGATAAGACACAGAAAAAAACAGCAGATTATGTAAAACAAGTAAGGTAAGTTTGTTGTTCTATTTTGCTTCATCAGGATAAGAAAAACAGAAGAAACTGTAGCTTATGTGAAAAAAAGGGTTAAAGAAAGTTTGTTCTTTCTATTTGCTTCATCAGTATAAGACAACAGAAATAAACAGTAGTTAATGTGAAACAAGGAAGGTAAGTTTGTTCATTGTACTTTTTTGCATCAGGAAAAGAAACAAAAAACAAACAGCAATCTGTGTGAAATAAGTAACATAATTTTGGTTTGTTCTGCTTCGTCCCCAGAGGGAGACAACAAAACCAAACAGTAGTTTAAGTGAAACAAGAAAGGGTTTAAGTTTGTTCATTGTACTTCGCTCCACAGGTAACAGAACAAAACCCAAACAGTAGTTTATTTGAAACAAGTAAAGTAAGTTTTTTCCCTTCTACTTCGTTTTCATCGGATAAGACAACAAAAACAAGCAGTAGTTTATGTGAAAACAAGTAAGGAAAGTTTGTTCATCATAATTCGTTGCATCAGGATAGGAAAAAGAATATAAACAGTAATCTGTCTAAAATTTAAGAAACTTTAAGTTTGTTTGGTCTACTTCGCTCCCACAAGTAAGAACAACAAAAACCAAACAGTAGTTTAAGTGAAACAAGTAAGGTAAGCTTGTTCATTGTACTTCGTTCCTTTCAGGATAACAGAACCGAACCAAACATTTAGTTTATTTGAAACAATAAAGTAGTTTTGTTCGTTCTATTTGGGTTCATTAGGCAAAAGGGACAACAAAAAACAAACAGTAGTTTATTTTAAAACAAGTAGGTAAATTTTGTTCGTTTAACTTCGCTTCATCATGGTAATGCAACAGAAACAAAACAGTAGCTTATGTG
>CM070791.1:32052603-32105370 GCA_036346955.1 Dipus sagitta
AGCAGTTTATTGAAAAAAGTAAGGAAGTTTTTTCCTTTTACTTGCTTCATCAGAAAAAACACAACAACAGTGTTTTGAACATTAAGGGAAGTTGTTCATTGTCTTCGTTCATAGGGTAAGAAAACAGAAACAACTAATCTTGTGAAATAAGTAACATAAGTTTTTTTCTCCTTTACTCCACCAGATAAACAACAGAACCAAAAAATATTTAAGTGAAACAAGTAAAGTAATTTTTTTCGCTGTATTCGCTTCATCAGGTAAGCAAACAGAAAAAAAGCAATTTATGGAAACAAACAAATTAAGTTTGTTTGTTTATTTCGCTTCATTTAGTTAAGCACCAAAACAACAGAATTAAGGGTCAAGTAAGGTAAGTTTGTTCCTTACTTCCCTTATCAGGATAAAATAACAGAAACAACAGTTTTATGTGAAAGAGGTAAAAAATTGTTCGTTTACTTCGCTTCATCAGGATAAGACAACAAAACCAAAGTATTTATGTGAAAAATAAGGTAATTTGTTCATTTTCTTTCAACAGGGGAAAAAACAGAACCAAAAGTATTTTTTTGAAAAAAAGTAAAGTAATTTGTTCTTTTTTAAAATTTGCTTATTGGAAAGCAACAAAAAAAACGTAGTTTTTAAAAAAGAAGTAAGTTTTTCTTACTTGCTTATTTGGTAAACAACAAAACACAGTAGTTATGTGAAACAATAGGTAAGTTGGGTTTGTTCTACTTCGCTTTACTGGCTAAGAAAACCCGAAACAAAAAAGTACTTTACTGAAACTAGTAAGGTAAGTGGTTCCTTCTATTTCGTTCATCAGGTAAGACAACAAAAAAAACAGCAGTTCATGTGAAACAAGTAAGTAAGTTTGTTTCTTCTACTTCGCCCTTTATCAGAAAGACAACAGCAAACAAACAGTAGTTTATGTGAAACATGTAAGGAATTTTTTTTCTTGTATTGGTTTAAGTGGGGGGGGGGGGGGTGGTGGGTAAATTTTGTTGGGGGGGGTTTTTTCTAAATTGCTTCAGATAAACAACAAAACCAAACAGGGAATCGGGGTGAAATAAGTAACAAAAGTTGTTTTTTTCCTACTTCGCTCCATCCAAGTAGGGCAACAGAACCAAACAGGGAGTTAAAGGGAAAAAATAAAGTAAGTTTGTTCGCTGTACCTTCCTCCCGGTAAGAAACACAAAACCAGCAGTAGTTTATGGAAACAAGTAAGGGAAGTTTGTTCGTTCTATTCCTTCATCAGGTAAGACAACAGAAAAAAACTAAATAGTGTGAAAACAATAAGGTAAGTTGTTCCTTCTACTTCGCTTCATCAGATAAGAAAACAGAAACAAACAGTACTTATGGAAACAATAAGGTAAGTTTGTTCTTCTACTTTGCTTCACGGATAAGACAACAAACAAACAGTAGGTTTAATGTGAAACCAGTAAGGAAGTTTGTTCCTTCACTTCCCCTTCAACAGATAAAACAACAGAAACAACAGAGTTTATGTGAAACAAATAAAGGTAGTTGTTTCTTCCACTTTTGCTTCATCAGAATAAGACAAAAGAACAAACAGCAGTTTGTGAAACAAATAAGGGTTTGTTTTCTAATTCGCTTTATAGAATAAAACAACAGAAACAAACAGCAGTTTAAGTGAAACAAGTAAGTAAGTTTTCTTCTTTCTTCGCTTCATAAAATAGGGCACAAAAAAACTAGTTTAGTGAAACAAGTAAGGTAAGTTTGTTCCTTCTACTTCGCTTCATCAGATAAGACAACAGAAACAAACAGTAATCTGTGTGCAATAAGTAACATAAGTTTGTTTGTTCCACCGCGCTCCACCAGAGTAAGACAACAGAACCAAACAGCAGTTTAAATGAAACAAGTAAAATAAGTTTGGTCGCTGTTCTTCACTTCATCATGCTAAGACAACAGAACAAGCATAGTTTAGTGAACAAGTAAAGGTAAGTTGGTTCGTTTAGTCTCTTCCAGATAAGACAACAGAAACACAGATTTATTAAACAAATAGGTAAGTTTGTTCGTTCTCTTTGCTTCAACAGCATAAGACAACAGAAACAAACAGTAGTTAATGTGAAACAATAAGGTAAGTTTGTTTGTTCTACTTCGCTCCACCAGAGTAAGACAACCGAACCAAACAGTAGTTTAAGGGAAACAAGTAAAGTAAGTTTGTTCGCTGTACTTCGCTTCATCAGGATAAGACAACAGAAACAAACAGCAATCTGTGTGAAATAAGTAACATAAGTTTGTTTGTTCCACTTCGCTCCACCAGAGTAAGACAACAAAACCAAACCGTAGTTTAAGTGAAACAAGTAAGGTAAGTTTGTTCGATTCTACTTCGCTTCATTAGATAAGACAACATAAACAAACAGTAGATTATGTGAAACAAGTAATGTAAATTGTTCGTTCTACTTCGCTTCATCCGGGTAAGACAACAGAAACAAGCAGTAGTTTATGTGAAACAAGTAGGGTAAGTTTGTTTCTTCTACTTCGCTTCATTCCGGTAAGACAGCAAATCAAACAGTACCTGATGTAAAACAAGTAAGGTAAGTTTTCGTTCTAATTAGCTTCTTCATTATAAGACAACAGAAAGAAACAGTAAGTTAATGTGAAACATGTAAGTAAGTTTGTCATTCAACTTTCTTCATCAGGTAAGACAACAGAAACAAACATAATCTGTGTGAAATAAGTAAAGATAAGTTTGTTTGTTCTACTTCGCTCCACCAGATAAGACACCGAACCAAACAGTAGTTTAAGTTAAACAAGTAAAGTAACATTTTTTGCTGTACTTCGCTTCATCAGGATAAGACAACGAAAACAACATAGTTTATGTGAAACATGCAAGGTAAGTTTGTTCATTCTACTTCGCTTCATCAGGATAAGAACAACAGAACAAACAATAGTTAATGTGAAAAAGAAAGGTAAGTTTGTTCTTCTACTTCGCTTCATGAGGATAAGACAACAAACAAACAGTAGTTTATGTGAAACAATAAGGTAAGTGTGTTCATTTAACTTCGTTGCATCAGGATAAACAACAGAAACAAACAGTAATCTTGTGAAAAAGTACATAAGTTTATTTTTCTACTTCGCTCCACCAGAGAAAGACAACAAAACCAAACAGTAGTTTATGTGAAACAAGTAAGGTAAGTTTGTTCTTTGTACTTCGCACCATCAGGATAACAGAAGAGAACCAAACAGTAGCTTAAGTGAAACAAGTAATGTAAGTTTGTTCGCTGTACTTCGCTTCATCAGGATAAGACAACAGAAACAAGCAGTAGTTTATGTGAAACAAGTTAAGTAAGTTTGTTCGTTCTACTTGGCTTCATCAGGCTAAGACAACAGAAACGAACAGTAGTTAATGTGAAACAAGTAAGGTAAGTTTGTTCCTTCTACTTTGCTTCATCAGAATAAGGCAACAGAAACAAACAGTAGTTTATGTGAAACAAGTAAGGTAAGTTTGTTCGTTCTACTTCGCTTCATCTGTATAAGACAACTGAAACAAACAGTAGTTTAAGTGAAACAAGTAAAGTAAGATTCTTCGCTATACTTCGCTTCATCCTGATAAGACAACAGAAAGAAGCAGAAGTTTATGTGAAACAAGTAGGGTACGTTTGTTCGTTCTACTTCGCTTCATCAGGATAAGATAACAGAAACAAACAGCAGTTCATGTGAAACAAGTAAGGTAAGTTTGTTCCTTCTACTTCGCTTCATCAGGATAAGACAACAGCAACAAACAGTAGTTTATGTGAAACATGTAAGGTAAGTTTGTTCATTGTACTTCATTGCATCAGGATAAGACAACAAAAACAAGCAGTAGTTTATGTGAAACAAGCAAGGTAAGTTTGTTCCTTCTACTTCGCTTCATCAGGATAAGACAACAGAAACAAACAGTACGTTATGTGAAACAAGTAAGGTAAGTTTCTTCCTTCTACATCGCTTCATCAGGATAAGACAACAGAAACACACAGTGCGTTATGTGAAACAAGTAAGGTAAGTTTGTTCCTTCTACTTCGCTTCATCAGGAGAAGACAACAGAAACAAACAGTAGTTTATGTGAAACAAGTAAGGAAAGTTTGTTCATTCAACTTCGCTTCATCAGAATAAGACAAGAGAAAGAAGCAGAAGTTTATGTGAAAACAGTAGGGTAAGTTTGTTCGTTCTACTTGGCTTCATCAGGCTAAGACAACAGAAACAAACAGTAGTTAATGTGAAACAAGTAAGGTAAGTTTGTTCCTCTAGTTCGGTTCATCAGGATAAGACAACAGAGACAAACAGCTCTTCATGTGAAACAAGTAAGGTAAGTTTGTTCCTTTTACTTCGCTTCATCAGGATAAGACAACAGCAAGAAACAGTAGTTTGTGTGAAACATGTAAGGTAAGTTTGTTCATTGAACTTCGTTGCCTCAGGATAAGAAAACAGAAACAAACAGTAATCTGTGTGAAATAAGTAACATAAGTTTGTTTGTTCGCTCTTCGCTCCACCCGAGTAAGACAACAGAACCAAACAGTAGTTTAAGTGAAACAAGTAAAGTAAGTTTGTTCACTGTACTTAGCTTCATCAGGATAAGACAACAAAAAGAAGCAGTATTTTATGTGAAACAAGTAAGGTAAGTTTGTTCATTCTATTTCGCTTCATCAGGCTAAGACAACAGAAACAAACAGTACTTAATGTGAAACAAGTAAGGTAAGTTTGTTCCTTCTACTTCGCTTCATCAGGATAAGACAACAGAAACAAACAGTACGTTATGTGAGACAAGTAAGGCAAGTTTGTTCCTTCTACTTCGCTTCATCAGGATAAGACAACAGAAACAAACAGTACGTTATGTGAGACAAGTAAGGTAAGTTTGTTCCTTCTACATCGCTTCATCAGAATAAGACAACAGAAACAAACAGCAGTTTATGTGAAACAAGCAAGGTAAGTTTGTTCGTTCTAATTCGCTTCATCAGAATAAGACAAAAGAAGCAAACAGTAGTTTATGTGAAACTAGTAAGATAAGTTTTTTCGTTCTACTTCGCTTCATCAGTATAAGTCAACAGAAACAAACAGTAGTTTAAGTGAAACAAGTAAAGTAAGTTTGTTTGCTGTACTTCGTTTCATCTGGATAAGACAGCAGAAACAAGCAGTAGTTTATGTGAAATATGTAAGGTAAGTTTGTTCCTTCTACTTCGCTTCATCAGGCTAAGACAACAGAAACAAACAGTAGTTAATGTGAAACAAGTAAGGTAAGTTTGTTTCTTCTACTTCGCTTCATCAGGATAAGACTACAGAAACAAACAGTAGTTTATGTAAAACAAGTAAGGTAAGTTTCTTCCTTCTACTTCGCTTCATCAGGCTAAGACAACAGAAACAAACAGTAGTTTATGTGAAACAAGTAAAGTAAGTTTGTTCGTTCCACTTCGCTTCATTAAGATAAGACAACATAAACAAACAATAGTTTATGTGAAACAAGTAAGGTAAGTTTGTTCGTTCTACTTTGCTTCATCAGGGTAAGACAACAAAAACAAACAGCAGCTTATGTGAAACAAGTACGGTAATTTTGTTCGTTCTACTTAGCTTCATCAGAATAAGACAACAGAAACAAACAGTAGTTTATGTGAAACAAGTAAGGTAAGTTTGTTCCTTCTACTTCGCTTCATCAGGATAAGAAAACAGAAACAAACAGTAGTTTATGTGAAACAAGGAAGGTAAGTTTGTTCATTGTACTTCGTTGCATCAGGATTAGACAACAGAAACAACCAGTAATCTGTGTGAAATAAGTATCATAAGTTTGTTTGTTCTACGTCGCTCCGCCAGAGTAAGACAACAGAACCAAACAGTAGTTTAAGTGAAACAAGTAAAGTAAGTTTGTTCATTCTACTTCGGTTCAACAGTATAACACAACAGAAACAAACAGTAGTTAATGTGAAACAAGTAAGGTAAGTTTGTTTCTTCTACTTCGCATCATCAGGATAAGACAACAGAAAAAAACAGTAGTTTATGTGAAACAAGTAAGGTAAGTTTGTTCGTTCTACTAAGCTTCATCAGTATAAGACAACAGAAACAAGCAGTAGTTTATGTGAAAGAAGCAAGGTACGTTTGTTCGTTCTACTTCGCTTCATTTGGATAAGACAACAGAAACAAACAGCAGTTTATGTGAAACAAGTAAGGTAAGTTTGTTCGTTCCGCTTAGCTTCATAAGGATAAGACAACAGAAACAAACAGTAAATTTATGTGAAACAAGTAAGGTAGTTTGTTCCTTCTACTTCGCTTCATCAGAATAAGACAACAGAAACAAACATAATCTTGAGAAATAAGTAACATAAGTTTGTGTGTCTACTTCGTTCCACCAGAGTAAGACAAAGACCAAACAGTATTTAGTGAAACAAAATAAAGTAAGTTTTTCGCTGTAACTTCACTTCATCAGGATAAGACAAAAGAACCAAAAGCAGTAGTATATGTGTAACAAGTAAGGTAAGTTTGTTCGTCCTACTTCGCTTCATCAGGATAAGACAAGAGAAAGAAACAGTAGTTTATGTGAAACAATTAAGGTAAGTTTGTTCGTTCTACTTCGCTTCAACAGTATAAGACAACAGAAAAAAACAATAGTTAATGTGAAACAAGAAAGGTAAGTTTGTTTCTTCTACTGCGCTTCATCAGGATAAGACAACAGAAACAAACAGTAGTTTATGTGAAACAAGTAAGGTAAGTTTGTTCATTGTACTTCGTTGCATAAGTATAAGACAACAGAAACAAACAGTAATCTGCGTGAAATAAGTAACATAAGTTTGTTTGTTCTACTTCGCGCCACCAGAGTAAGACAACAAAACCAAACATTAGTTTAAGTGAAACAAGTAAGGTAAGTTTGTTCACTGTACTTCGCTCCATCAGGATAACAGAACAGAACCAAAGAGTAGTTTATTTGAAATAAGTAAAGTAAGTTTGTTCGTTCTACTTTGCTGTATTGAGATAAGACAACAGAAACAAACAGTAGTTTATGTGAAACAAGTAAGGTAAGTTTGTTCTTTCTACTTCGCTTCATTAAGATAAGACAACAGAAACAAACAGTAGCTTATGTGAAACAAGTAAGGTAAGTTTGTTCGTTCTACTTAGCTTCATCAGTATAAGACAACAGAAACAAACAGTAGTTAATGTGAAACAGGTAAGGTAAGTTTATTCATTCTACTTTCGTTGCATCAGGATAAGACAACAGAAACAAACAGTAGTTTATGTGAAACAACTAATGTAAGTTTGTTTCGTTCTACTTCACTTAATTAGAATAAGACAGCAGAAACAAACAGTAGTTTATGTGAAACAAGTAAGGTAAGTTTGTTCATTCTACTCATTGCATCATGAATAAGTCAACAGAAACAAACAGTAATCTGTGTTAAATAAGTAACATAAGTTTGTTTGTTCTACGTCGCTCCACCACTGTAAGAAAACAGAACCAAACAGTAGTTTAAGTTAAACAAGTAAAGTAACTTTGTTCACTGTACTTCACTTCATCAGGATAAGGCAACAGAAACAAACAGTAGCTTATGTGAAACAACTAGGGTAAGTTTGTTCGTTCTACTTCGGTTCAACAGTATAAGACAACAGAACCAAACAGTAGTTTATGTGAAACAATTAAGGTAAGTTTGTTCGTTCTACTTAGCTTCATCAGTATAAGACAACAGAAACAATCAGTAGTTTATGTGAAACAAGTAAGGTAAGTTTGTTCATTCTACTTCGCTTCATCAGAATAAGACAACAGAAACAAACAGTATTTTATGTGAAACAAGTAAGGTAAGTTTGTTCATTCTACTTCGCTTCATCAGAATAAGACAAAAGAAACAAACACTAGTTTATGTGAAACAAGTAAGGATAGTTTGTTCGTTCCACTTCGCTTAATCAGTATAAGACAACAGAAACAAACACTATTTTAAGTGAAACAAGTAAAGTAAGTTTGTTCGCTGTACTTCGCTTCATCAGGATAAGGCAACAAAAACAAGCAGCAGTTTATGTGAAACAAGTAAGGTAAGTTTGTTCATTATACTTAGCTCCATCAGGGTAACAGAACAGAACCAAACAGTAGTTTATTTGAAACAAGTAACGTAAGTTAGTTCAGTTTACTTCGCTTCATTAGGATAAGACAACAGAAACAAAGACTAGTTTCTGTGAAACAAGTAAAGTAAGTTTGTTCGTTCTACTTCGCTACATTAAGATAAGGCATCAGAAACAAACAGAAGCTTATGTGAAACAAGTAAGGTAAGTTTGTTCGTTCTACTTCGCTTCATTAAGATAAGACAACAGAAACAAACAGAAGCTTATGTGAAACAAGTAAGGTAAGTTTGTTCGTTCTAATTAGCTTCATCATTATAAGACAACAGAAACAAACTGTAGTTAATGTGAAACAGGTAAGGTAAGTTTGTTCATTCTACTTCGCTTCATCAGAATAAGACAAAAGAAACAAACAGTAGTTTATGCGAAACAAGTATGGTAAGTTTGTTCGTTCCACTTCGCTTCATCAGTATAAGACAACAGAAACAAACAGTAGTTTAAGTGAAACAGGTAAAGTAAGTTTGTTTGCTGTACTTCGCTTCTTCAGGATAAGACAACACAAACAAGCAGCAGTTTATGTGAAACAAGTAAGGTAAGTTTGTTCATTGTACTTCGCTTCATCAGGCTACGACAACAGAAACAAACAGTAGATAATGTGAAACAAGTAAGGTAAGTTTGTTCCTTCTACTTCGCTTCATCAGGATAAGACAACAGAACAAACAGTAGTTTATGTGAAACAAGTAAGGTAAGTTTGTTCCCTCTACTTTGCTTCATCAGGACAAGACAACAGAAACAAACAGTAGTTTATGTGAAACAAGGAACGTAAGTTTGTTCATTGTACTTCGTTGCATCAGGATAAGACAACAGAAACAAAGAGTTATCTGTGTGAAATAAGTAACATAAGTTTGTTTGTTCTACTTCGCTCCACCAGAGTAAGACAACAGAACCTAGCAGTAGTTTAAGTGAAACAAGTAAAGTAAGTTTGTTCGCTGTACTTTGCTTCATCATGATAAGATAACAGAAACAAGCAGCAATTTATGTGAAACAAGTAAGGTAAGTTTGTTCGTTCTACGTCACTTCATCAGTATAAGACAACAGAAAAAAACAGTAGTTTATGTGAAACAAGTAAGGTAAGTTTGTTCATTGTACCATGTTGCATCAGGATAAGACAACAGAAACAAATGGTAATATGTATGAAATAAGTAACATAAGTTTGTTTGTTCTACTTCGCTCCTTCAGAGTAGGACCACAAAACCAAACAGTAGTTTAAGTGAAACCAGTCAGCTAAGTTTGTTCATTGTACTTCCCTTCAACAGGATAACAGAACAGAACCAAACAGTAGTTTATTTCAAACAAGTAAAGTAAGTTTGTTCGTTCTACTTAGCTTCATCAGTAAAAGACAACAGAAACAAACAGTAGTTAGTGTGAAAACAGTAAGGTAAGTTTGTTCATTCTACTTCGCTTCATCAGAATAAGACAACAGAAACAAACAGTAGCTTATGTGAAACAGATAAGGTGAGTTTGTTCGTTCTACTTAGCTTCATCAGTATAAGACAACAGAAAGAAACAGTAGTTAATGTGAAACAGGTACGTTAAGTTTGTTCATTCTACTTCCCTCATCAGAATAAGACAACAAACACAAACAATAGTTTTTGTGAAACAAGTAAGGTAAGTTTGTTCATTCTGCTTCGCTTCGTCAGAATAAGACAACAGAAACACACCGTAGTTTATGTGAAACAAGGAAGGTAAGTTTGTTCATTGTACTTCGTTGCATCAGGATAAGACAACAGAAACAAACAGTTATCTGTGTGAAATAAGTAACATAAGTTTGTTTGTTCTACTTCGCTCAACCAGAGTAAGACAACAGAACCAAGCAGTAGTTTAAGTGAAACAAGTAAAGTAAGTTTGTTCGCAGTACTTCGCTTCATCAGGATAAGATAACAGAAAGAAGCAGTAATTTATGAGAAACAAGTAGAGGTAAGTTTGTTCGTTCAACCTCACTTCATCACTATAAGACAGCAGAAACAAACAGTAGGTTATGTGAAACAAGTAAGGTAAGTTTGTTCATTGTACTTCGCTGCACGAGGATAAGACAACAGAAACAAATAGTAATGTGTGTGAAATAAGTAACATAAGTTTGTTTGTTCTACTTCGCTCCACCAGAATAAGACAGCAGAACCAAACAGTAGTTTAAGTGAAACAAGTAAAGTAAGTTTCTTCACTGTACTTCGCTTCATCAGGATAAGACAACAGAAACAAACAGTAGTTTATGTGAAACCAGTAAGGTAAGTTTGTTCTTTGTACTTCGCTCCATCAGGATAATGGAACAGAACCAAACAGTAGTTTATTTGAAACAAGTAAAGTAAGTTTGTTCATTATAGTACGCTTCATTAGGATAAGACAACAGAAAAAAGAGTAGTTTATGTGAAACAAGTAAGGTAAATTTGTTCGTTCTACTTCGCTTCATTAAGATAAGACAACAGAAACAAACAGTAGTTTATGTGAAACAAGTAAGGTAAGTTTGTTCGTTCTACTTCCCTTCATTAAGATAAGACAACAGAAACAAACAGCACTTATGTGAAACAAGAAAGGTAAGTTTTCATTCTACTTAGCTTCATCAGAATAAGACAAAAGAAACAAACAGTAGTTTATGTGAAACAAGTAAGGTAAGTTTGATCGTTCCACTTCGCTTCATCAGGATAAGACAACAGAAACAAGCAGTAGATTAAGTGAAACAAGAAAAGTACGTTTGTTCACTGTACTTTGCTTCATCAGTATAAGACAACAGAAACAAGCAGTAGGTTATGTGAAACAAGTAAGGTAAGTTTGTTCCTTCTACTTCGCTTCATCAGGATAAGACAACAGAAACAAACAGTAGTTTATGTGAGACAAGTAAGTTATGTTTGTTCCTTCTAATTCGCTTCATCAGGATAAGACAACAGAAACAAACAATAGTTAATGTGAAACAAGAAAGGTAAGTTTGTTTCTTCTACTTCGCTTCATCAGGATAAGACAACAGAAACAAACAGTAGTTTATGTGTAACAAGTAAAGTAAGTTTGTTCGTTCTTCTTAGCTTCATCAGTATAAGACAACAGAAACAAACAGTAGTTAATGTGAAAAAAGTAAGGTAAGTTTGTCCATTCTACTTCTCTTCCTCAGAATAAGACAACAGAAACAAACAGTAGTTCATGTGAAACAAGTAAGGTAAGTTTTTTCATTCTACTTCGATTCATCAGAATAAGACAAAAGAAACAAACAGTAGTTTATGTGAAACAAGTAAGGTAAGTTTGTTCGTTCTACTTCGCTTCATCAATATAAGACAACAGAAACAAAGAGTAGTTTAAGTGAAACAAGTATAGTACGTTTCTTCGCTGTACTTCACTTCATCAGTATAAGACAACAGAAACAAGCAGTAGGTTATGTGAAACAAGGAAGGTAAGTTTGTTCATTCTATCTTCACTTCATCAGGCTAAGTCAAAAGGAAGAAAAAGTAGTTAATGTGAAACAAGTAAGGTAAGTTTGTTCTTTCTACTTCGCTTCATCAGGATAAGACAACAGAAACAAACAGTAGGTTATGTGAAACAAGGAAGGTAAGTTTGTTCATTGTACTTCGTTGCATCAGGATAAGACAACAGAAACAAACAGTAATCTGTGTGAAATAAGTAACATAAGTTTGTTTGTTCTAATTTGCTCCACCAGAGTAAGACAAAAGAACCAAACAGTAATTTAAGTGAAACAAGTAAAGTATGTTTGTTCGCTGTACTTCACTTCATCAGGATAAGACAACAGAAACAAGCAGTAGTTTATGTGAAACAAGCAAGGTAAGTTTGTTCATTCTTCTTAGCTTCGTCCAGGTAAGACAGCAGAAACAAACAGTGCCTGATGTGAAACAAGTAAGGTAAGTTTGTTCGTTCTACTTAGCTTCTTCAGTATAAGACAACAGAAACAAACAGTATTAATGTGAAACAAGTAAGGTAAGTTTGTGCATTCTACTTCGCTTCATCAGAATAA
Source organism: Dipus sagitta (assembly GCA_036346955.1). Taxonomy (NCBI): domain Eukaryota; kingdom Metazoa; phylum Chordata; class Mammalia; order Rodentia; family Dipodidae; genus Dipus; species Dipus sagitta. The sequence goes on from CM070791.1 coordinate 32,064,632, forward strand.
GACAACAGAAACAAACAGTAGTTTATGTGAAACAAGTAAGGTAAGTTTGTTCCTTCTACTTCGCTTCATCAGAATAAGACAACAGAAACAAACAGTAGTTTGTATGAAACAATGAAGGTAAGTTTTTTCATTGTACTTTGTTGCATCAGGATAAAACAACAGAAACAAACACTAATGTGTGTTAAATAAGTAACATAAGTTTGTTTGTTCTACTTCGCTCTACCAGAGTAAGACAACAAATCCAAACAGTAGTTTAAGTGAAACAAGTAAGGTAAGTTTGTTCATTGTACTTCGCACCATCAGCATAACAGAACAGAACCAAACAGTAGTTTTTTGAAACAAGTAAAGTAAGTTTGTTCGTTCTACTTCGCTTCATCCGGATGAGACAACAGAAAAAAACAGTAGCTTATGTGAAACAAGTAAGGTAAGTTTGTTCGTTCTATTTAGCTTCATCAGAAAAAGACAACAGAAACAAACAGTAGTTTATGTGAAACAAGTAAGGTAAGTTTGTTCCTTCTACTTTGCTTCATCCGGGTAAGTCAACAGAAACAAACAGTAGCTTATGTGAAACAATCAATGTAAGTTTGTTCCTTCTACTTCGCTTCATCAGGATAAGACAACAGAAACAAACAGTAGTTCATGTGAAACAAGTAAGGTAAGTTTTTTCATTCTACTTCGCTTCATCAGAATAAGACAAAAGAAACAAACAGAAGTTTATGTGAAACAAGTAAGGTAAGTTTGTTCCTTCTACTTCGCTTCATCAGGATAAGATAACAGAAAGAAACAGTAGTTTATGTGAAACAAGTAAGGTTAGTTTGTTCGTTCTAATTCGCTTCATCAGTATAAGACAACAGAAACAAACACCAGTTTAAGTGAAACAGGTAAAGGTAGTTTCTTCGCTGTACTTCGCTTCATCAGGATAAGACAACATAAACAAGCAGTAGTTTATGTGAAACAAGTAGGGTAAGTTTGTTCGTTCTACTTCGCTTCATAAGGCTAAGACAACAGAAACATGCAGTAGTTAATGTGAAACAAGTAAGGTAAGTTTGGTCCTTCTACTTCGCTTCATCAGCATGAGACAACCAGAAACAAAACTGTAGTTTATTGTGAAAAAAGTAAGGTAAGTTTGTTCTTCAACTTTGCTGAACTCATGATAAGACAAAAAAAACAAACATGACTTTATGTGAAAGCAGTAGATGGTAAGTTGTTCATTGTAATTCGCTGCATCATGGATATAAGACCAACAGAAATATACAGTAATCTGTGTGAAATAAGTAACATAAGTTTTGTTTGTTCTTCTTCGCTTCCACCAGAGTAAGATCAACAGAACAAACAGTAGTTTAAGTGAAACAAGTAAAGAAGTTTTGTTCGCTGTAGTTCGCGTCAAACAGTATAGACAACCAGAAACAATACCGTAGTTTAAGTGAAGCAAAGTAAACGTATTTTGTTCGCTGTACTTCGCTTCATCAGGATAAGACAACTGAACAATCAGAAGTTTATGTGGAAACAAGTAAAGTCAGTTTGTTCATTGTACTTCGTTGCATCAGGATAAAACAACAGAAACAAACAGTAGTTAATATGAAACAAGTAAGGTAAGTTTATTCCTTCTATTTCGCTTCATCAGGATAAGACAACAGAAACAAACAGTAGTTAATGTGAAACAAGTAAGGTAAGTTTGTGCATTCTACTTCGCTTCATCAGAATAAGACAACAGAAACAAACAGTAGTTTATGTGAAACAAGTAAGGTAAGTTTGTTCGTTCTACTTCGCTTCATCAGTATAAGACAACAGAAACAAACACCAGTTTAAGTGAAACAAGTAAAGTTAGTTTCTTAGCTGTACTTCGCTTCACCAGGATAAGAAAACAGAAACAAGCAGTAGTTTATGTGAAACAAGTAGGGTAAGTTTGTTCATTCTACTTTGCTTCAGTAGGCTAAGACAACAGAAACAAAGAGTAGTTAATGTGAAACAAGTAAGGTAAGTTTGTTCCTTCTACTTTGCTTCATCCGGGTGAGAAAACAGAAACAAACAGTGGTTTATGTGAAACAAGTAAGGTAAGTTTGTTCCTTTTACTTCGCTTCATCCGGGTGAGACAACAGAAACAAACAGTAGTTTATGTGAAACAAGGAAGGTAAGTTTGTTCATTGTACTTCCTTGCATCAGGATACGACAACAGAAACAAACAGTAATGTGTGTGAAATAATTAACATAAGGTTGTTTGTTCTACTTCTCTCCACCAGAGTGTGACAACAGAACCAAGCAGTAGTTTAAGTGAAACAAGTTAAGTAAGTTTGTTCACAGTACTTCATTTCAGCAGGATAAGACAACAGAAACAAACAGTAGTTTATGTGAAACAAGTAAGGTAAGTTTGTTCATTCTACTTAGCTTCATCAGTATAAGACAACAGAAACAAGCAGCAGTTTATGTGAAACAAGTAAGGTAAGTTTGTTCATTCTACCTCGCTTCATCAGAATAAGACAACAGAAACAAACAGTAGTTTATGTGAAACATGTAAGGTAAGTTTTTTCATTCTACTTCGCTTCATCAGAAAAAGACAACAGAAACAAACAGTAGTTTATGTGAAACAAGGAAGGTAAGTTTGTTCGATCTATTTCGCTTCATCAATATAAGACAACAGAAAGTAACAGTAGTTCAAGTGAAACAAGTAAAGTAAGTTTGTTCACTGTACTTCGCTTGCACAGGATAAAGCAACAGAAACAAGCAGTAGTTTATGTGAAACAAGTAAGGTAAGTTTGTTCATTGTATTTCGTTGCATCAGGATAACAGAACATAACCTAACAGTAGATTATTTGAAATAAGTAAAGTAATTTGTTCGTTCTAGTTCGCTTCATTAAGATAAGACAACAGAAACAAACAGTAGTTTATGTGAAACAAATAAGGTAAGTTTGTTCGTTCTACTTCGCTTCATTAAGATGAAACAACAGAAACAGACAGTAGCTTATGTGAAACAAGTAAGTTAAGTTTGTTCGTTCTACTTCGTTGCATCAGGATAAGACAACAGAAAGAAACAGTAGTTTATGTGAAACAAGTAAGGTAAGTTTGTTCGTTCTACTTCGCTTAATCAGAATAAGACAACAGAAACAAACAGTAGTTTATGTGAAACAATTAAAGTATGTTTGTTCGCTGTACTTCGCTTCATCAGGAAAAGGCAACAGAAACAAGCAGTAGTTTATTGTGAAACAAGTAAGGTAAGTTTGTTCATTGTACTTCGTTGCATCAGGATAAGACAACAGAAAAAACAGTAATCTGGGTGAAATAAGTAATATAAGTTTGTTTGTTCTACTTTGCTCCACCAGAGTAAGACAAAAGAACCAAACAGTAATTTAAGTGAAACAAGTAAAGTATGTTTGTTCGCTGTACTTCACTTCATCAGGATAAGGCAACAGAAACAAGCAGTAGTTTATGTGAAACAAGCAAGGTAAGTGTGTTCGTTCTTCTTAGCTTCGTCCGGGTAAGACAACAGAAACAAACAGTGCCTGATGTGAAACACGTAAGGTAAGTTTGTTCGTTCTACTTAGCTTCTTCAGTATAAGACAACCGAAACAAACGGTAGTTAATGTGAAACAAGTAAGTTAATTTTGTGCATTGTACTTCGCTTCATCAGAATAAGACAACAGAAACAAAGAGTAGTTTATGTGAAATAAGTAAGGTAAGTTTGTTCCTTATACTTCGCTTCATCAGAATAAGTAACAGAAACAAACAGTAGTTTATATGAAACAATGAAGGTAAGTTTTTTGATTATACTTTGTGCATCAGGATAAGACAACAGAAACAAACAGTAATCTGTGTGAAATAAGTAACATAAGTTTGTTTGTTATACTTTACTCCACCAGAGTAAGACAACAGAACGAAGCAGTAGTTTAAGTGAAACAAGAAAAGTAAGTTTGTTCACTGTACTTCGCTTCATCAGGATAAGACAACAGAAACAAGCAGTAGTTTATGTGAAACCAGTAATCTAAGTTTGTTCGTTCTACTTCGATTCATTAAGATAAGACAACAGAAACAACCAGTAGTTTATGTGAAACATGTTAGGTAATTTTGTTCCTTCTACTTCGCTTCATCAGGATAAGACAAAAAAAACAAACAGTACTTTATGTGAAACAAGTAAGGTAAGTTTGTTCCTTCTACTTCGCTTCATCAGGGTAAGAAAACAGAAACAAACAGTAGCTTATGTGAAACAAGTAAGGTAAGTTTGTACGTTCTACTTAGCTTCATCAGTATAAGACAAGAGAAACCAACAGTAGTTTATGTGAAACAAGTAAGGTGAGTTTGATCATTCTACTTCGCTTCATCAGAATAAGACAACAGAAAAAAACAGTAGTTTATGTGAAACAAGTAAGGTAAGTTTGTTCATTCTACTTCGCTTCATCAGAATAAGACAATAGGAACAAACAGAAGTTTATGTGAAACAAGTAAGGATAGTTTGTTCGTTCTACTTCGCTTCATCAGTATAAGAAAACAGAAAGAAAGAGTAGTTTAAGTGAAACAAGTAAAGTAAGTTTGTTCATTGTACTTTTATCCATCAGGATAACGGAACAGAACCAAAAAGTCGTTTATTTGAAACAAGTAAAGTAAGTTTGTTCATTCTACTTAGCTTCATCAGTATAAGACATCAGAAACAAACAGTAGTTAATGTGAAACAAGGAAGGTAAATCTGTTCGTTGTACTTCGCTTCATCTGTATAAGAAAACAGAAACAAACCGTAATTTAAGTGAAGCAAGTAAAGTAAGTTTGTTCGCTGTACTTCGCTTCATCATTATAAGACAGCTGAAACAAGCAGTAGTTTATGTGAAACAAGTAAAGTCACTTTGTTCATTGTACTTCGTTGCATAAGGATAAGACAAGAGAAACAAACAGTAGTTAATGTGAAACCAGTAAGGTAAGTTTGTTCATTGTACTTCGTTGCTTCAGGATAAGACAACAGAAAGAAACACTAGTTTAAGTGAAACAAGTAAGGTAAAGTTTGTTCATTGTACTTCGCTCCATCAGGATAACAGAAGAGAACCAAACAGTAGTTTATTTGAAACAAGTAAATTAAGTTTGTTCGTTCCATTTCGCATCATTTGGATAAGACAACAGAAACAAACAGTAGTTTATGTGAAACAAGTAAGGTAAGTTTGTTCGTTCTACTTCCCTTCATCAGTATAAGACAACAGAAACAAAGACCAGTTTAAGTGAAACAAGTAAAGTTAGTTTCTTCGCTGTACTTCGCTTCATCAGGCTAAGACAACAGAAACAAACAGTAGTTAATGTGAAACAAGTAAGGTAAGTTTGTGCATTCTACTTCCCTTCATCAGAATAAGGCAACAGAAACAAAGAGTAGTTTATGTGGAACAAGTAAGGTAAGTTTGTTCCTTCTACTTCGCTGCATCAGGGTAAGACAACAGATACAAACAGTAGTTTATGTGAAACAAGTAAGGTAAGTTTGTTCGTTCTACTTCCCTTCATCAGTATAAGACAACAGAAACAAAGACCAGTTTAAGTGAAACAAGTAAAGTTAGTTTCTTCGCTGTACTTCGCTTCATCAGGCTAAGACAACAGAAACAAACAGTAGTTTATGTGAAACAAGTAAGGTAAGTTTGTTCCTTCTACTTCGCATCATCCGGGTAAGACAACAGAAACAAACAGTAGCTTATTTGAAACAAGTAAGGTAAGTTTGTTCCTTCTACTTCACTTCATCACGATAAGACAACAGAAACAAACAGTAGCTTATATGAAATAAGTTAGTTAAGTTTGATCCTCCTCCTTCGCTTCATCAGGAGAAGACAACTGAAACAAACAGTAGTTTATGTGAAACAAGTAAGGTAAGTTTGTTCATTGTAATTCGTGGCATCAGGATAAGACAACAGAAACAAACTGTAATCTGTGTGAAATAAGTAACATAAGTTTGTTTGTTCTACTTCGTTCCATCAGAGTAAGACAACAGAACCAAACTGTAGTTTAAGTGAAACAAGTAAAGTAAGTTTCTTCCCTGTACTTCGCTTCATCAGGATAAGAAAACACAAACAAGCAGTAGTTTATGTGAAACAAGTAAGGTAAGTTTGTTCCTTCTACTTCGCTTGATCAGGAAAAGACAACAGAAACAAACAGTAGTTTATGTGAAACAAGTTAGGTAAGTTTGTTCCCTCTACTTCGCTTCATCAGGATAAGACAAAAAAAACAAACAGTACTTTATGTGAAACAAGTAAGGTATGTTTGTTCATTGTAGTTCGTTGCATCAGGATAAGACTACAGAAACAAACAGTAATCTGTGTGAAATAAGTAACATAAGTTTGTTTGTTCTACTTGGCTCCACCAGAGTAAGACCACAGAACCAAACAGTAGTTTAATTGAAAGAAGTAAAGTAAGTTTGTTCATTGTACTTTTATCCATCAGGAAAACAGAACAGAACCAAACAGACGTTTATTTGAAACAAGTAAAGTAAGTTTGTTCATTCTACGTCGCTTAATCAGAATAAGAAAACAGAAACAAACAGCAGTTTATGTGAAACAAGTAAAGAAAGTTTGTTCGCTGTACTTTGCTTCATCAGGAAAAGGCAACAGAAACAAGCAGTAGTTTATGTAAAACGAGTAAGGTAAGTTTTTTCACTGTACTTCGTTGCATCAGGATAAGACAACAGAAACAAACAGTAATCTGTGTGAAATAAGTAACATAAGTTTGTTTGTTCTACTTTGCTCCACCAGAGTAAGACAAAAGAACCAAACAGTAATTTAAGTGAAAGAAGTAAAGTATGTTTGTTCGCTATACTTCACTTCATCAGGATAAGACAACAGAAACAAGCAGTAGTTTATGTGAAACAAGCAAGATAAGTTTGTTCGTTCTTCTTAGCTGCGTCCGGGTAAGACAACAGAAACAAACAGTGTCTGATGTGAAACAAGTAAGGTAAGTTTGTTCATTCTACTTAGCTTCTTCAGTATAAGACAACAGAAACAAACAGTAGTTAATGTGAAACAAGTAAGGTAAGTTTGTGCATTCTACTTCGCTTCATCAGAATAAGACAACAGAAACAAAAAGTAGTTTATGTGAAACAAGTAAGGTAAGTTTGTTCCTTATACTTCCCTTCATCAGAATAAGACAACAGAAACAAACAGTAGTTTATATGAAACAATGAATGTAAGTTTGTTGATTGTACTTTGTTGCATCAGGATAAGACAACAGAAACAAACAGTAATCTGTGTGAAATAAGTAACATAAGTTTGTTTGTTCTACTTTGCTCCACCAGAGTAAGACAACAGAACGAAGCAGTAGTTTAAGTGAAGCAAGAAAAGTTTGTTCGCTTTACTTCACTTCATCAGGATAAGAAAACAGAAACAAGCAGTAGTTTATGTGAAACAAGTAATCTAAGTTTGTTCGTTCTACTTCCCTTCATCAGGAAAAGATAACAGAAACAAACAGTAGTTTATGTGAAACAAGTAAGGTAAGTTTGTTCATTGTACTTCGTTGCATCAGGATAAGACAACAGAAACAAACATTAATGTGTGTGAAATAAGTAACATAAGTTGTTTGTTCTACTTCTCTCCACCAGAGTAAGACGACAAAACCAAACTGTAGTTTAAGTGAAACAAGTAAGGTAAGTTTGTTCATTGTACTTCGCTCCATCAGGATAACAGAACATAACCAAACAGTAGTTTATTTGAAACAAGTAAAGTAAGTTTGTTCGTTCTATTTCGCTTCATTAAGATAAGACAACAGAAACAAACAGTAGTTTATGTGAAACAAGTAAGGTAAGTTTCTTCGTTCTACTTCGCTTCATCAGTATAAGACAACAGAAACAAACTCCAGTTTAAGTGAAACAAGTAAAGTTAGTTTCTTCGCTGTACTTCGCTTCATCAGGATAAGACGACATAAACAAGCAGTAGTTTATGTGAAACAAGTAGGGTAAGTTTGTTCGTTCTACTACGCTTCATCAGGCTAAGACAACAGAAAAAAACAGAAGTTAATGTGAAACAAGTAAGGTAAGTTTGTTCCTTCTACTTCGCTTAATCAGAATAAGAAAACAGAAACAAACAGCAGTTTATGTGAAACAAGTAAAGTAAGTTGTGCGCTGTACTTTGCTTCATCAGGAAAAGGCAACAGAAACAAGCAGTAGTTTATGTAAAACAAGTAAGGTAAGTTTGTTCACTGTACTTCGTTGCATCAGGATAAGACAACAGAAGCAAACAGTAATCTGGGTGAAATAAGTAACATAAGTTTTTTTGTTCTACTTTGCTCCACCAGAATAAGACAAAAGAACCAAACAGTAATTTAAGTGAAACAAGTAAAGTATGTTTGTTCTCTGTACTTCACTTCTTCAGGATAAGACAACAGAAACAAGCAGTAGTTTATGTGAAACAAGCAAGGTAAGTTTGTTCGTTCTTCTTAGCTGCGTCCGGGTAAGACAACAGAAACAAACAGTGCCTGATGTGAAACAAGTAAGGTAAGTTTGTTCGTTCTACTTAGCTTCTTCAGTATAAGACAACAGAAACAAACAGTAGTTTATGTGAAACAAGTAAGGTAAGTTTGTTCCTTATACTTCGCTTCATAAGAATAAGACAACAGAAACAAACAGTAGTTCATATGAAACAATGAAGGTAAGTTTGTTGATTGTACTTTGTTGCATCAGGGTAAGACAACAGAAACAAACAGTAATCCGTGTGAAATAAGTAACATAAGTTTGTTTGTTCTACTTCGCTCCACCAGAGTAAGACAACAGAACAAAGCAGTAGTTTAAGTGAAACAAGAAAAGTAAGTTTGTTCGCTATACTTCGCTTCATCAGGATAAGACAACAGAAACAAGCAGTAGTTTATGTGAAACAAGTAATCTAAGTTTGTTCGTTTTACTTCCCTTCATCAGGATAAGATTACAGAAAGAAACAGTAGTTTATGTGAAACAAGTAAGGTCAGTTTGTTCATTGTACTTCGCTTCATTAAGATAAGACAACAGAAACAAACAGTAGTTTATGTGAAACAAGTAAGGTAAGTTTGTTCATTCTACTTCGCTTCATTAGGATAAGACAACAGAAACAAACAGTAGTTTATGTGAAACAAGTAAGGTAAGTTTGTTCATTCTACTTCGCTTCATCAGAATAAGACAACAGAAACAAACAGTAGTTTATGTGAAACAAGGAAGGTAATTTTGTTCGATCTAATTCGCTTCATCAGTATAAGACAACAGAAAGAAACAGTAGCTTAAGTGAAACAAGAAAAGTAAGTTTGTTCGCTGTACTTCGCTTCATCAGGATAAGGCAACAGAAACAAGCAGTAGTTTAAGTGAAACAAGTAAGGTAAGTTTGTTCATTCTACTTCGCTTAATCACAATAAGACAACAGAAACAAGCAGTAGTTTATGTGAAACAAGTAGGGTAAGTTTGTTCGTTCTACTTCGCTTCCTCAGGCTAAGACAGTAGAAACAAGCAGTAGTTAATGTGAAACAAGTAAGGTATGTTTGTTCCTTCTACTTCGCTTCATCAGGATAAGACAACAGAAACAAAGAGTAGTTTATGTGAAACAAATAAGGTAATTTTGATCCTTCTACTTCGCTTCATCAGGATAAGACAACAAAAACAAACAGTAGTTTATGTGAAACAAGTAAGTAAGTTTGTTCATTGTACTTCGTTGCATCAGGATAAGACAACAGAAACAAACAGTAATCTGTCTGAAATAAGTAACATAAGTTTGTTTGTTCTTCTTTGCTCCACCAGAGTAAGACAACAGAAAGAAACAGTAGTTAATGTGAAATAAGTAAGGTAAGTTTGTCCTTCTACTGCGCTTCATCAGGATAAGACAACAGAAACAATCAATAGTTAATGTGAAACAAGTAAGGTAAGTTTGTTTCGTCTACTTCGCTTCATCAGGACAAGAAAACAGAAGCAAACAGAAGTTTATGTGAAACAAGTAAGGTAAGTTTGTTCATTGTACTTCGTTGCATCAGGATAACACAACAGAAACAAACCGTAGTTTATGTGAAACAAGTAAGGTAAGTTTGTTCATTCTACTTCCTTCATTAGTATAAGACAAAAGAAACAAACAGTAGTTTATGTGAAAGAAGTAAGGTAAGTTTGTTCGTTCTACTTCGCTTAATCACAATAAGACAACAGAAACAAACAGTAGTTTATGTGAAACTAGGAAGGTAAGATTGTTCATTGTACTTCGTTGCATCAGGATAAGACAACAGAAACAAACAGTAATCTGTGTGAAATAAGTTACATAAGTTTGTTTGCTCTACTTCGCTCCACCAGAGTAAGACCACAGAACCAAACAGTAGTTTAAGTGAAACAAGTAAAGTAAGTTTGTTCGCTGTACTTCGCTTCATCAGGATAAGACAACAGAAGCACACAGTACTTTATGTGAAACAAGTAAGGTAAGTTTGTTCGTTCTACTTCGCTTCAACCGTATAAGACAACAGAAACAAACAGTAGTTAATGTAAAACAAGTAAGGTAAGTTTGTTTCTTCTACTTCGCTTCATCAGGATAAGACAACAGAAACAAACAGTAGATTATGTGAAACAAGTAAGGTAAGTTTGTTCGTTCCACTTGGCTTCATCAGTATAATACAACAGCAACAAACAGCAGCTTAAGTGAAAGAAGTAAAGTTAGTTTCTTCCCTCTACTTCGCTTCATCAGGATAAGACAACAGAAACAAACAGTAGTTTATGTGAAACAAGTAAGGTTAGTTTGTTCATTGTACTTAGTTGCATCAGGATAAGACAACAGAAACAAACAGTAATGTGTGTGAAATAAGTAACATAAGATTGTTTGTTGTACTTCGCTCTACCAGAGTGAGACAACAAAACCAAACAGTAGTTTAAGTGAAACAAGTAAGGGAAGTTTGTTCCTTGTACTTGACTCCATCAGGATAACAGAACATAACCAAACAGTAGTTTATTTGAAACAAGTAAAGTAAGTTTGTTCATTCTACTTCGCTTCATTAAGATAAGACAACAGAAACAAACAGTAGTTTATGTGAAACAAGTAAGGTAAGTTTGTTCGTTCTACTTCGCTTAATCACAATAAGACAACAGAAACAAACAGTAGTTTATGTGAAACAAGTAAGGATAGTTTGTTCGTTCTATTTCGCTTCATCGGCATAAGACCACAGAAACAAACAGTAGTTTAAGTGAAACAAGTAAAGTAAGTTTGTTCGCTGTACTTCGCTTCATCAGGATAAGACAACTGAAACAAGCAGTAGTTATCGAAAACAAGTTAGGTAAGTTTTGTCATTCTACTTCGCTTCATCAGGCTAAGACAACAGAAACAAACAGTAGTTAATGTGAAACAAGGAAGGTAAGTTTGTTCGTTCTACTTCACTTCATCAGTATAAGACAACAGAAACAAACCGTAGTTTAAGTGAAGCAAGAAAAGTAAGTTTGTTCGCTGTACTTCGCTTCATCAGGCTAAGACAACAGAAACAAGCAGTAGTTTATGTGGAACAAGTAATGTAATTTTGTTCATTGTACTTCGTTGCATCAGGATAAGGCAACAGAAACAAACAGTAATCTGTGAGAAATGAGTAACATAAGTTTGTTAGTTCTACTTCGCTCCACCAGAGTAAGACAACAGAACCAAACAGTAGTTTAAGCAAAGTAAGTGAAGTAAGTTTGTTCGCTGTACTTTGCTTCATCAGGATAAGACAACAGAAACAAGCAATAGTTTATGTGAAAAAAGCAGGGTAAGTTTGTTCGTTCTACTTCTCTTCGTCAGGATAAGACAACAGAAACAAACACTAGTTTATGTGAAACAAGTAAGGTAAGTTTGTTCCATCTACTTCGCTTCATCCGGGTAAGACAACAGAAACAAACAGTAGCTTATGTGAAACAAGTAAGGTAAGTTTGTTCATTGTAATTCGTTGCATCAGGATAAGACAACAGTAAGAAACAGTAATCTGTGTGAAATTAGTAACATTAGTTTGTTTGTTCTACTTCGTTCCACCAGAGTAAGACATTAGAACCAACCAGTAGTTTAAGTGAAACAAGTAAAGTAAGTTTCTTCGCTGTAATTCGCTTCATCAGGATAAGACAACAGAAACAAGCAGTAGTGTATGTGTGACAAGTAAGGTAAGTTTGTTCGTTCTATTTCCCTTCATCAGGATTAGACTACAGAAACACACAGTAGTTTATGTGAAACAAGTAAGGTAAGTTTTTTCGTTCTACTTCGCTTCAACAGTATAAGACAACAGAAACAAACAATAGTTAATGTGAAACAAGAAAGGTAAGTTTGTTTCTTCTACTGTGCTTCATCAGGATAAGACAACAGAAACAAACAGTAGTTTATGTGAAACAAGTAAGGTAAGTTTGTTCATTGTACTTCGTTGCATCAGGATAAGACAACAGAAACAAACAGTAATCTGTGTGAAATAAGTAACATAAGTTTGTTTGTTCTACTTCGCGCCACCAGTGTAAGACAACAAAACCAAAGAGTAGTTTAAGGGAAACAAGTAAGGTAAGTTTGTTCATTGTACGTCGCTCCATCAGGATAACAGAACATAACCAAACAGTAGTTTATTTGAAACAAGTAAAGTAAGTTTGTTCCTTTTACTTCGCTTCATTAAGATAAGACAATGGGAGCCGGGCGTTGTGGCTCTCGCCTTTAATCCCAGCACTCGGGAGGCAGAGGTAGGAGGATCGCTGAGATTTCGAGGCCACCCTGAGACTACAGAGTGAATTCCAGATCAGCCTGAGCTAGAGTGAGACCCTACCTCGAAAAACCAAAAAAAAAAAAAAAAAAAAAAGATAAGACAATGGAAACAAACAGTAGTTTATGTGAAACAAGTAAGGTAAGTTTGTTCGATCTACTTTGCTTCATCAGGGTAAGACAACAGAAAAAACAGTTGTTAATGTGAAACAGGTAAGGTAGGTTTGTTCATTCTACATCGCTTCCTCAGAATAAGACCACAGAAACAAAGAGTAGTTTATGTGAAACAAGTAAGGTAAGTTTGTTCATTCTACTTCGCTTCATCAGAAGAAGACAAAAGAAACAGTAGTTTATGTGAAACAAGTAGGGTAAGTTTGTTCGTTCTACTTCGCTTCATCAATATAAGACAACAGAAACAAACAGTAGTTTAAGTAAAACAAGTAAAGTAAGTTTGTTCGCTGTACTTCGCTTTATCAGGATAAGACAACAGAAACAAGCGGTAGTTTATTTAAAACAAGTAAGGTAAGTTTGTTCATTCTACTTCGCTTCATCAGGCTAAGACAACAGAAACAAACAGTAGTTAATGTGAAACAAGGAAGGTAAGTTTGTTCGTTCTACTTCGCTTCATCAGTATAAGACAATAGAAACAAACTGTAGTTTAAGTGAAGCAAGTAAAGTAAGTTTGTTCGCTGTACTTCGCTTCATCAGGATAAGACCACAACAAAAAAAAGCAGTAGTTTATGTGAAACAAGTAAGGTAAGTTTGTTCATTGTACTTCGTTGCATCAGGATAAGACAACAGAAACAAAAAGTAATCTGTGTGAAATAAGTAACATAAGTTTGTTTGTTCTACTTCGCTTCATCAGGATAAGACGACAGAAACAAACAGTAAGTTATGTGAAACAAATAGGTAAGTTTGTTCCTTCTACTTCGCTTCATCAGGATAAGATAACAGAAACAAACAGTAGTTTATGTGAAACAAGTAAGGTAAGTTTGTTCATTGTACTTAGTTGCATCAGGATAAGACAACAGAAACAAACAGTAATCTGTGTGAAATAAGTAACATAAGTTTGTTTGTTCTACTTCGCTCCACAAGAGTAAGACAACAAAACCAAACAGTAGATTAAGTGAAACAAGTAAGGTAAGTTTGTTCATTGTACTTCGCTCCATTAGGATAACAGAACAGAACCAAACAGTAGTTTATTTGAACACGTAAATTAAGTTTGTTCGTTCTACTTCGCATCATTTGGATAAGACAACAGAAACAAACAGTAGTTTATGTGAAACAAGTAAGGTAAGTTTGTTCGTTCTACTTCGCTCCATCAGTAGAAGAGAACAGGAACAAACACCAGTTTAAGTGAAACAAGTAAAGTTAGTTTCTTCGCTGTACTTCGCTTCATCAGGATAAGACAACAGAAACAAGCAGTAGTTTATGTGAAACAAGTAGGGTAAGTTTGTTCGTTCTACTTGGCTTCATCAGGCTAAGACAACAGAAACAAAGAGTAGTTAATGTGAAACAAGTAAGGTAAGTTTGTTCGTTCTACTTCGCTTCATCAGGATAAGACAACAGAAACAAACAGTAGTTTATGTGAAACAAGTAAGGTAAGTTTGTTCGTTCTACTTCGCTTCATCAGGATAAGACAAAAAAAACAAACAGTACTTTATGTGAAACAAGTAAGGTAAGTTTGTTCATTGTAATTCGTTGCATCAGGATAAGACAACAGAAACAAACAGTAATGTGTGTGAAATAAGTAACATAAGTTTGTTTGTTCTACGTCGCTCCACCAGAGTAAGACAACCGAACCAAACAGTAGTTTAAGTGAAACAACTAAGGTAAGTTTGTTCATTGTACTTCGCTCCATCAGGATAAAAGAACAGAACCAAACAGTAGTTTATTTGAAACAAGTAAAGTAAGTTTATTCATTCTACTTCGCTTCATTAGGATAAGACAACAGAAACAAACAGTAGTTTATGTGAAAGAAGTACGGTAAGTTTGTTTGTTCTACTTCGCTTCGTCAGGGTAAGACAACAGAAACAAACAGTAGTTTATGTGAAACAAGTAAGGTAAGTTTGTTCGTTCTACTTCGCTTGATCAGTATAAGACAACAGAAACAAACAATAGTTAATGTGAAAAAAGTAAGGAAAGTTAGTTTGGTCTACTTCGCTTAATCAGGATAAGATAACAGAAGCAAACAGTAGTTGATGTGAAACAAGTAAGGTAAGTTTGTTCCTTCTACTTCGCTTCATCAGGATAAGACAACAAAAACAAACAGTAGTTTATGTGAAACAAGTAAGGTAAGTTTGTTCCTTCTACTTCGCTTCATCAGGATAAGACAACAGAAACAAGCAGTAGTTTCTGTGAAACAAGTAGTGTAAGTTGGTTTCTTCTACTTCGCTTCATCCGGGTAAGACAACAGATTCAAACAGTACTTTGATGTGAAACAAGTCAGGTAAGTTTGTTCGTTCTAATTAGCTTCTTCATTATAAGATAACAGAAACAAACAGTATTTAATGTGAAACAAGTAAGGTAAGTTTGTGCATTCTACTTCGCTTCATCAGAATAAGACAACAGAAACAAACACTAGTTTATGTGAAACAAGTAAGTTAAGGTTGTTCGTTCTACTTCGCTTCATCAGTATAAGACAACAGAAACAAACAGCAGTTTAAGTGAAACAAGTAAAGTTTGTTTCTTCGCTGTACTTCCCTTCATCAGGATAAGACAAGAGAAACAAACAGTAGTTAATGTGAAACAAGTAAGGTAAGTTTGTTCCTTCTACTTCGCTTCATCAGGATAAGACAACAAAAACAAACAGTAGTTTATGTGAAACAAGTAAGGTAAGTTTGTTCATTGTAATTCGTTGCATCAGGATAAGACAACAGAAACAAACAGTAATCTGTGTGAAATAAGTAACATAAGTTTGTTTGTTCTACTTCCCTCCACCAGAGTGTGACAACAGGACCAAGCAGTAGTTTAAGTGAAACAAGTAAAGTAAGTTTGTTCGTTGTACTTCGCTTCATGAGGATAAGATAACAGAAACAAACAGTAGTGTATGTGTAACAAGTAAGGTAAGTTTGTTCGTTCTATTTCGCTTCATCAGGATTAGACTACAGAAACACACAGTAGTTTATGTGAAACAAGTAAGGTAAGTTTGTTCGTTCTACTTCGCTTCAACAGTATAAGACAACAGAAACAAACAATAGTTAATGTGAAACAAGAAAGGTAAGTTTGTTTCTTCTACTGTGCTTCATCAGGATAAGACAACAGAAACAAACAGTAGTTTATGTGAAACAAGTAAGGTAAGTTTGTTCATTGTACTTCGTTGCATCAGGATAAGACAACAGAAACAAACAGTAATCTGTGTGAAATAAGTAACATAAATTTGTTTGTTCTACTTCGCGCCACCAGTGTAAGACAACAAAACCAAACAGTAGTTTAAGGGAAACAAGTAAGGTAAGTTTGTTCATTGTACGTCGCTCCATCAGGATAACAGAACATAACCAAACAGTAGTTTATTTGAAACAAGTAAAGTAAGTTTGTTCCTTTTACTTCGCTTCATTAAGATAAGACAATGGGAGCAGGGCGTTGTGGTGCACGCCTTTAATCCCAGCACTCGGGAGGCAGAGGTAGGAGGATCGCTGAGAGTTCGAGGCCACCCTGAGACTACAGAGTGAATTCCAGGTCAGCCTGAGCTAGAGTGAGACCCTAACTCGAAAAACCAAAAAAAAAAAAAAAAAAAGATAAGACAATGGAAACAAACAGTAGTTTAAGTGAAACAAGTAAAGTAAGTTTCTTCGCTGTACTTCGCTTCATCAGGATAAGACAACAGAAACAAGCAGTAGTGTATGTGTAACAAGTAAGGTAAGTTTGTTCGTTCTATTTCGCTTCATCAGGATAAGACTACAGAAACAAACAATAGTTTATGTGAAACAAGTAAGGTACGTTTGTTCGTTCTACTTCGCTTCAACAGTATAAGACAACAGAAACAAACAATAGTTAATGTGAAACAAGAAAGGAAAGTTTGTTTCTTCTACTGCGCTTCATCAGGATAAGACAACAGAAACAAACAGTAGTTTATGTGAAACAAGTAAGGTAAGTTTGTTCGTTCTACTTCGCTTCATCAGGATAAGACAACAGAAACAAACAGTAGTTTATTTGAAACAAGTAAGGTAAGTTTGTTCATTCTACTTCGTTGCATCAGGATAAGACAACAGAAACAAACAGTAATCTGTGTGAAATAAGTAACATAAGTTTGTTTGTTCTACTTCGCGCCACCATTGTAAGACAACAAAACCAAACAGTAGTTTAAGTGAAACAAGTAAGGTAAGTTTGTTCATTGTACTTTGCTCCATCAGGATAACAGAACATAACCAAACAGTAGTTTATTTGAAACAAGTAAAGTAAGTTTGTTCCTTTTACTTCGCTTCATTAAGATAAGACAGTAGAAACAAACAGTAGTTTATGTGAAACAAGTAAGATAAGTTTGTTCGATATACTTTGCTTCATCAGGGTAAGACAACAGAAACGAACAGTAGCTTATGTTAAACAAGTACGGTAAGTTTGTTCGTTCTACTTAGCTTCATCAGTATAAGACAACAGAAACAAACAGTTGTTAATGTGAAACAGGTAAGGTAGGATTGTTCATTCTACTTTGCTTCATCAGAATAAGACAAGAGAAACAAAGAGTAGTTTATGTGAAACAAGTAAGGTATGTTTGTTCATTCTACTTCGCTTCATCAGAAGAAGACAAAAGAAATAGTAGTTTATGTGAAACAATTTGGTAAATTTGTTCGTTTTACTTCGCTTCATCATATAAACAACAGGGGAAAAAAATCAGTGGTTTAAGTAAAACAAGTAAAGTAAGATTGTCGCTGTACTTCGCTCATCAGGGAAAAAATACAGAAAAAAACAGTAAATTTTTTTTAAACAATAGGTAAGTTTGTTCGCTCACTTCGCTTCATCAGGCAATACAAAAGAAACAAACATTTGTTAATAAAAAATAGGTAAGTTGTTTTCCCTTCCACAGGCGCTTTCTTCAGGATAAGACACAGAAACAACAAAAGTTTAATTGAAACAATTTAAAGGGAATTTGTTTTGTCTACTTCGCTCCCCAGGGTAAAACACAAAGCAAACATAGTTTATGTAAACAAGAGATAATTTTTCATGGAAATTCGTTGCATCTGGATAAGACAACAAAACAAACAGTAAAACTGTAAAAAATAACAAAGTTTGTTTTTTCAAATTCCTCCACCAGATAAGACAACAGAACCCAAAAATGGTTTAAGTGAAACAACCAACGTAAGTTTTTTATCTTTCTTCTTTCATCAGGGTAAGAAAAACAGAAACAAGCATTTTTCAGTGAAACAAGTAAAGTTTTGTCTTCGCTTACTTTTGCTTCATCAGTAAAAAAAACAAACAACATAGTTTATGTAAAAAAGAGGCAAATTTGTTCCTCTACTTCGCTTCAAAATAAAAAAAAAAACAAAAAAGAGTTCATGTTTAAACAAGAAAGGTTTTTTTCCCTTTTACTTCCTTCATCAGATAAGACAACAAAAACAAACATTTTTCAGTAAACAATAAGGAATTTTTTTTTCCCTTTTACTTCGCTTTATCAAGAAAAACAACAAAAACAAACAGTTTTTATGTGAAACAAGTAAGGAAATTTTTTTCCCTTTTACTTTGCTCATCAATAAAACAACAAAACAAGCAGAAGTTATTGTAACAAGTAAGGAAAGTTGTTCGTTCTATTCGCTTCAACCGATAGACTACTAAACAAACATAATTCATGTGAACCCAATAAAAAAAATTTGTCGTTCTACTTCGCTTTAATAGTATAAGAACAAAACAAACATATTTATGTAACAAGAAAGTATTTGTTTCTTCCCACGCCTTCATCAGGGTAAGACAACAAAACAACATATTTAGGTGAAACAATTTAAAGTAAGTTGTTTCCCCTTTTACTTTGCTTCATCGGGTAAACAACAGAAACAAAAAAGTAGTTTATTTAAACATGAAGGGAAGTTTGTTCTTGAATTCGTTTCTTTAGGATAAACAACAAACAAAAATAACTGTGTGAAAAAAGTAACATAATTTTTTGTTCTACTTCGCGACCCATTGAAGACAAAAAACCAAACAGTATTTAAGTGGGAAACAGTAAGTAATTTTTTTATTGGACCGTTCCATCGGAAAAAAAACAAAAACCAAACAGTATTATTTAAACAATAAATAAGTTTTTTCCTTTTCTTTGCTTCATAAGATAAGACAAAAAACAAACATAGTTTATTAAACAATAAGGTAAGTTTGTTCTTTTTACTTCGCCCATCAAGAAAAAAACAGGGAAAACCCCCAGTTTAAAATGAAAAAAGAAATTAGTTTCTTCCCCTGTACTTCGCTTTATCAGATAAACAACAAAACAACATATTTTTTTGAAAAAAGTAGGGGAAGTTTTTCCGTTCTACTTTGGGTCCCTCAGGCAAAAAAAACAGAAACAAATATAGTAATGTGAAACAAGTAAGGGAAGTTTCCCTTCTACTTCGCTTCATCATTATAACAACAGAAACAAACATATTTATGTGAAACAAGTAAGGTAAAATTTTTTTTCATTCTACTTTCGCTCAAAAAGGGTAAACAAAAAAAAAAAAACAACTTTATTGAAACAATAAGTAAATTGTTCATTGAAATTCGTCATCGGATAAGAAAAACAGAAACAAACAGTAAGTTTTGAAAAAGTAACAAAGTTTGTTTTTCTACGCGCTCCCCCCAAGTAAACAACCGAAAACCCAAAAAGTATTTAAGTGAAACAATAAGTAAGTGTTTTCATTTACTTCGCCCCCATCAGGAAAAAAGAACAGAACCAAACAAATTTTTTTTGAAACAATAAGAATTTTTTTCATTCTACTTCGCTTCTTAGGGTAAACAAGAGAAACAAACAGTTTTTAAAGGAAACAAGTAAGGGGGTTTTTTTTCCTTCACTTCGCTTCATTTAAAATAGACAATGGGAAACCGGGCTTGTGGGTCTCCCCCTTAATCCCACACTTTGGGGCAGAGGGGGAAAAGGGCGCTGAGTTTTAGGGCCCCCCTGAACAACAGAGTGAATTTCCCGATCAGCCTGAGCTAGAGTGGACCCTACCTCGAAAAACCAAAAAAAAAAAAAAAAAAAAAAAAATAAGACAGGAAACAAACATATTTTAAATTTAAACAATAAGGTAAGTTTGTTCCCTCTACTTTTCTTTAATCAGGTAAACAAAAAAAAAAACAGTTGTTAATGTGAAACAGGAAGGTAGGGTTTTGGGTTTATTCTACATCGCTTTCCTTTAAAAAGACCACAGAAACAAAGAGTATTTTTTGTGAAACAAGTAAGGTAATTTTGGTTTTATTCACTTCGCTTCATCAAAGAAAAAAAAAGAAACAGTAGTTTATAAACAAGTAGTTTAAATTTGTTCGTCTACTTCCCATCAATATAAGACAACCCGAAAAAAAACAGAGTTTAAATAAAACAAGTAAAGAATTTGTTCCTGTACTTTTGCTTATCAGGATAAACAACAAAACAACGGTAATTTATTTAAAAAAATTTAAAGGGAAGTTGTTTTTTCAAATTCGCTTCATCAGCTAAACAACAGAAACAAACAGTAGTTAATTGAAACAAGGGAAGGGAAGTTTGTTCTTTAACTTTCCCCTTTTATCAGTAAAAAAACAATAAAACAAACTGTTTTAAGGGGAAGCAAGTAAATAATTTGTTTTGCTGTCTTCGCTTCATCAGGGTAAGACCACAAAAAAAAAACATATTTATGAAACAATAAGGGAGTTTTCATTGTATTCTTGCATCAGATAAACAACAGAAACAAAAGTAAACTGGTGAAAAAAAATAACATAATTTTTTGTTCTAAATTCGCTTCACAAAAGACGACAGAAAAAACATAATTTTTTGAAACAAAAATAGTTTGTTCCCTTTTACTTCGCTCATTTGGAAAATAACAAAACAAACAATAGTTAATTGAAAAAGTAAGGTAATTGTCATTGTACTTATTGCATCAAAAAACAACAAAACAAACAGTAATCGTGTGAAATAAGTACATAATTTGTTTTTCTACTTCGCTCCACGAGTAAACCACAAAACCCCAAAAAGTAGATTTAAATGAAAAAAATTTAAAGGAAAAATTTTTTCATTTACCTTTTGCTCCATTAGGATAAAGAACAAACCAAACAGTAGTTTATTTTAACACTAAATTAAAATTGCGTTCTACTTCGCATCCTTTTGGAAAAAAAAAAACAGAAACAAACAGTATTTATGTGAAACAAGTAAGGTAAAGTTTGTTGGGTTTTACTTTTGCTCCCATCCCGTAAAGAGAACAGAACAAACACCATTTAAAAATAAAAAAAAAAAGTAAAGTTAGTTTCTTCGCTGTACTTTGCTTTATCATAAAAAACAAAGAAACAACTAGTTTTTTGTGAAACAATAGGGAAGTTTGGGCCGTTCTACTTGGGTTCATCAGGGTAAGACAAAAGAAACAAAAGTTTTTATGTGAACCAAGTAATAAGTTTTTCGTTCTAAATTCGCTTCACAGATTTAAACAACAAAACAAACATAGTTTTTTGTGAAAAAAAGTAAGGTAAGTTTTTTTCGTTCTACTTCGCTTCATCAGGAAAACAAAAAAAAAAAACGTACTTTTTGTAAAAAAAAATAAGTAAGTTTTTTTCAAATTTAATTCTTGCACAGATAAGACACAGAAACAAACAGAATGTGTGTGAAAATATAACATAAGTTTTTGTTTTTAAAGTCCTCCACCAGAGTAAAACAACCGAACCAAACAAGTTTAAGTGAAACAACTAAGGTAAGTTTGTCATTGTACTTTTGCCCCCTCAGGATAAAAGAACAGAACCAAACATAGTTTATTTGAAACAAGTAAAGTAAGTTTGATCCTTTTACTTCCGCTCATTAAGAATAAGACAGTAGAAAACAAACCTTAGTTTATGTGAAACCAAGTAAGATAAGTTTTGTTCGATATACTTTTGCTTCATCAGGAAAGACCACAGAAACGCCAGTAGCATATTGTTAAACAAGTAACGGTAATATTGTTCCGATCTACTTAGCTTCATCATATAAGACAACTAGAAACAAACAGTTGTTAATGTTACAACAGGTAAGGTAGGATTGTTCATTCTACTTTGCTTCATCAAATAAGACAAGAGAAACAAATATAGTTTATGTGAAACAAGTAAGGTATTTTTGTTCATTCTACTTCGCTTCATCAGAAAAGAAAAACAAAAGAAATAGTAGTTTATGTGAAACATAAAGGTAAGTTTGTTCGTTCTACTTCGCTTCATCAGTAAAGACAACAGAAACAAACAGTGGTTATTAAGTAAAACAAGTAAAGTAAGATTGTTCCGCTGGTACTTCGCTTCCATCAGGATAAGACTACAGAAACAAGCAGTATTTTATTGAAACAAGTAAGGTAAGGTTTGTTCGCTCTACTTCGCTTCATCAGGCAAAGACAACAGAAACAAACCGTAGTATAATATGTGAAACAATAAGGTAAGTTTTGTTCGCTTCTACAGCGCTTCATCAGGATAAGACAACAGAAACAACAATAGTTAATGTGAAACAAGTAAGGTAAGTTTAGTTTCCGACCTACATCGCTCAACATGAATAAAACAACAGAAGCAAACAGTAGTTTATGTAAACAAGGAAATAATTTTTTGTTAACACATGGAACTTCGTTGCATCAGATAAGACAACAGAAACTAACGGAGAAATCTGTGAGAAATAAGTAACAAAAGTATGTTTGTTCTACTTCGCCTCACACCAGAGTAAAGACAACAGAAAACCCCCAAACAGATGGTTTAAGTGAAAACAACTAACCGTACGTTTGTTATCTGATCTTCGTTTCATCAGGATAAGACAACGAAACAAGCAAGTATTTTTGTATCAGTGAAACAAGTAAAGCTAGTCTTTTCTTCGCTATACTTCGCATTCATCAGGGTAAGAAATCAGAAACAAGCAGTAGTTTATGTGAAAAAGTATGGGCAAGTTTGTTCCTTCTACTTCGGCTTCATCATGATAAGAAAACAAAACAAACAGTAGTTCATGTGAAACCAAGTAAGGTAAGTTTCTTCCTTCTACATTACGCTTCAACAGGATAAGACAACAGAAAAAACAGTAGTTCATGTGAAACAAGTAAGGTATGTTTGTTCCTTCTACTTCGCTTCTCTGATTCAGACACCAAAAACAAACAGTTGTTTATGTGAAACAAGTAAGGTAAGATTGTTCCTTCTACTTCGCTTCATCAGGAAATAGACAACAGAAACAAGCATAGTGTATGTGATAACGAAGGTAGGAAAGTTTTGTTCAGTTCTAATCGCTTCATCAGAGATAAGAACTACAGAAACAAACAGTAGTTCATGTGAAACAAGTAAATTAAGTTTGTTCGTTCTACTTCGCTTCAATAGTATAAGACAAAAGCAGAAACAAATCAGTAGTTTATGTGAAACAAGAAAGTAAGTATGTTCTTCACAGCGCTTCATCAGGATAAGACAACAAAACAAACAAGTAGATAGTATGTAGAAACAAGTAATGTAAGTTATGTTCGTTCGACTTCCGCTTCATCAGATAAGACAACAGAAACAAACATAATAATTTGAAACATGTAAGGTAAGTTTGTTCATTGTAAATTTCTTTGCATCAGGATAAGACAACAGAAACAAACAGTTATCTGTGTGAAATAATACATAAGTTTTGTTTGTTTCTACTTCGCGCCACCATTGTAATACAAGAAAAACAAACAGTAGTTTAAGTGTATCAAGTAAGGTTAAGTATGTTCATTGTACTTCGATCCATCATGATAACAGAACATAACTCAAACATAGTTTATTTGAAACAAGTAAAGTCAGTGTTTGTTCCTTTTCTTCGCTCATAAGATAAGACAATAGAAACAAACGAGTAGTTTATTGAAACAATGTAAGGTAAGTTTGTTCGTTCTAACTTCGCTCCATCAGTAGAAGAGATCATGAACAACACCAGTTTAAGTGAAAAAAAAAGTTAGTATTTTTCTTCGCTGTACTTCGCTTTCATCAGGATAAGACAACGAAACAAGCAGTAGTATTATGTGAAAACAAGTAGGGTAATTTTGTCCTTCATACTTGGCTTCCATCAGGCTAAGAAAACAGAAACAAATAGTAGTTAATGTGAAACCAAGTAAGTAAGTTTGTTCGTTCTACTTCGCTTCATCATTATAAGGAACAACAGAAACAAACATAGTTTATGTGAACCAGTAAGGTAAGTTGTTCATTCTACTTCGCATCCACAGGATATAGAACAAAAAAAACAAACAGTACTTTATGTGAAACAAGTAAGTGTAAGTTATGTTCATTGTAATTTCTTGCATCAGTATAAGACAACAACAGAAACAAACAGTAATGTGTTGAAATAATAAACAAAAGTTTTGTTTGTTCTACGTCGCTCCACCAGAGTAAGACAACCTGAAGACGCAAACATTAGTTTAAAGTGAAACAACTAAGGAAGTGCGTTTCAATTTACTTTCTCTCCATCAGGATAAAAGACAAAACCAAACAGTAGTTTATTTGAAAACAAGTAAAGTAAGTTTGTTCATTCTACTTCTGCTTCATGAGATACAGACAATCAGAAACAAACAGTAGTTTATGTGAAAGCAGTACTGTAAGTTTGTTTGTTCTACTTCGCTTCATCAGGTAAGACAACTGAAACAAACAGTATTTAATTGAACCAAGTAAGGTAATTTGTTCGTTTCTTACATCGCTATGATCAGATAAGACAACAGAAACAAACAATAGTTAATGGTGAAAAAAGTAAGGAAAGATTGTTTGGTCTACATCGCTTAATCATGATAAGAATAACAAGAACAAACAGTAGTTTTATGGGAAACAAGTAAGGTAAGCTTTGTTCTTCTAACATCGCTTCAATCAGGACAAAGACACCTAACCAAACAGTAGTTTATGTGAAACAAGTAAGGTAAGTTTGTTCCTTCTACTTCGCTTCATCAGGATAAGACCATAGAAACAAGCAGATATTTGTAAATAATTTAAAAAATTTGTTTTTTTTTCTTCGCTCCACCAAGTAAAAAAACAAAACAAAAGTAGATTAATGAAACAACAAGGGGAAATTTTGTTCATTGTTTCTTCGCTCCATCAGGGTAAAAGAACAAACAAACAGTGGGGTTTATTTGAACAAGTAAAAAAAATTTTTTCATTCACTTCGCTTCAAATTTGATTTAAGGGCAACAGAACAAACCGTAGTTTATGTGAAACAATACGGTAATTTTTTGTTCTACTTCGCTTCATCAGTACAAACAACAAAAAAAACAGCAGTTTAAGTGAAACAAGTAAAGTTTTTTCTTCCCTGTAAATTTCCTTTCCCGGTAGAAAAATAAAAAACAGTAAATTAATTTGAAACAAGTAAGGTAATTTTTTTCCTTCTACTCGCTTTATCAGAAAGACAACAAAAAAAAAAAAACAGTGTTTATGTGAAACAGGGAAGTAAGTGTTCATTGCAATCGTGCATCAGGATAAACAACAGAAACAACATAATCTTTGTGAAAAATTTAAAATAAGTTTGGGTTTTTTCTACTTCCCTCCACCAGAGGGACAACAACCATGCAGAGTTTTGTGAAACAAGTAAAGTAATTTCTTCGCTTTTACTTCGCTTCATCAGGATAGGGCAACAGAAAACAACATATGTAGTGTAACAAGTAAGGTAATTTGTTCGTTCAAATTTCCCTTCATCCGGATTAGCTACAGAAACACACGTATTTTTTTGTGAAACAGTAAGTAAGTTTTTCGTTCTACTCGCTTCAACCGTATAAACAACAGAACAAAAATAGTAATGTGAAACAAAAGGTAAGTTGTTTCTTTTTACGTCTTCACAGATAAGACAACCGAAACAAACATTTGTTTAGTGAAAAAAAAAGTTTAAAGGGGACGTTTGTCATTGTACTTTGTTGCCTCAGGGTAAGACAACAGAAACAAACATAATCTGCGGAAATAGTAACAAAATTTTTTTGCACTTCCCGCCACCCTGTAAACAACAAAACCAAACAGTATTTAGTGAAAAAAGTTAGGTAAGTTTGTTCATGAAAGTCGCTCCTCAGCTAACAGACATAACCAAACAGTAGGGTTTTTGAAACAAGTAAAGAAAGGTTTTTTCCTTTTACACCTTCATTTAAGATAAGACAATGGGGGTCGGCTTTTGGGGCCCCGCCTTAATCCACACCGGGGCAGAAGAAGGAGAATCGCGAGAGTTCGAGGCACCCTGAACTACAGAGTGAATTCCGGTTTACCCGAGCTAGAGGAGACCCTACCCGAAACCAAAAAAAAAAAAAAAAAAAAAAAAAAAAATAAGACAAAGGAACACACAGTATTATGTGAAACAAGTAAGGTAAGTTTGTTCGATCTACTTTGCTCGTCAGGGTAAGACAAAAAAACAAACAGAGTTTGTGGGAAAAAATATGGGGAAGTTTGTTCTTTTAACTTAGCTTCATTTTTAAAAAGACAACAAAAAAAACAGTTGTTTAAAGTGAAACAGGAAAGTAGGTTTGTTATTCTACTTTACTTCCTCAAAAAAGACAACAGAAACAAAGGTAGTTTATGTGAAATAAGTAAAAGGGAGTTTGTTCATTCTACTTCACTTCACCCAAAAAACAAAAGAAAAAGTAGTTTAAGTAAACAAGTAGGTATTTTGTTTCTTCCTTTCGCTTTATCAAAAAAGACAAAAGAAACAAACAGAATTTTTAAAAAACCCAGTAAAGAAAGTTTTTTTCGCTGTACTCGCTTTACAGAAAAGACAACAACAAGCAGTAGTTTTTTTTTAAAACAAGTAAGGTAAGTTTGTTTTATTCTACTCGCTTCATCAGGGTAAGACAACAGAAAAAAAACAGTAGTTTAAAGTGAAACAAGGAGGAAGTTTGTTCTTTTACCTCGCTTCACCTTTTAAGACAATAGAAAAAAACCCGTAGTTTAAGTGAAGCAAGTAAAGAAAATTTTTTCCCCTATACTTCGCTTCATCAGGATAAGAAAACAACAAAAAAAAAAGCATAGTTTATGTAAACAAGTAAGGTAATTGTCTTGTGCTTCGGTGCTCAGGGTAAGACAAACAGAAACAAAACAGTTATCTGTGTGAAATAAGTAACATAAATTGTTGTTTAAAACGCTTCATCAATTTGGGGCAACAGAAACAACAAAAGTTTGTGAACCAGAAGGAAGTTGTTTCCTTCTACTTTTGCTTCATCAGGATAAGATAACAAAACCCAAAAAGTACTTTATGTGAAACAAGTAAGGTAAAAAATTTTTCATTGTAATTCGTTGCATCAGGATAAGACACAGAAACAACAGTAATATTGTGAAATAATAACATAAGTTGTTTGTTCCCACCCCGCCCACCAAGTAAACAACCGAACCGAACATTTTTTAAATGAACACTAAGTAATTGTTCATTTACTCGCTCCACAGGATAACAGAACAAAACCAACAGTGGTTTTTTTGAAACAAGTAAAGTAAATTTGTTTATTCAAATTCGTTCATAAGGATAAGACAACAAAACAAACAAATTTTTTTTGTGAAAAATTTGGTAATTTGTTGTTCACTTCGCTTCACAGGGTAGACAACCCCAACCAAAAAGTAGTTATGTAAAAAAAGTAAGGAAGTTTGTTCGTTTTACTTCGCTGATCATATAAGACAACAGAAACAAACAATAGTTTTAAAGTGAAAAAAAATAAGGAAAAATTTTTGGTCTACTCGCTTAATCAGATAAGATAAAGAAGCAAACGTAGTTTTAAAGTGAACAATTTAAAGGGAAGTTTGTTCCTTCTACTTTTCCCACACAGATAAGAACCCCAAAACAAACATATTTAGTGAAAAAAGTAAGGAAAATTTGTTCCCTTTAAATTCGCTTCATCAGGAAAGACAACAAAACAACACTAGTTATGTGAAACAAGTCGGTTTGTTTTCTTCTACTTCGCTTTATCCGGTAAACAACAGATTCAAACAGAAATTTGAGTGAAACAAGTAAGGTAAGTTTGGCATCTACTTCGCTCATCAGAATAAGGCAACAGAAACAAACACTAGTTATGTGAAACAAGTAATAAGGTTGTTCGTCTAATTCGCTTCATCGTATAAGACACAGAAACAAACACAGTTTAAGTAAACAAGTAAAGTTGTTTCTTCGCTGTAAATTCCCCCTTCATCAGGATAAGACACAGAAGAACAGTAGTTATTGAAAAAAAAGTAAGGAAGTTTGCTCCTTCAACTTTGCCTTTCATCAGGATTTAAACAACAAAAACAACATAATAAAGGGGGAAACAAGTAAGTAAGATTGTCATTTGCAATCTTTTCAACAGGATAAGACAACAAAACAAACAGAAAACTGGTAAATATAACATAAGTTGTTTGTTCTACTTCCTCCACCAAGTGTGACAACAGACCAAGCAGTATTTAAGTAAACAAGAAAGTAAGTTTTTCGCTGTATGTTTCCTCATCAGGGTAAAACATCAAAAAAACATAATGTATGGAACAAGTAAGGTAAGTTTTTTTCCCACTTAGCTTCGTCTGGGTAAGACAAGAGAAAAAAAAAAAGTACCTGATGTAACAAGTAAGTTAAGTTTGTTCTTCTACTTAGCTTCTTCAGTATAAACAAAAGAAAAAAACAGTAGTTAATGTGGGAAAAAAGTAAGGTAAGTTTTTTTCATTCTACTTCCGCTTCATCAGAATAATACAAAAGAAACTAACAGTAGTTTTTAAAAGAAACAAGTAAGGTAAGTTTGTTTATCAAATTCGCTTATCAAATAAGACAACAGCAACAAGAGATTATTGTGAAATAAGTAAGGGAAGATTTGTTTCCCTTCTACTTCGCTTCTAAATAAAACCAACAGAAACAAACAGCATTTTAAGTGAAAAGAGTAAAGTCAGTTTCTTCGCTGTACTTTGCTTCCTCAGGGCAAGACAACAGAAACAAGCAGATTTTTAAAGTGAAACAATAAGGAAAGTATTGTTCGTCTACTTTGCTCATCCGGCTAAGACAAGAGAGAAAAAGCATTTTTTAATGGAAACAAGTAAGGTAGTTTGTTCCTTCTACTTTTCTTCATCAGGGTAAGAAACAGAAACAAAGTATTTATGTGAAACAAGTAAAAGGGAAATTTGTTCCATTGTACTCGATGCATCAGAAAGACAACAGAAACAAACAGTAATCTGTGTGAAAAAAGAACATAAAATTTTTTTTGTTCTACTACGCTCCACCAAGGGAAACCAGAACCCCAAAAAGTAGTTTTAAATGAAACAACTAACGTAAGTTTGTTCGCTGTAAATTCGTTTCATCAGGATAAAGAACAGAAACAGCAGTAAAATTTTAAATGAAACAAGGAAAGTTATTTTCTTCGCTATACTTCGCTTCAAAGATAAGACAACACAAACAAGCCGTAGTTTATTGAAACAAGTAGGGTTTTAAATTTGTTTTGTTTCTAAATTCGCTTTCATCAGCTAAGACAAAAGAAGCAAACAGTAGTTAATGTGAAACAAGTAAGGAAGTTTGTTCCTTCTACTTCGCTTCATCAGTATAAGGGCAACAAAACAAACAGTAGCATTGAGAAACAAGTTAAGGTAAGTTTGTTCCGTCTACTTCGCTTCATCATATAAGACAACAGAAACAACAGTATTTATGGAAACAAGAAAATAAGGGTTTTTTCCCTTGAACTTCCCTTGCAAACAGATAAGACGAACGAAACAAACAGTATTATGGTGAAAAAAGTAAAATAATTTTGTTTGTTCCACTTCCTCCACCAGAGAAAGACAACATAACAAGCATAGTTAAGTGAAACAAGTAAAGTAAGTTTTGTTCACTGTAATTCGCTTTCAAACAAAGGGTAAGACAACAGAAACAAAGCAGTAGTTTAAAGTGAAACAAGTAGTAAGTTTTGATCGTTTTACTTCGATTCATCAGGCTAAGCATCAGAAAGAAACGTAGTTTAAGTGAAACAAGTAAGGGAATTTTTGCCATCTACTTCGCTTCATAGGGAAAAACAACCGAAACCAAAAAATTTTAAAATTTTTTTTTATGTGAAACCAGTAAGGTAAGTTTGTTCATTCTACTTCGCTTCATCATTATAAGACAACAGAAAAAAACAGTAGTTAAGTGAAACAAGTAAGGTAAATTGTTCATTATTCGTGGCTTCATCAGCATAGGACAACAGAAACAACCATAGTTTTTTAAACAAGTAAGGGGAAGTTTGGGTTTTTTCTACTTCACTTCATTAGGATAAGACAACACAAACAAACCCGTAAATTTATGTGAAACAAGTAAGGTAAAGTTTGGTTCTTTTACTTCACTTAATCAGGTAAGACAACAGAAAACAACATAGTTTATGTTTAAACAAGTAAGGCAAGTTTGTCCTTCTACTCGCTTCACAGGATAAACAACAGAAAGAAAAATATTTTTCGTGAAACAAAATAAGGTAAGTTTGGTTTCTTCAAAATCGCTTCATCAGGATAAAGGGAACAGAAACAAACAGAAAAATGTAAACAAGAAGGTATGGTCATTGGGATTCGTTGGGAACAGATAAAACAAAAAGAAACACACGAATCCTTTCGGAAATAAGTAACATAAGTTTCCTTGTTCTACTTCGCTCCACCAAGTAAACAACAGAAACAAGCAGAAGTTTAATTTAAACAAGAAAATGTAGATTTTTTCGCTCTATTTCGCTTCATCAGGTAAAAACAACAGACCCAAACAGTAGTTTTTGTGAACAAGTAGGTATTTTTTTTCAGTCACTTCGCTCATCAGGATAAGACAACAGAAACAAAAGTAGTTTAGTGAAAAAAGTAAAGTACGTTTGTTCCTTTTACTTCGCTTCAACAGGGAAGCAACAGAAACAAAGATAAAACTTTGTGAAATAAGTAACATAACTTGTTGGTCTCTCGCTCCACCTGAGTAAGACAACAGAACCACCAGGATTAAGTGAAACAAAATAAAAATAATTTTGTTCCCGTATTCGCCCTTTATCAGGGAAAAAAAACAGAAACAAGCGTAGTTTAGGGGAAAAAAGCAAGGTAGTTGTTCTTCTCCCGCTCATTTGATAAGAAAAACAGAAACAAACCCGTAGTTTATGTGAAACAAGTAAGGTAATTTTTTCTCTCTACTTACTCGCCGGTAAACACAGAAACAAAACGTACCGATGTGAAACAAGTAAGGGAATTTTTTTCGCTACTAGCTTCTTCATATAAAACCCAAAAAAACAAACAGGAGTTTAAAGTGAAACAATAAGAATTTGTGCATTCTACCTCGCTTCATCAGAAAAGACAACCCAAACCCAAAAAGGTATTTATGTGAAACAAGTAAGTACGTTTGTTCCTTTTACTTCGCTTCTCAGAATAAGACACCCGAAACACCCGTAGTTTATGTAAACAGTAAGGTAAGTTTTTCGTTCTACTCGCTTCATCAGTAAAAAGAAAAACAAAACAAACCGCAGTTTAAAAAAGAAACCAGTAAAATTAGTTTATTGCTGTACTTTTTTTTCTTAATCAGGGTAAGACACCCGAAACAGCAGTAGTTTAGTAACCCAATAGGTAAGTTTTTTCGTTCAAATTCCTTCATCAGGCCCAAAACAACAGAAGCAAACAGTAGTTTATGTGAAAAAAAGTAAAGTAAATTTTGTTCACTGTCCTTTGCTTCATCAGGATAAGAAACAGAAACAAGCAGTAGTTTATGTGACACAAGTAGGGAAGTTTGTTCGTTCTACTACCTTCATCGGCTAAGACAACAGAAGCAAACAGTAGTTATGTGAAAAAAGTAAGTAATTTTTTTCACTGTACTTCGCTTCATCAGGATAAGACAACAGAAACAGCATAGTTTATGTGAAACAAGTAAGGTAAGTTTGTTCCTTCTACTTCGCTTCATCAGGATAAGACAACAGAAACCAAAAAGAAATTTAAAGTGAAACCAGTAAGGCAAATTTTTTTCATTCTACTTCCTTATCGTAAAAAACAAAAGAAAAAAAACAGTAGTTAATGTGAAACAAGTAAGGTAAGTTGTTTATTATACTTGGGTTTTTATCACCTGAGACAACAGAAACAAACCATAGTTTTTTGTGAAAAAAGTAAGGTAAATTTGTTCGCTCTACTTCGCTTTATTAGGATAAGACAACACAAACAAACCAAAGTTTATTGTGAAACAAGTAAAGTAAGTTTGGTCATTCTACTTCGCTTATCAGGTAAGACAACAAAACAAACAGTAGCTTTTGAAAAAACGTAAATGTAAGTTTGTTTTTTCTACTAGCTTCATCAGAAAAAGACAACAGAAACAAACAGTCCCGTTAATGTGAAACAAGTAAGTAAGTTTGGGTTTATTCTACTTCGCTCATGAGAAAAAGACAACAGAAACAACATAGTTTATGGAAACAAGGAAGGGGAAGTTTGTTCCTTCAAATTCGCTTCATCAGGGTAAAACAACAGAAACAAACAGTAGTTTATTTAAACAAGGAAGGAATTTTTATCCTTCTACTTCGCTTCACAGTACAAGACAAACAGAAAAAAAAACTAGTTTAAGTGAAAAAGGTAAAGTAGTTTAGTTTGCTGTACTTCGCTTCATCAGGGAAAAAACAACAGAAACAACAGTAGTTTATGTGAAAAAAAGTAAGTAAGTTTGATCCTTCTTTTCGAATCATCAGGCTAAGACATCAGAAACAAACAAATAATTTAAAGTGAAACAAGGAAGGGAAGTTTGTTTCCCCTTTTCCTTCACTTCATCAGGATAAACAACAGAAACAACATTAAATTTAAAGTGAAACAAGTAAGGAAAGGGTTTTGTTCTTTTTTTAAAATTTGCTTCATCATTATAAGACAACAAAAAAACAGTAGTTTTTTGTGAAACAATAAGGTAAGTTTGTTCAATCTATTTCGCTTCATCAGAATGAGACAACAGAAACTAACAGTAGTTATAAATGAAACAACTAAGGTAAGTTTGTTCCCTTCTATTCGCTTCAACAGGATAAGACAACACAAAAAGCAGTAAAATTAATGTGAAAAAATTAAGGGTTTTGTTCCTTCTAAATTCGCTTTATCAGGATAAGACAAAAAGAAACAAACAGTATTTATGTGAAACAATTAAGGGTAAGTTTGTTCCTTCTACTTCGCTTCACAAGGATAAGAAACAAAAACAAACAGGATTTAGTGAAACAAGTAATGTAAGTTTGTTCATTGTACTTCTTTTCATCAGGATAAGACAAGAGAAACAAACAGTAAACTGTGGAAAATAAGTAACATAACTTTTTAGTTCTACTTTGCTCCCCCAAAATAAGACAACAGAACCAAACAGTATTTTAAGTGAAACAAGTAAAGAAAGTTTTTTCGCTGTCTTCGCCTCATCAGAAAGACAACAGAACCAAACAGTATTTTTTGATGAAACAAGCAAGGTAAGGTTTTTTTTCGTTCTACTTCCCCTTTATCAGTATGAGGCAACAGAAACAAGCAGTAGTTTTTTTGAAATAGGTAAGGTAAGTTTGTTCCTTCTACTTGCTTCGTCAGGTTAAAAACTACAGAAACAAACAGTAGTTAATGTAAACAAGAATGGTATGTTTGTTTCATCTACTTCGCACATCCGGATAAGAAAAAAAGAAACAAACGTAGTTTTATGTGAAACAAATAATGAAATTTGTTCATTTTACTTCTTGCCCTGCAGGATAAGACAACAAAACAAACAGAAATCTTGTGAAAAAAGTAATAAAAGTTTGTTTGTTCACTTTTTCGCTCCCTACCCGAGTAAGACAACAAACCAAACAGTTTTTTAAGTGAAAGAAGTAAGGGAAGTTTGGTTCATTTTCTTCCCCCCCCCATCAGGAAACAAAAAACTAACCCCAAAAAAGTAGTTTATTGAAACAAGTAAAGTTAAATTTATTCGTTCTACTTCGCTTCATCAGAATAAGACAAAAGAATAAAACATTAGTTTATGTGAAACAAGTAAGGAAAGTTGGCTGTTCTACTTTTCTTCATCAGGGTAAGACAACAGAAACAAACACTACTTATGTGAAACAAGTAAGGAAAGTTTGTTCGTTCTACTTTTGCCTTCATCAGGCTAAGACAACAGAAAAAAACATATTAATGGGGGAAACAAGGAAGGTAATTTTGTTTTCATTCTACTCGCTTCAACAGTATAAGAAAAAAAACAGAAAAAAAAAAGTAGATAATGTGAAACAAGTAAGGTAAGTTTGTTCATTCTACTTTGCTTCATCAGAATAAGACAAAAAAAAAAAACAGTAGTTTATGTGAAACCAAATAAGGAAAGTTTGTTTCCTTCTACTTCGCTTCATCCCGGATAAACAAAGAAAAAAACAAAGTAGTTTATGTCAAACAAAGGGAAGGGAAGTTTGTTTATTGTACTTTGTTGCCTCAAAAAAGACAACAGAAACAAACAGAAATCTGTGTGGGAAAAAAGTAACTTATGGGTTTTTTTCCTTCTACTTCGCTTCATCAGTATAAGACAACAGAAACAAACACAGTTTAAATTAAACAAGTAAATTTTAGTTCTTCGCTGTAAAATCCCTCATCAGGGTAAAACAACAGAAAGAACAGTAGTTAAAGTGAAACAAGTATGGAAGTTTGTTCCTTCTACTTCGCTTCATCAGCATAATACACCCGAAAGAAGCAGAGTTTTTGTGAAACAAGTAAGGTAAGTTGTTCGTTCTACTTCACTTCATCAGGATAAGACAACAGAAACAAACAGTAGTTATGTTTAAACAAGAAGGTAAGTTTGTTCATTGAACTTCGTTGCATCAGGAAAAAGAGAAGAGAAACAAACAGTAATGGGGAAATAAAAAACATAAAATTTGTTTTTTCTACTTCGGGTCCACCAGAGCAAACAACAGAACCAAGCAGTAGTTTAAGTGAAAAAAATTAAAGTTAGTTTGTTCGGGTGTACTTTTTGGGTCATCAGGATAAGACAACAAATCAAACAGTATTTATTGAAACAAGTAAGGTAAGTTGTTCGTTTTACTTCGCGTCAGCAGGAAAAGACAACAAACAAACAGTAAGTTTTATTTTGAAACCAAATAAGGTAAGTTTGGTTTATTGTAAATCGGGCTTTGGATAAGAAAAAGAGAAACAAACAGTAATCTGTGTGAAATAGTAACATAAGTTTTTTGTTCTACTTCGCTCCACCAGAGTTAGACAACAAAACCAAACAGTAGTTTAAAATGAAACAAACAGTAGTTTATGTGAAACAAGTAAGGGAAGTTTGTTTTATTTGTTTTTGGGGGTCCATCAGATAACAAAACCTAACCAAACAGTAGTTTATTTTAAAACCCAAGTAAGTACGTTTGTTCGTTCTACTTCGCTTCCTTAAAATAAGACAAAAGAAACAAACAGTATTTATGTGAAAAAAATAAGGTAAGTTGTTCGTTCCACTTTGCTTCATCAAGGTAAACAACAGAAAGAAACAAAGCTGCTGTGAAACAAGAAAGTAAATTTGTGTCGCGGGGGTTCCCCACAGATAAGACAACAAAACAAGCAGTAGTTTATGTGAAACAAACAAGGAAAATTTGTTCGTTCTACTTCGCTTCATCAGGATAAGACAACAAATAAAAAACAGTAGTATGTGAAACAAGTAAGGTAATTTCCCTTTGTTCTACTTCGCTTCATCAGTATGAAAGCAAAAGAAACAAACCATAGTTTATGTTTAGACAAGTAAGGTAGGTTTTTTTCGTTCTACTTAGCTTCGTCCCGTTAAGGACAACCCGAAACAAACAGTAAACCCGATGTAAAACAAGTAAGGTAAGTTTGTTCCCTTTTTACTTAGCTCTTTTTCACTATAAGACCCACAGAAACAAACGGGAGTTAATGTGAAACAAGTAAGGTAATTTGGGGGATTTCTTTCTTCGCTCATCAAATAAGACAAACCAGAAACAAACAGTAGGTTTTTGTTAAACAAGGAAGGCAAGTTTGTTTATTGTAATTTGTTGCATCATGAAAGACCAAAAGAAACAAACATAAAACGGTGAAATAATAACACAAGTTTGTTCCTTCTACTTCGCTTCATCAGTAAAAGCAACAGAAACCCAAAAAGCAGTTTAAGTGAACAAGTAAATTTGTTCCTTTTTCTGTACTTCCCTTCACAGGATAAACAACAGGAAAGAAACAATAGTTTTAAAGTGAAACAAGTAAGGTAAAATTTGTTCCTTCTACTTTCGTTCATCAGGGAAAACGACAACAGAAAAAAGCAGAGTTTATGTGAAACAAGGAAGGGAAGTTTGTTCATTGTACTTTGTTGCACCGGAAGACAACAGAAACAAACAGTAACTGTGTAAATAAGTAACATAGTTTGTTTGTTTTTTACTTCGGTCCCCAGAGCAAGACACAGAACCAAACCATAGTTTAAGGAAACAATAAAGTAAGTTTGTTCGCTGTACTTCGCTTTATCCAGGGAAAAAACAACAGAAACAAGCAGTAGTTTTTGTGAAACAAGTAAGGTAAGTTTGTTCGTTTTACTTTCCGTCATCAGGATAAGACAACAGAAACAAACAGTAGTTTAAAGTGAAACAAGTAAGGTAAGTTTTTTCATTTACTTCTTGCATCAGGTTTAAAACAACAGAAACAATCAGTAATCTCTGGAAATAAGTAAAAAAATTTTCTTCGTTCTACTTTGCTCCACAGATAAACAACAAAACCAAACAAGTAAGTTTTTTTAAAAAAAGAAAACAAGTAAGGTAAGTTTTTTTCATTCTACTTTGCTTATCAGAATAACACAACAGAAACAAGAGTAGTTTATGAAACACTAAGGGAAGTTTGTTCATTCTACTTCGCTTCATCGTATAAGAGAAAAAAACAAACAGTATTTTATGTGAATCAAGTAAGGTAAGTTTGGGTTTCCCTTCTACTTCGCTTCCCTCAGGATGAACAACAGAAAAAAAAAGTAGTTTATGTGAAACAAGTAGGGAAGTTTGTTCCTTCTACTTCGCTTCATCAGGGTAAGACAACAGAAACAAACAGTAGTTTAAAAATCAAACAAGGGAAGGGAAGTTTGTTTTGTTGGCCCTTTTTTGCATCAAGATAAGACAACCGAAACAAACAGTAATCCCGTGTGAAATAAGTAAACATAGTTTTGTTCCTTCTACTTCGCTTTATCAGTAATAAGACAACAGAAACAAACAGCTGGTTAAAATGAAACAAGTAAAGTCAGTTCCTTCGCTGTACTTTCCTTTATCAGGAAAAAAACAAAAGAAGGAAACAGTAGTTAATGTGAAACAAGTATGGTAATTTGGTTTTTCTCTTCGCTTCACAGCATAAGACAACAGAAAAGAAAGAGTAGTTTAGGGGAAACAAGTAATAAGTTTGTTCGTTCTAAAATTTCACTTCATCAGGGGAAAAACAACAGAAACAAACATAGTTTATGGAAACAAGAAGGTAAGGGTTGGGTTTATTGTACTTCGTTGCAACAGGATAAAGAAGAGAAACAACTAATCTCTGTGAAATAAGTAACATAAGTTTGTTTTGTTCTACTTCGCTCCACCAGAGTTAAAACAACAAAACCAAAAAGTAGTTTAAGTGAAACAAAGGAGTAGTTTATGGAAAACAAGTAAGGTAAGTTTGTTCATTGAATTTCGCTCCCCCAAAAGGGCTAAAAAAAACATAACCAAAAAAAGTAGTTTATTTGAAACCAATAAAATATGTTTGTTCGTTCTCCCTTTTCCCTTTATTAAGATAAGACAAAAGAAACAAACAGTAGGTTTTTGTGAAAAAAAATAAAAGGGAATTTGTTCGTTCTACTTTGCTTCATCAGGGTAAGACAACAGAAGAACAATAGCTTGCTGTAAACAAGTAAATAAATGGTTTGCCCCGTACTTCGCTTCATCAG
Organism: Dipus sagitta; assembly: GCA_036346955.1. NCBI lineage: Eukaryota > Metazoa > Chordata > Mammalia > Rodentia > Dipodidae > Dipus > Dipus sagitta. Next base: position 32,102,114 of record CM070791.1, read on the forward strand.
GATAAAAACAACAGAAACAAGAGTAGTTTATGTGAAACAAGCAGGTAAGTTTTTTCATTCTACTTCGCTCATCAGGATAAGACAACCCGTAAACAAACAGTAGTTTATGTGAAACAAGTAAGGGAAAATTTCTTCGTTCTACTTCGCTTCATCAGTATGATGCACAAAAAAACAATAGTTTATGTGAGACAAGTAAGGTATGTTTGTTTGTTCTACTTAGCTTCATCCCGTTAGACAACAGAACAAACATTTCCTTTATGTAAAAACAAGTAAGGTTTAAATTTGTTCGTTCTACTTAGCTTCTTCACAAAAAGACCACAGAAACAAACTGTAGTTAATGTGAAAAAAGAAAGGTTTAAATTTGTGCATTCTACTTCGCTTCATCAGAATAAGACAACAGAAACAAACAGTAGTTTAAAAAGAAACAATAAGTTAAAAATTGGTCGTTCTACTTTGCTTCAACATTGTACGACAACAGAAAAAAACATAGTTTATGTGAAACAAAGGGAAGGGAAATTTGTTTTGTTGTAATTTTTTTGCATCAAGATAAGACAACAAAACAAACAGTAATCTGTGTGAAAAAAAGGTAACACAAGTTTGTTCCTTCTACTTCGCATCATCAGTATAAAACAACCCGAAACAAACAGCAGTTTTTAAGGGGAAACCCAAATAAAGTTCGTTTCCTTTGCTGTACTTCCCTTCATCAGAAAGACAACAGAAAAAACAAATAGTTAATGTAAACAAGTAAGGTAATTTGTTTTCCCTTTACTTCGCTTCATCAGGATAAGACAACAGAAACAAGCAAATTTTTTTAAAGTGAAACAAGGAAGGTAAGTTTGTTCATTGAAATTTGTTGCACAGGATAAGACAACAGAAACAACAGTAATCTTTTAAATAAGTAACATAAGTTTGTTGTTCTAACTTCGGGCCACCAAGCAAGACCCAAAAGACCAAGCGTAGTTTAAGTGAAACAATTAAAGTAAGTTTGTTCCTGTACTTCGCTTCATCAGGATAAGACAACAGAATCAAGCCCGTAGTTTATGTGAAAAAAGTAAGGGAAGTTTGTTCGGTCTACTCGCGTCATCCCGGGTAAGACCCAAAAGAAACAAACGTAGTTTATGTGAAACAAGTAAGGTAAGTTTAGTTCATTGTACTTCGTTGCATCAGGAAAAGAGAAAAAGAAAAAAAACCGTAACTGTGTTAAATAATAACATAAGTTTGTTTGTTCTACTCGCTCCACCAAGTTAAACAACAAAACCAAACATAGATTAAGTGAAACAAACAGTAGTTTATGTGAAACAATTTAAAGGGAAGTTTGTTTATTGAATTCGCTCCATCAGGGTAACAGAACCTAACCAAACAGTAGTTTTTTTTGAAAAAAAGTAAAGTAATTTGTTCGTTTTACTTCGCTTTCATTAAAATAAGACAAAAAAAACAAACAGTAGTTTATGTAAAAAAAAAAAGGGAAGTTTGTTCGTTTTCCCCTTTCTTCCATCAAGGTAAGAAACAGAAGAAACAATAGGCGTGAAACAAGTAAATTAAAAATTTTTTCGCTGTAAATTCCCTTCATCAGGATAAGACCAAAAGAAACAAGCAGTATTTTAGTGAAACAAGCAAGGGAAATTTGTTCGTTCTACTTCGCCTTTATCAGGGTAAGACAACAGTAAAAAAACGTATTTATGTGAAACAAATAAGGGAAGTTTCTCGTTCTAAATTCGCTCATCATTTTGATGCAAAAAACAAACAATAAATTTTTGGGAGACAAGTAGGTATGTTGTTCGTTCTACTTAGCTTCGTCCCGTTAAGACAACCGAAACAAACAGTACCTGATGTAAAACAAGTAAGGTAAGTTTGTTCGTTCTACTTAGCTTCTTCACTATAAGACCACAGAAACAAACTGTAGTTAATGTGAAACAAGTAAGGTAAGTTTTTTTGCATTCTACTTCGCTATCAGAATAAGACAACAGAAACAAACAGTAGTTTATGTGAAACAAGGAAGGCAAGTTTGTTCATTGTAATTTGTTGCATCATGATAAGACAACAGAAACAAACAGTAATCTGTGTGAAATAAGTAACACAAGTTTGTTCCTTCTACTTCGCTTCATCAGTATAAGACAACAGAAACAAACAGCAGTTTAAGTGAAACAAGTAAAGTTAGTTCCTTCGCTTGTACTTCCCTTCATCAGGATAAAACAACAGAAAAGAAACAGTAGTTAATGTGAAACAAGTAAGGAAGTTTTTCCTTCTACTTCGCTTTATCAGGAAAAAAAACAACAGAAACAAACAGTAGTTAAAGTGGGAAACAAGGAAGGTAAGTTTGTTCATTGTACTTTGTTGCCCCAGGATAAGACAACAGAACAAACAGTAATCTGTGTGAAATAAGTAACATAAGTTTGTTTGTTCTACTTCCCGGGCCACCAGAGCAAGACAACAGAACCAGCAGTAGTTTAAGTAAACAAGTAAAGTCAGTTTGTTCGCTGTACTTCGCTTCATCAGGATAAGACAACAGAAACAAGCAGTATTTTTTGTGAAACAAGTAAGGTAAGTTTTTTTCGTTCTACTTCGCGTCTCAGGGTAAGACAACAGAAACAAACAGTAGTTTATGTAAACAAGTAAGGTAAATTTGGGTTTATTGTACTTCGTTGGGATCAGGAAAAAGACAACAGAAACAAACATAAAAACTCTGTGGAAATAAGTAACAAAAATTTCTCGTTCTAATTTGCTCACCCCAAATAAGACAACAAAACCAAACAGTAGTTTAAATGAAAAAAGTAAGGTAAGTTTTCATTCTACTTTTCTTCATCAAATAACCCCAACAGAAACAAAGAGTATTTATGTGAAAACCGTAAGGGAAGTTTGTTCATTCTACTTCGCTTTATCATTATAAGAGAAAAGAAACAAACATTATTTTATGTGAAAACAAGTAAGGTAAGTTTGGGTTCCCTTTTACTTCGCTTCATCAGGATGAGACAACAGAAAAAAAAGTAGTTTATGTGAAACAAGTAAGGTAAGTTTGGGTTTCCCTTTTACTTCGCTTTAACAGGAAAAAACAACAGAAACCAAAAAGTAGTTTATATCAAACAAGGAAGGAAGTTTGTTCGGTTGTACTTTGTTGCATCACGAAAACCAAAAGAAACAAACAGTAATCTTGTGAAATAAGTAACATATGTTTGCCTCTAACTTCCTTCATCAATATAAGACAACAGAAACAAACAGTGTTTAAATGAAACAAGTAAAGTCAGTTCCTTCGCTTGTAC